>JASFXZ010000002.1:18881025-19251952 GCA_032209605.1 Mactromeris polynyma
CGGTAGTTTCCGAGTATTTTCGGTCATTTCCGTATATTTTCGGTCATTTCCGTTAAGTGTCGGTAATATCCGAGTATTTTCGGTAATTTCCGAGTAGTTTCGGTCATTTCCGTTAGGTGTCGGTAGTTTCCGAGTATTTTCGGTAGTTTCCGAGTATTTTCGGTCATTTCCGTATATTTTCGGTCATTTCCGTTAAGTGTCGGTAGTTTCCGAGTATTTTCGGTCATTTCCGAGTATTTTCGGTTATGTGTCGGTAGTTTCCGAGTATTTTCGGTCATTTCCGTATATTTTCGGTCATTTCCGTTAAGTGTCGGTAATATCCGGGTATTTTCGGTAGTTTCCGAGTATTTTCGGTCATTTCCGTATATTTTCGGTCATTTCCGTTAAGTGTCGGTAGTTTCCGAGTATTTTCGGTTATGTGTCGGTAGTTTCCGAGTATTTTCGGTCATTTCCGTATATTTTCGGTCATTTCCGTTAAGTGTCGGTAGTTTCCGAGTATTTTCGGTAGTTTCCGAGTATTTTCGGTCATTTCCGTTAAGTTTCGGTAGTTTCCGAGTATTTTCGGTCATTTCCGAGTATTTTCGGTAATTTCCGTTAAGTGTCGGTAGTTTCCGAGTATTATCGGTAATTTCCGTTAAGTGTCGGTAGTTTCCGAGTATTTTCTGTCATTTCCGTTAAGTGTCGGTAGTTTCCGAGTATTTTCGGTCATTTCCGTTAAGTGTCGGTAGTTTCCGAGTATTTTCGGTGGTTTCCGAGTATTTTCGGTAGTTTCCGAGTATTTTCGGTCATTTCCGTATATTTTCGGTCATTTCCGTTAAGTGTCGGTAATATCCGGGTATTTTCGGTAGTTTCCGAGTATTTTCGGTCATTTCCGTATATTTTCGGTCATTTCCGTTAAGTGTCGGTAGTTTCCGAGTATTTTCGGTTATGTGTCGGTAGTTTCCGAGTATTTTCGGTCATTTCCGTATATTTTCGGTCATTTCCGTTAAGTGTCGGTAGTTTCCGAGTATTTTCGGTAGTTTCCGAGTATTTTCGGTCATTTCCGTTAAGTTTCGGTAGTTTCCGAGTATTTTCGGTCATTTCCGAGTATTTTCGGTAATTTCCGTTAAGTGTCGGTAGTTTCCGAGTATTTTCGGTCATTTCCGTTAAGTGTCGGTAGTTTCCGAGTATTTTCGGTCATTTCAGTTAAGTGTCGGTAGTTTCCGAGTATTTTCGGTAGTTTCCGAGTATTTTCGGTCATTTCCGTTAAGTGTCGGTAGTTTCCGTGTATTTTCGGTAGTTTCCGAGTATTTTCGGTAATATCCGGGTATTTTCGGTAATTTCCGTATATTTTCGGTCATTTCCGTTAAGTGTCGGTAGTTTCCGGGTATTTTCGGTAGTTTCCGAGTATTTTCGGTCATTTCCGTTAAGTGTCGGTAGTTTCCGTGTATTTTCGGTAGTTTCCGAGTATTTTCGGTAGTTTCCGAGTATTTTCGGTAATATCCGGGTATTTTCGGTAATTTCCGTATATTTTCGGTCATTTCCGTTAAGTGTCGGTAGTTTCCGGGTATTTTCGGTAGTTTCCGAGTATTTTCGGTCATTTCCGTTAAGTGTCGGTAGTTTCCGAGTATTTTCGGTAGTTTCCGAGTATTTTCGGTCATTTCCGTAAAATGTTGGTAGTTTCCGGGTATTTTCGGTAGTTTCCGAGTATTTTCGGTCATTTCCGTTAAGTGTCGGTAGTTTCCGAGTATTTTCGGTAGTTTCCGAGTATTTTCGGTAATATCCGGGTATTTTCGGTCATTTCCGTATATTTTCGGTCATTTCCGTTATGTGTCTGTAGTTTCCGAGTATTTTCGGTCATTTCCGGGTATTTTCGGTCATTTCCGTTAAGTGTCGGTAGTTTCCGAGTATTTTCGGTAGTTTACGAGTATTTTCGGTCATTTCCGTTAAGTGTCGGTAGTTTCCGAGTATTTGCGGTAGTTTCCGAGTATTTTCGGTCATTTCTGTTAAGTGTCGGTAGTTTCCGTATATTTTCGGTAATATCCGGGTATTTTCGGTCATTTCCGTCAAGTGTCGGTATTTTCCGAGTATTTTCGGTCATTTCCGTAAAATGTTGGTAGTTTCCGAGTATTTTCGGTGATTTCCGAATATTTTCTGTCATTTCCGTTAAGTGTCGGTAGTTTCCGGGTATTTTCGGTAGTTTCCGAGTATTTTCGGTAGTTTCCGAGTATTTTCGGTAGTTTCCGAGTATATTCGGTTATTACCGAGTATTTTCGGTAATTTCCGTTAAGTGTCGGTCATTTCCGGGTATTTTCGTTTGTTTCCGTATATTTTCGGTCATTTCCGTTGAATGTCGGTAGTTTCCGTATATTTTTGGTAATATCCGGGTATTTTCGTTAGTTTCCAATGCACATAGATAGCTAACTTAGTTGTTCTGAGTCTCTCAGAATGAATATGGGCATTTTTGTATGACAGATGTCAATACAAACAAAATAAATTCAGTTTATCCAGTTATTTCCACAGACATATTGGGCCTGTTTCATCAACGTTCTTACGCACGAAATTTTCGTAAGATTTACTTACGACATTCTTACGATCGCAAGAGCGTTTTATCAATATTTTCGTACGCATGCAGACGCTACGAATTCGTAAGAATTTCTTACGACGTTTTAACTATCGCAAGAGCGTTTTATCAATATTTTCTTACGCATGCAGATGCTACAAATTCATTAGTTTAAGCCAAAATGCTACGAATGGTCATAGGCATGTGTAACATTCGTAAATATAGGCTAAGAGACAAATTTGATCAGATGCTAAAGAGAACCATTCGATATTTCTTTATTTAAGTGTCATGCAATTAACAATTTCAATAAGTTTAGCCTTACTGACAAAAGAACAGAAGAGCTTATGCGATGGCGCAGTGTCTCTCGTCCGTATGACCATCCGTAAACAATTGCTTGTGAACATGATAAAGACGTTAGTTTGATTGTATTTCAATCAAATTTATACAGTAGTTAGATATCCATAAGAGCTCTGTTCCTTTCGATATCTAGCCAGAACTGCCCATGCATGACTGGATTATGGCCCTTAAAATTGTCAAATTTTCTATAATACAGCTTGTGAACAGAATAGCACCTTCTATATTATCCGCTGTTTACCAAACTTATACAGTAGGTAGATATCCATGAAAGCTCGGTTCCTTTCGAAAAACCAGCCAGATCCACTCGTGCTTGACTAGATTATTGTCTCTTGAAAATGACAAAATTGCCATGCATGAGCTTGTGAATAGCTTCTATTCTTTATTTGATCTTCACCAAACTTGGACAGTCGTTTGATATCCATGAGCTCTTGGTTCTTTTTGAAAAGACAGATACGTGCATTCATGACTGCATTATGGCCCTTGAATTTGGCAATAATTGCCTTCTTATAACTTAAAGACAAAAAGTGAACAAATTCGGTCAGCCAGTAGAGCACATGCCCTCATTGGTCTCTTGTTTTATAGATGTTTGCATAAGAGTGGTGTATGCATGTCATTATAGTGTCTTATTCATTGGCAGACATTAAACATTCATGAATAGTTATTTGTTTAAGTGCATTCTATTTGCAGTCTAAGATACACAAATGTTAACCTTTAAATTAGTGTTGAATTGTATTTGTGTCCTTACTTCAAAGCACATACATTAATTTACTTTGCTTTTGTCTATATTATCATCAGTGTTGTTTTTAAAAAATGTACAAACACCACAACTCAAATACACATTTCAATTTATTGCTGCATAAACAATAAGAAAATAACAAAATATATATAACAATAATAAATAAATCATTTAGAACTGAAGGGGTTCAATCTGGCAAATTTCAGTTGTTTAAATTCTAAAGGTTGCCTTTTAAGTTGAACCAATTCTCTGAAAAGAGACAAATTCTCTTTTTTCAATTGTATCAGTTCTGATAGACAGTCACCTGAAATACATGAAATTTATTGTGAGACAAATATGCAGATACAGCTACAAATATAACTTTGTTCTGTCAACAAATTTTGTTCTAGTTTTTTAATCCTTATAGCAATATGAACCTTTTATTTACCTAAATGGACTGAAAATTGTGGATAATTACTAAACACTAATACAAATAACTATAGGAAAGCAGTAAACCCAACATACATTTATGCTTCCTTTTGCCCGCCTGTGCATTGTTGGTGTTGGAACATGTAGCGGCTGAAATGTATAAGAAGTATGCATTTATTTTACAAATGAAAAAAAGTTAATCAGACGCCCAGTTAGTTCATTTGGTAGAGTGCTATACTAGAATTTCTGGGGTCGAGTGTTCGAACACCACATTCATATTGATCTACTTTAGGCTAATTAAAAGTTCACTTGTGATTATTTACTGGCATAACCGTCATAACAATTGTATATAGATTTACATATTGCAAAGTAGAAGCAATCATCACGACGATCCCCTTGGGACCAGTAGCTCTGGATTCAGTAATATAACTGGGACCTATGACTCGCAGTGGTTAGGCATTCATTTACCTTAGCGCAAATCTGTGTACAAGTCCATTAATAGGTGGGTAGCCTGTCTTACTTGTAAATGATAAACGTCTGCTATATCAAAGACCTAAACACGGTATTTAGGTCTTTGGCTATATGAATAATTTAACAAATTAAAACTACTTACTGTGCAGTTACAGCCACCCAAAAGATGCCATTCATTTCAGACAGCTGCTTTTCATAACATCATTCCACTAACGCCTGCTTCTCCTCCTCCGACCAGTTTGTTTGTTTCCGCCGCGTCAGTCATGATAATTAGTTATGCAAACGTGTTGAAGGGACAACAGATGACAGATGGCGCGAACTACGTTGTTTTCTACCTCCAATTGAAGAGCGTTTGCGTACAAATATTCTTATTCGTAAAATCGTTGTCATACGTACGAACGCGTTTATAAAACGGTCGTAAGTATTTTCGTAAGAATGCCTTGATAAAACAGTCGTAAGTATTTTCGTAAGAACAACTTAGTTGTTCTGAGTCTCTCAGAATGAATATGGGCATTTTTGTATGACAGATGTCAATAAAAACCAAAGAAATTCAGCTTATCCAGTCATTTCGACAGACATATTAACCCCTAAAATCATTATTTATTGTCCAATATTGATCAAACATGCATATAATTAAAGGATTTTCATAGTACAATGCACATAGATACCTAACTTAGTTGTTCTGATTCTCTCAGAATGAATATTGGCATTTTTGTATGACAGATGTCAATAAAAACCAATGAAATTCAGTTTATCCAGTTATTTCGACAGACATATTAGCCCTAAAATCATTATTTATTGTTCAATATTGATCAAACATGCATATAATTAAAGGATTTTCATAGTACAATGCACATAGATACCTAACTTAGTTGTTCTGAGTCTCTCAGAATGAATATGGGCATTTTTGTATGACAGATGTCAATAAAAACAAAGAAATTCAGTTTATCCAGTTATTTCGACAGACATATTAACCCCTAAAATCATTATTTATGGTTCAATATTAATCAAACATGCATATAATTCAAGGATTTTCATAGTACAATGCACATAGATACCTAACTTAGTTTTCCTGAGTCTCTCAGAATGAATATTGGCATTTTTGTATGACAGATGTCAATAAAAACAAAAGAAATTCAGTTTATCCAGTTATTTCGACAGACATATTAACCCCTAAAATCATTATTTATTGTTCAATATTGATCAAACATGCATATAATTAAATGATTTTCATAGTACAATGTACATAGATACCTAACTTAGTTGTTCTGAGTCTCTCAGAATGAATATGGGCATTTTTGTATGACAGATGTCAATCAAAACCAAAGAAATTCAGTTTATTCAGTTATTTCGACAGACATATTAACCCCTAAAATCATTATTTATTGTCTAATATTGATTAAACATGCATATAATTAAAGATTTTCATAGTTAAATGCACATAGATAGCCAACTTAGTTGTTCTGAGTCTCAGAATGAATATGGGCATTTTTGTATGACAGATGTCAATAAAAACCAAAGAAATTCAGTTTATCCAGTTATTTCGACAGACATATTAACCCCTAAAATCATTATTTATTGTCCAATATTGATCAAACATGCATATAATTAAAGGATTTTCATAGTACAATGCATATAGATAGCTAACATAGTTGTTCTGAGTCTCTCAGAATGAATATGGGCATTTTTGTATGACAGATGTCAATAAAAACAAAGAAATTCAGTTTATCCAGTTATTTTGACAGACATATTAACCCTAAAATCATTATTTATTGTTCAATATTGATCAAACATGCATATAATTAAAGGATTTTCATAGTACAATGCACATAGATACCTAACTTAGTTGTTCTGAGTCTTTCAGAATGAATATGGGCATTTTTGTATGACAGATGTCAATAAAAACAAATGAAATTCAGTTTATCCAGTTATTTCGACAGACATATTAACCCCTAAAATAATTATTTATTGTTCAATATTGATCAAGCATGCATATAACAAAAGGATTTTCATAGTACAATGCACATAGATAGCTAACTTAGTTGTTTTGAGTCTCTCAGAATGAATATAGGCATTTTTGTATGACAGATGTCTATAAAAACAAATGAAATTCAGTTTATCCAGTTATTTCAACAGACATAGTAACCCCTAAAATCATTATTTATTGTCCAATATTGATCCAACATGCATATAATTAAAGGATTTTCATAGTGCAATGCACATAGATACCTAACTTAGTTGTTCTGAGTCTCTCAGAATGAATATGGGCATTTTTGTATGACAGATGTCTATAAAAACAAATGAAATTCAGTTTATCCAGTTATTTCGACAGACATATTAACCCCTAAAATAATTATTTATTGTTCAATATTAATCCAACATGCATATAACAAAAGGATTTTCATAGTATAATGCACATAGATACCTAACTTAGTTGTTCTGAGTCTCTCGGAATGAATATGGGCATTTTTGTATGACAGATGTCAATAAAAACCAAAGAAATTCAGTTTATCCAGTTATTTCGACAGACATATTAACCCCTAAAATCATTATTTATTGTCCAATATTGATCCAACATGCATATAATTAAAGGATTTTCATAGTATAATGCACATAGATACCTAACTTAGTTGTTTTGAGTCTCTCAGAATGAATATGGGCATTTTTGTATGACAGATGTCTATAAAAACCAAAGAAATTCAGTTTATCCAGTTATTTCGACAGACATATTAACCCCTGAAATCATTATTTATTGTCCAATATTGATCCAACATGCATATAACAAAAGGATTTTCATAGTACAATGCACATAGATAGCTAACTTAGTTGTTTTGAGTCTCTCAGAATGAATATAGGCATTTTTGTATGACAGATGTCTATAAAAACAAATGAAATTCAGTTTATCCAGTTATTTCAACAGACATATTAACCCCTAAAGTCATTATTTATTGTCCAATATTGATCCAACATGCATGTAATTAAAGGATTTTCATAGTACAATGCACATAGATACCTAACTTAGTTGTTCTGAGTCTTTCAGAATGAATATGGGCATTTTTGTATGACAGATGTCTATAAAAACAAATGAAATTCAGTTTATCCAGTTATTATTATTATTATACCAGATTTATAAAGCACTCTTTTCATATTACAAATATGTTCAAAAGTGCTGTACAGTAAATTCATATAAATAAATCATACATATCAAATACATTACAATTCATAAATTATCACACATTAGTTAAAAACAAGTTAAAAGTTAAGAACACAACAATGCTAAGATAATAGAATTGGCAAATCATATGTCCAATAATAAACATAAAAAATGACTCAATTTAAAACTGCGTAAAAAAGTTCTGCTGCAACAATAACATCAGTAATATCAGTTACCATAATGGTTTATGAATAAATGCGTTTTCAACTGCTTTTTGAAAACATTTAGTGATGGGGCACTTTGAACCAAGACAGGGAGGGCGTTCCACAACCTTGGTGCTGCCTGGCTGAAACCATTTCCAAATGTCACAGTTCTTGTTTTCGGCACTACTAATGTCAGTGTACTACTAGAACGTAGGTCTCTAGATGGTTTGTACACATTCAGAAGCTCTGAAATATACTGAGGGCACTGATTATGGAGTGCTTTGTATGTGTACACCAGAATTTTATAGTTTATCCGTTGGCACACTGGTAACCAATGCAGATCTTTAAGCACAGGTGTGATGTGATCATAGCGTGAGGTTCTTGTAATGATCCTTGCAGCAGTGTTTTGAACAAGCTGTAGTTTACTCAAAGAAGATTTGGAGATACCGCAAAGCAGTGAGTTGCAGTAATCTAGTTTTGAAGTAACTAGAGAATTAACGAGTGTTTTAGTAGCATCAAGTGTAAGATATTTACGAATACGTCCAATATTTCTTAACTGGAAGTAGGCAGATTTGCAAACAGTGTTCACATGTTTCTCCATATCCATATGTGGAGTGAAATATGCACCAAGGTTTCTGATACAGTCTTTTGATGTTATAGGGGATTCACCAACGGTAATTGTAACATTCTCTATGTGTCTACGATTAGATTTGGAGGAAAACAGCATAACCTCTGTTTTTTCGGCGTTGAGTTTCAACATATTGTTGTTCATCCAAGTAACAACTTCTGACAGACAGCCTTCAATGCGGCGGATTGCTTCAGACTTTGACACATTGTCTATGGGTTTAAATGAAATGTATAATTGTGAATCATCGGCATAAAAATGATGCAACAGTCCATGCCGTTGACAAATCACACCTACGGGTTTTGTGTACATAGTGAAGTATTTCGGGCCTAAGACAGATCCCTGTGGAACACTATATTTCATAACTACTGGATCCGAAAGTTCACCTTCGACACATACAGTTTGAACTCTATCATTTAGATAAGAAGATATCCAAGAATGGGCCTTTCCCGAAATCTGGTAGTGGTTCTCTAGTCGACCAAGCAATGTATCATGATCTATTGTATCAAATGCAGCAGACAGATCAAGTAATACTAGGACAGTTACACAATTATTATCCAAAGAATGAAGAATGTCATTTTGGACTTTTAGCAATGCAGTCTCAGTTGAATGAAACTTTCGGTATGCAGATTGATGTGGTTCGTGTAATCCGTTTTCTGTAAGATGTGTTTCAATACGTACATCTACGATTTTTTCCAAAATCTTAGATAGATAAGGAAGGTTGGAGACTGGTCTATAGTTTTTCAGTGTATTCGGGTCAAGTTCAGGTTTCTTCAGAAGAGGTTATTTCGACAGACATATTAATCCCTAAAATAATTATTTATTGTTCAATATTGATCAAGCATGCATATAATTCAAGGATTTTCATAGTATAATGCACATAGATACCTAACTTAGTTGTTCTGAGTCTCTCGGAATGAATATTGGCATTTTTGTATGACAGATGTCAATGAAAACAAAAGAGATTCAGTTTATCCAGTTATTTCGACAGACATATTAACCCCTAAAATCATTATTTATTGTCCAATATTGATCCAACATGCATATAATTAAAGGATTTTCATAGTACAATGTACACAGATAGCTAATTTAGTTGTTCTGAGTCTCTCAGAATGAATATGGGCATTTTTGTATGACAGATGTCTATAAAAACTAAAAAAATTCAGTTTATCCAGTTATTTCCACAGACATATTAACCCCTAAAATCATTATTTATTGTCCAATATTGATCCAACATGCATATAATTAAAGGATTTTCATAGTACAATGCACACAGATAGCTAATTTAGTTGTTCTGAGTCTCTCAGAATGAATATGGGCATTTTTGTATGACAGATGTCTATAAAAACTAAAGAAATTCAGCTTATCCAGTCATTTCAACAGACATATTAACCCCTAAAATCATTATTTATTGTCCAATATTGATCAAACATGCATATAATTCAAGGATTTTCATAGTACAATGCACATAGATACCTAACTTAGTTGTTCTGAGTCTTTCAGAATGAATATGGGCATTTTTGTATGACAGATGTCAATAAAAACCAAAGAAATTCAGTTTATCCAGTTATTTCGACAGAGATATTAAGCCTTAAAATCATTATTTATTGTTCAATATTGATCAAACATGCATATAATTAAAGGATTTTCATAGTACAATGCACATAGATACCTAACTTAGTTGTTCTGAGTCTCTCAGAATGAATATGGGCATTTTTGTATGACAGATGTCAATAAAAACAAATGAAATTCAGTTTATCCAGTTATTTCGACAGACATATTAACCCCTAAAATAATTATTTATTGTTCAATATTGATCAAGCATGCATATAATTCAAGGATTTTCATAGTATAATGCACATAGATACCTAACTTAGTTGTTTTGAGTCTCTCAGAATGAATATAGGCATTTTTGTATGACAGATGTCTATAAAAACAAATGAAATTCAGTTTATCCAGTTATTTCAACAGACATATTAACCCCTAAAGTCATTATTTATTGTCCAATATTGATCCAACATGCATGTAATTAAAGGATTTTCATAGTACAATGCACATAGATACCTAACTTAGTTGTTCTGAGTCTTTCAGAATGAATATGGGCATTTTTGTATGACAGATGTCTATAAAAACAAATGAAATTCAGTTTATCCAGTTATTTCGACAGACATATTAATCCCTAAAATAATTATTTATTGTTCAATATTGATCAAGCATGCATATAATTCAAGGATTTTCATAGTATAATGCACATAGATACCTAACTTAGTTGTTCTGAGTCTCTCGGAATGAATATTGGCATTTTTGTATGACAGATGTCAATGAAAACAAAAGAGATTCAGTTTATCCAGTTATTTCGACAGACATATTAACCCCTAAAATCATTATTTATTGTCCAATATTGATCCAACATGCATATAATTAAAGGATTTTCATAGTACAATGCACACAGATAGCTAATTTAGTTGTTCTGAGTCTCTCAGAATGAATATGGGCATTTTTGTATGACAGATGTCTATAAAAACTAAAAAAATTCAGTTTATCCAGTTATTTCCACAGACATATTAACCCCTAAAATCATTATTTATTGTCCAATATTGATCCAACATGCATATAATTAAAGGATTTTCATAGTACAATGCACACAGATAGCTAATTTAGTTGTTCTGAGTCTCTCAGAATGAATATGGGCATTTTTGTATGACAGATGTCTATAAAAACTAAAGAAATTCAGCTTATCCAGTCATTTCAACAGACATATTAACCCCTAAAATCATTATTTATTGTCCAATATTGATCAAACATGCATATAATTCAAGGATTTTCATAGTACAATGCACATAGATACCTAACTTAGTTGTTCTGAGTCTTTCAGAATGAATATGGGCATTTTTGTATGACAGATGTCAATAAAAACCAAAGAAATTCAGTTTATCCAGTTATTTCGACAGAGATATTAAGCCTTAAAATCATTATTTATTGTTCAATATTGATCAAACATGCATATAATTAAAGGATTTTCATAGTACAATGCACATAGATACCTAACTTAGTTGTTCTGAGTCTCTCAGAATGAATATTGGCATTTTTGTATGACAGATGTCAATAAAAACCAAAGAAATTCAGTTTATTCAGTTATTTCGACAGACATATTAACCCCTAAAATCATTATTTATTGTCTAATATTGATTAAACATGCATATAATTAAAAGATTTTCATAGTAAAATGCACATAGATAGCCAACTTAGTTGTTCTGAGTCTCAGAATGAATATGGGCATTTTTGCATGACAGATGTCAATAAAAACCAAAGAAATTCAGTTTATCCAGTTATTTCGACAGACATATTAACCCCTAAAATCATTATTTAATGTCCAATATTGATCAAACATGCATATAATTAAAGGATTTTCATAGTACAATGCATATAGATAGCTAACATAGTTGTTCTGAGTCTCTCAGAATGAATATGGGCATTTTTGTATGACAGATGTCAATAAAAACAAAGAAATTCAGTTTATCCAGTTATTTTGACAGACATATTAACCCTAAAATCATTATTTATTGTTCAATATTGATCAAACATGCATATAATTAAAGGATTTTCATAGTACAATGCACATAGATACCTAACTTAGTTGTTCTGAGTCTTTCAGAATGAATATGGGCATTTTTGTATGACAGATGTCTACAAAAACAAATGAAATTCAGTTTATCCAGTTATTTCGACAGACATATTAACCCCTAAAATAATTATTTATTGTTCAATATTGATCAAGCATTCATATAACAAAAGGATTTTCATAGTACAATGTACATAGATAGCTAACTTAGTTGTTTTGAGTCTCTCAGAATGAATATAGGCATTTTTGTATGACAGATGTCTATAAAAACAAATGAAATTCAGTTTATCCAGTTATTTCAACAGACATAGTAACCCCTAAAATCATTATTTATTGTCCAATATTGATCCAACATGCATATAATTAAAGGATTTTCATAGTACAATGCACATAGATACCTAACTTAGTTGTTCTGAGTCTCTCAGAATGAATATGGGCATTTTTGTATGACAGATGTCTATAAAAACAAATGAAATTCAGTTTATCCAGTTATTTCGACAGACATATTAACCCCTAAAATCATTATTTATTGTTCAATATTGATCAAGCATGCATATAATTCAAGGATTTTCATAGTATAATGCACATAGATACCTAACTTAGTTGTTCTGAGTCTCTCAGAATGAATATGGGCATTTTTGTATGACAGATGTCAATAAAAACCAAAGAAATTCAGTTTATCCAGTTATTTCGACAGACATATTAACCCTAAAATCATTATTTATTGTTCAATATTGATCAAACATGCATATAATTAAAGGATTTTCATAGTACAATGCACATAGATACCTAACTTAGTTGTTCTGAGTCTCTCAGAATGAAAATGGGCATTTTTGTATGACAGATGTCTATAAAAACATATGAAATTCAGTTTATCCAGTTATTTCAACAGACATATTAACCCCTAAAATCATTATTTATTGTCCAATATTGATCCAACATGCATATAATTAAAGGATTTTCATAGTACAATGCACATGGATACCTAACTTAGTTGTTCTGAGTCTCTCAGAATGAAAATGGGCATTTTTGTATGACAGATGTCTATAAAAACATATGAAATTCAGTTTATCCAGTTATTTCGACAGACATATTAACCCCTAAAATCATTATTTATTGTTCAATATTGATCAAACATGCATATAATTAAAGGATTTTCATAGTACAATGCACATAGATAGCTAACTTAGTTGTTCTGAGTCTTTCAGAATGAATATGGGCATTTTTGTATGACAGATGTCTATAAAAACAAATGAAATTCAGTTTATCCAGTTATTTCGACAGACATATTAACCCCTAAAATAATTATTTATTGTTCAATATTGATCAAGCATGCATATAATTCAAGGATTTTCATAGTATAATGCACATAGATACCTAACTTAGTTGTTCTGAGTCTCTCGGAATGAATATTGGCATTTTTGTATGACAGATGTCAATGAAAACAAAATAAATTCAGTTTATCCAGTTATTTCGACAGAGCTATTAAGCCCTAAAATCATTGTTTATTGTTCAATATTGATCAAACATGCATATAATTAAAGGATTTTCATTGTACAATGCACATAGATACCTAACTTAGTTGTTCTGAGTCTCTCAGAATGAATATGGGCATTTTTGTATGACAGATGTCTATAAAAACAAATGAAATTCAGTTTATCCAGTTATTTCCACAGACATATTAACCCCTTAAATAATTATTTATTGTTCAATATTGATCAAGCATGCATATAAATCAAGGATTTTCATAGTATAATGCACATAGATACCTAACTTAGTTGTTTTGAGTCTCTCAGAATGAATATAGGCATTTTTGTATGACAGATGTCTATAAAAACAAATAAAATTCAGTTTATCCAGTTATTTCAACAGACATATTAACCCCTAAAATCATTATTTATTGTCCAATATTGATCAAACATGCATATAATTCAAGGATTTTTATAGTACAATGCACATAGATACCTAACTTAGTTGTTCTGAGTCTCTCAGAATGAATATGGGCATTTTTGTATGACAGATGTCAATAAAAACCAAAGAAATTCAGTTTATCCAGTTATTTCAACAGACATATTAGCCCCTTAAATCATTATTTATTGTCCAATATTGATCAAACATGCATATAACTAAAGGATTTGCATAGTACAATGCACATAGATAGCTAACTTAGTTGTTTTGAGTCTCTCAGAATGAATATGGGCATTTTTGTATGACAGATGTCTATAAAAACAAATGAAATTCAGTTTATCCAGTTATTTCAACAGACATATTAACCCCTAAAATCATTATTTATTGTCCAATATTGATCCAACATGCATATAATTAAAGGATTTTCATAGTACAATGCACATAGATACCTAACTTAGTTGTTCTGAGTCTCTCAGAATGAAAATGGGCATTTTTGTATGACAGATGTCTATAAAATCATATGAAATTCAGTTTATCCAGTTATTTCGACAGACATATTAACCCCTAAAATCATTATTTATTGTTCAATATTGATCAAACATGCTTATAATTAAAGGATTTTCATAGTACAATGCAATTAGATAGCTAACTTAGTTGTTCTGAGTCTCTCGGAATGAATATTGGCATTTTTGTATGACAGATGTCAATGAAAACAAAAGAGATTCAGTTTATCCAGTTATTTCGACAGACAATTAACCCCTAAAATCATTATTTATTGTCCAATATTGATCAAGCATGCATATAATTAAAGGATTTTCATAGTACAATGCACATAGATACCTAACTTAGTTGTTCTGAGTCTCTCAGAATGAATATTGGCATTTTTGTATGACAGATGTCAATAAAAACAGAAGAAATTCATCCAGTTATTTAGACAGACATATTAACCCCTAAAATCATTATTTATTGTCCAATATTGATCAAGCATGCATATAATTAAAGGATTTTCATAGTACAATGCACATAGATACCTAACTTAGTTGTTCTGAGTCTCTCAGAATGAATATGGGCATTTTTGTATGACAGATGTCTATAAAAACAAATGAAATTCAGTTTATCCAGTTATTTCGACAGACATATTAACCCCTAAAATAATTATTTATTGTTCAATATTGATCAAGCATGCATATAATTCAAGGATTTTCATAGTATAATGCACATAGATACCTAACTTAGTTGTTCTGAGTCTCTCGGAATGAATATTGGCATTTTTGTATGACAGATGTCAATGAAAACAAAAGAGATTCAGTTTATCCAGTTATTTCCACAGACATATTAACCCCTAAAATCATTATTTATTGTCCAATATTGATCCAACATGCATATAATTAAAGGATTTTCATAGTACAATGCACATAGATAGCTAATTTAGTTGTTCTGAGTCTCTCAGAATGAATATGGGCATTTTTGTATGACAGATGTCTATAAAAACCAAAGAAATTCAGTTTATCCAGTTATTTCCACAGACATATTAACCCCTAAAATCATTATTTATTGTCCAATATTGATCAAACATGCATATAATTCAAGGATTTTCATAGGACAATGCACATAGATACCTAACTTAGTTGTTCTGAGTCTCTCAGAATGAATATGGGCATTTTTGTATGACAGATGTCAATAAAAACCAAAGAAATTCAGTTTATCCAGTTATTTCGACAGAGATATTAAGCCCTAAAATCATTATTTATTGTTCAATATTGATCAAACATGCATATAATTAAAGGATTTTCATAGTACAATGCACATAGATACCTAACGTAGTTGTTCTGAGTCTCTCAGAATGAATATGGGCATTTTTGTGTGACAGATGTCAATAAAAACATATGAAATTCAGTTTATCCAGTTATTTCGACAGACAATTAACCCCTAAAATCATTATTTATTGTCCAATATTGATCAAACATGCATATAATTAAAGGATTTTCATAGTATAATGCACATAGATACCTAACTTAGTTGTTCTGAGTCTCTCGGAATGAATATTGGCATTTTTGTATGACAGATGTCTATAAAAACTAAAGAAATTCAGTTTATCCAGTTATTTCCACAGACATATTAACCCCTAAAATCATTATTTATTGTCCAATATTGATCAAGCATGCATATAATTAAAGGATTTTCATAGGACAATGCACATAGATACCTAACTTAGTTGTTCTGAGTCTCTCAGAATGAATATGGGCATTTTTGTATGACAGATGTCAATAAAAACCAAAGAAATTCAGTTTATCCAGTTATTTCGACAGAGATATTAAGCCCTAAAATCATTATTTATTGTTCAATATTGATCAAACATGCATATAATTAAAGGATTTTCATAGTACAATGCACATAGATACCTAACGTAGTTGTTCTGAGTCTCTCAGAATGAATATGGGCATTTTTGTGTGACAGATGTCTATAAAAACAAATGAAATTCAGTTTATCCAGTTATTTCGACAGACATATTAACCCCTAAAATTATTATTTATTGTTCAATATTGATCAAGCATGCATATAATTCAAGGATTTTCATAGTATAATGCACATAGATACCTAACTTAGTTGTTCTGATTCTCTCAGAATGAATATTGGCATTTTTGTATGACAGATGTCAATGAAAACAAAAGAGATTCAGTTTAGCCAGTTATTTCCACAGACATATTAACCCCTAAAATCATTATTTATTGTCCAATATTGATCAAACATGCATATAATTCAAGGATTTTCATAGTACAATGCACATAGATACCTAACTTAGTTGTTCTGAGTCTCTCAGAATGAATATGGGCATTTTTGTATGACAGATGTCAATAAAAACCAAAGAAATTCAGTTTATCCAGTTATTTCGACAGAGATATTAAGCCCTAAAATCATTATTTATTGTTCAATATTGATCAAACATGCATATAATTAAATGATTTTCATAGTACAATGCACATAGATACCTTACTTAGTTGTTCTGAGTCTCTCAGAATGAATATGGGCATTTTTGTATGACAGATGTCAATAAAAAACAAAGAAATTCAGCTTATCCAGTCATTTCGACAGACATATTAACCCCTAAAATCATTATTTATTGTCCAATATTGATCAAACATGCATATAATTAAAGGATTTTCATAGTATAATGCACATAGATACCTAACTTAGTTGTTCTGAGTCTCTCGGAATGAATATTGGCATTTTTGTATGACAGATGTCAATGAAAACAAATGAGATTCAGTTTATCCAGTTATTTCGACAGACATATTAACCCCTAAAATCATTATTTATTGTCCAATATTGATCCAACATGCATATAACAAAAGGATTTTCATAGTACAATGCACATAGATAGCTAACTTAGTTGTTTTGAGTCTCTCAGAATGAATATGGGCATTTTTGTATGACAGATGTCTATAAAAACAAATGAAATTCAGTTTATCCAGTTATTTCAACAGACATATTAACCCCTAAAATCATTATTTATTGTCCAATATTGATCCAACATGCATATAATTAAAGGATTTTCATAGTACAATGCACATAGATACCTAACTTAGTTGTTATGAGTCTCTCAGAATGAAAATGGGCATTTTTGTATGACAGATGTCTATAAAAACATATGAAATTCAGTTTATCCAGTTATTTCGACAGACAATTAACCCCTAAAATCATTATTTATTGTCCAATATTGATCAAGCATGCATATAATTAAAGGATTTTCATAGTACAATGCACATAGATACCTAACTTAGTTGTTCTGAGTCTCTCAGAATGAATATTGGCATTTTTGTATGACAGATGTCAATAAAAACAGAAGAAATTCATCCAGTTATTTAGACAGACATATTAACCCCTAAAATCATTATTTATTGTCCAATATTGATCAAGCATGCATATAACAAAAGGATTTTCATAGTACAATGCACATATATAGCTAACTTAGTTGTTCTGAGTCTCTCTGAATGAATATTGGCATTTTTGTATGACAGATGTCAATAAAAACCAAAGAAATTCAGTTTATCCAGTTATTTCAACAGACATATTAACCCCTAAAATCATTATTTATTGTCCAATATTGATCCAACATGCATATAATTCAAGGATTTTCATAGTACAATGCACATAGATACCTAACTTAGTCGTTCTGAGTCTTTCAGAATGAATATGGGCATTTTTGTATGACAGATGTCAATAAAAACCAATGAAATTCAGTTTATCCAGTTATTTCGACAGACATATTAACCCTAAAATCATTATCTATTGTTCAATATTGATCAAACATGCATATAATTAAAGGATTTTCATAGTACAATGCACATAGATAGCTAACTTAGTTGTTCTGAGTCTCTCAGAATGAATATGGGCATTTTTGTATGACAGATGTCAATAAAAACAAAGAAATTCAGTTTATCCAGTTATTTTGACAGACATATTAACCCTAAAATCATTATTTATTGTTCAATATTGATCAAACATGCATATAATTCAAGGATTTTCATAGTACAATGCACATAGATAGCTAACTTAGTTGTTCTGAGTCTCTCAGAATGAATATGGGCATTTTTGTATGACAGATATCAATAAAAACAAATGAAATTCAGTATATCCAGTTATTTCGACAGACATATTAAACCCTAAAATCATTATTTATTGTCCAATATTGATCAAACATGCATATAATTCAAGGATTTTCATAGTACAATGAACATAGATACCTAACTTAGTTGTTCTGAGTCTCTCAGAAAGAATATGGGCATTTTTGTATGACAGATGTCAATAAAAACCAAAGAAATTCAGTTTATCCAGTTATTTCGACAGAGATATTAAGCCCTAAAATCATTATTTATTGTTCAATATTGATCAAACATGCATATAATTAAAGGATTTTCATAGTACAATGCACATAGATACCTAACTTAGTTGTTCTGAGTCTCTCAGAATGAATATGGGCATTTTTGTATGACAGATGTCAATAAAAACCGAAGAAATTCAGCTTATCCAGTCATTTCGACAGACATATTAACCCCTAAACTCATTATTTGTTGTTCAATATTGATCAAACATGCATATAATTAAAGGATTTTCATAGTACAATGCACATAGATAGCTAACTTAGTTGTTATGAGTCTCTCAGAATGAATATAGGCATTTTTGTATGACAGATGTCTATAAAAACAAATGAAATTCAGTTTATCCAGTTATTTCAACAGACATATTAACCCCTAAAATCATTATTTATTGTCCAATATTGATCAAACATGCATATAATTAAAGGATTTTCATAGTACAATGCACATAGATAGCTAACTTAGTTGTTCTGAGTCTCTCAGAATGAATATGGGCATTTTTGTATGACAGATGTCTATAAAAACAAATGAAATTCAGTTTATCCAGTTATTTAGACAGACATATTAACCCCTAAAATCATTATTTATTGTCCAATATTGATCAAGCATGCATATAATTAAAGGATTTTCATAGTACAATGCACATAGATACCTAACTTAGTTGTTCTGAGTCTCTCAGAATGAATATTGGCATTTTTGTATGACAGATGTCAATAAAAACAAAAGAAATTCAGTTTATCCAGTTATTTAGACAGACATATTAACCCCTAAAATCATTATTTATTGTCCAATATTGATCAAACATGCATATAATTCAAGGATTTTCATAGTACAATGCACATAGATAGCTAACTTAGTTGTTCTGAGTCTCTCAGAATGAATATGGGCATTTTTGTATGACAGATGTCAATAAAAACCAAAGAAATTCAGTTTATCCAGTTATTTCGACAGACATATTAACCCCTCAAATCATTATTTATTGTACAATATTGATCAAACATGCATATAATTAAAGGAATTTCATAGTACAATGCACATAGATAGCTAACTTAGTTGTTCTGAGTCTCTCAGAATGAATATGGGCATTTTTGTATGACAGATGTCAATAAAAACCAATGAAATTCAGTTTATCCAGTTATTTCGACAGACATATTAACCCCTAAAATCATTATTTATTGTCCAATATTGATCAAACATGCATATAATTAAAGGATTTTTATAGTACAATGCACATAGATACCTATGTTAGTTGTTCTGAGTCTCTCAGAATGAATATGGGCATTCATAGGTACTACTAGTACATCCAAACTGATTAAGAATCTAGTAGCGAACCAGAGAGTGTGTGTATAAAATTGTTGTTTGTCTGTACTTCCTCCTGATGTTGGCTGGACGTGACAAACATCACTATATCTCTCACAAGTTCAGTCTTACCAAACTGAGTGAGTTTAAGTGCTTGTGAAGTGTTGTCCAGTTAATGTTGGTAAAACTAGCATCAATCGACAGATCAGCATTGAAAAAAGCCAATATGGTCAACTTTGCATATAGTATTGTTTGTTATTCACTTTCAAATTAACTTTTCAAGATATTTAATTGCCATGCTATTTACATCGCGACACATTCTCTCCCTCGTGCATTATGTTCAGCACTCTCCAATGTATATACTAAACATGCTTTCCTAGAATGTTTTACCACATTCGACTAGATATTCATTACAATGGCCAAGCAGGTTCAGGTATTTTGTGTATGCATTCGCTGGAATCCTTATGTTCAAACGCAATTTTTTGTATTTTTAAAACACAAACAAACTGTAAGTTAACAACTTTTATATCCCAAACTTAGTCAATACGCTAACAGGAGGCATTCAATTCACATTCAAAGACATCCGTCACCACAACATTTCATGCAAACTACTGCACTTTGCATTATGTTATTACATTAAACATAGTAGTTTTTTCAATACCAAAACATGTATACTGTTCATTCAAAACATAAACTGATTTATCAAGGTTTCGGTCAGTTTAAGACAATTACAACAAATTAACATTGCAATAATTATATATAAAACAATAATGCACCATGATAGCCTGTCTGGCGTTATTGTGAAGTTTGTATCTTTCATCAAACAAGCAAGCCTCAGACCTACTGGTTTTATTGGCCCACAATTAAAGCCATACATATTTGGTAAACATATAAAAAGAATTAATGAAAAAATGAAGATATAACAGTGTAAATATTGTTAAATATATCATTTTTTATAATATAGGGACAATACTATTGTGTCTCATGACCCAATAAAGCTCATAACTATGCATAACAAGATTTCAAGATCATAAATATATACATTATATCAAAGTTTGATAAAGACTGATACAGGAATTTGGTTGCTCAAGTGAAAACAATCAAATGAGAATGACAGATGGGCCTCAACATTTCTTTCAAACAATTTATGCTCAGGAGAGCCTAAATATGTGCACAAAATGATATTAAAGTTAATGTTTTGGCAATGTAGTATCCACTTCTTTTCACATCTTCCGATCACTTCTTTATCTGATACTGTTACTCACAATTTGAACACCAACATCTAAACCTGTAAATTACAAAACAATAAATGAAGCTAACTAATAATGTTATTGTACAAGAAGATGCATGGTACAAAAGAATATACTGATATTTTACAGTAGCTAGTATACTGATTGGTAACATAATTTATTGCACATGAATTGTATATTCAGTCAACAAATGTTTTGTTAGTTGTATTTGACAATTGATCACAGCTCCTTACTGCAAGTGCTATTTTAGTTGCAATGGATACATATCCGACAAGACTGGTTCAATAAGAAACAAAGATTGTTTATACCTGCTTTATACCTATTGCCTGTAATATTATTGAAATATGTATTAAGCCTAAGGGGGCAGTATATCAGAGACTCAGAGTGAGTCATTCAGGCAATGGATAAGTCTGTCAGTCAGTGAGTTGTTAATCATTTGATAAATTGATAATTTGCAAACATCTTTGGTCAGATTTTCACATTCAGTTTAATATTTTTATATACTTTTGATACAAATCACTAAAGTACCAAACAAAATATAGATCCATATATCCCTGTTTGAAAAAGGTGCCAAATCTTGTCCAGTTCTCAAAACCTGTTTAATCGGGAAACCCCTTTAAACCGGACATTTTGTCCGGTCCCAAGCTGGTCCGGTTTAAAGGGGTTCCAGTGCAGTGAACCTCAGACAGTTAATTTGTCTAAGTCAATCAGTCAGTAGATTAGTCAATCAGTTGGTCGTTCAGTTAGTAAAACAGTGTAAATCAGTCAGTCAAGCAATCAGTAAGCAAATTAACTTCAGTCAGTGAGGTAATAAGTCAATTATAAGCAGCAAACCTCTACAATTAGTGAGTTAAACAATACATTTTACCAACCTCCAAGTGTCAATGCAAAGATTTTGGTTGTAAGATGTGTTTGTACCAACTCCCATCATCCTCAATTGTAATGCTTTTGACTGTAAAACCACCTAGTAGGAAAATATTGCTCTCATTAACAGAACATAAAAATCCACAGTCACACCATATGAAAACTGAAAAATAATTATAAACAATAACCCATAAGTGATGTAAAATCCAAGATATGATATGGAATATAAGAAAAACATATTTTATTAGATCTTGGCATTATCAAGCACTGATTAACTGGAGTGTCCCATTACAATTTATATATATTCACTCATTACAGAAAAATCAGTTCCAAGATGGCATTAAGTCGATACATGACAGAAAGAATCAATTTATGACACAGTACTTATCTAAATGTGTAGATATTATAATAATGATTCAACAAAAAAACTGTTTCTCGTCTTTCTCCACAGCATAGAATTCAATACCTTTGTTGGTATGGCTGTCAATGAATCCTGGCCCCATACTGACAGCAATTAGTTTTCATCAACAGGTTCTAACAAGTATGTTCATGTCTCCAACTGAAAAAATATAAAAATGCAGTTATAAAAGCACTTAACACATTATTGAACAATCCACGGTGCTAAACTGTTTTTCGATTCATTCTTAATCATAAAGGGTCTCATTATCCTGTCTATTCATGAACATTCTATACAGTAAAGTGAGGGCACCAGTCAGTGAGTGAGTACATCAGTCAGTCAGTGAGTACACCAGTCAGTGAGCACACCAGTCAGTCAGTTAGTGAGTACACCAGTCAGTCAGTTAGTACACCAGTCAGTCAGTGAGTACACCAGTCAGTCAGTGAGTGCACCAGTCAGTTAGTGAGTACACCAGTCAGTCAGTGAGTGCACCAGTCAGTCAGTGAGTACACCAGTCAGTTAGTGAGTGCACCAGTCAGTCAGTTAGTGAGTACACCAGTCAGTCAGTTAGTGAGTACACCAGTCAGTCAGTGAGTGCACCAGTCAGTCAGTGAGTACACCAGTCAGTCAGTTAGTGAGTGCACCAGTAAGTGAGTGAGTTTACCAGTCAGTCAGTTATTGAGTACACCAGTCAGTCAGTGAGTGCACCAGTCAGTCAGTGAGTGCACCAGTCAGTCAGTTAGTGAGTGCACCAGTCAGTCAGTTAGTGAGTACACCAGTCAGTCAGTGAGTGCACCAGTCAGTCAGTGAGTACACCAGTCAGTCAGTTAGTGAGTGCACCAGTCAGTTAGTGAGTGCACCAGTCAGTCAGTTAGTGAGTACACCAGTCAGTCAGTGAGTACACCAGTCAGTCAGTTAGTGAGTACATCAGTCAGTCAGTTAGTGAGTACACCAGTCAGTCAGTGAGTACATCAGTCAGTCAGTTAGTGAGTACACCAGTCAGTCAGTTAGTGAGTACACCAGTAAGTGAGTGAGTTTACCAGTCAGTCAGTTAGTGAGTACACGAGTCAGTGAGTGCACCAGTCAGTCAGTAAGTGAGTACACCAGTCAGTGAGTACACTAGTCAGTCAGTGAGTGTACTCACTTCTATGTCACCATATTAATTCAAATCCTTTTGGGTGGCGCAGAAATGTACTAGAAATATGAATACTGTCATGGTGCTGAGGGGGTCTTTGGTACAAGCCCCATATCAGTTGCACTTTTCTAACTAGCTAGAAGTGTAAACAGAGAATAATTGGACACTGCCAGTAAGCTTAGTCTCATGTAGAGGGGTCTTGGGTTCAATTCACATCGGATGTACTTTTTCACTTCAATTACTATTATGGTGGCAGTGGCGTTCGACGATGGCTCAAGGCCGTTATGCCTCAAATGACTAAAATATTGGATTACACAGCAGCCCATATAACACTATTAGTAGAGCATGGTATTTGTGTTGTAGGGGTCTTGGGTTCAAGCCTGATACACAATTCAGATTGTGAACTAACATATTGACGTTAATACATTTATATACATATAAAATGCTTGCTATTCTGGTTCTTATATATAATTATATTGCATTATGATAGAAATAGGAAAATCAAAAAGTGATATGGTCTTCAAATTTAATGATATACAATAAACATTATGTCAAACAAAAATAATTGAACACACTTTTTGTTATGATAATCTGTTTTCATGTTTAACACAAAAGATAACATGGGCATATATGATAATGCGTTACTATGCTGTTACGAAAATATCGACTAGACCTAATCTTAAAAACTTTGTGAACAAGGACACTCAGATTTTTTAATTGTTATTTTTAATCAATTGTATAAATTTGTGCACACTGGGATGTCGTAAGCAATAGGATGACAATAATGAATTTCGAATATTATTATACAATGGACATTCAATTGCTAACTTAATTGAATCGGATAACACTGCTGTTGCCTTGTAAGTTTTACTGATACCGATCACGTTTTTGTCAATGCACCTTAGTTGTTCCTGATGATACTCCTGTTGTGCTCCAGTGAGTATATACGTTCAAAGAATGACCATTCATGTACGCAGTGTGAAAAAATTCGTTCATACTCCATACTCACACCCACCCACTCCCTTCCACCGATGAATGCAAACGTATATGAAACGACATATTCACGCGTGCTTTACAAGTGCATGAGAAAGATCGTACATTGATAATCATCTTTCCCAGAATGTCTGCATTGGATCTGTGACTTATACGTTCTAGCAGTTGACAACAAAACTACTTTATGTTAAGTATATTTGTGGGAGGTAAGGGTAAAAACGTGAAAATCACATGTATATATGGGACTTTGTACATACATGCATTCATAACAAATGTGTGGGTTTTAATTTTAGGATTCGACGGGGCTATTATCAATTTCATGTACCTAATGACAGGTTTCCATCTGTGATTCGTTGATCATGACTGTCAAGCTCATCGTTAGACATAGACGAATACCTGTGTCTGCCGTTCAGTCCAACCTCTCTGAAAAATATACCATGTTACAAATGATATTGAAGCACAAGGGGATTACATTATGTATTTTGAGTATATAAATTAAATGGCGAAGTAGTGGTTGTTGCAGGTGTTCGGCACTGTAAACTATATTTATAAACTACGGAACTGGCCCAAATATAACGCATAACAAACCTAATCATTTCGTTAAAGCAAATAACTTATAACCTTAATTATGCACCCGGCACGCGATGTCATTGACGAAATCAGTTCAAAATATGATTCTCTTGTTTTACCCTTTTTTGGTCAATCACTTATGTCACAGTTTAAAACTGCGAAGAATAGGGTCGTATTTTCCCCAAAACTGTGCAATTCTCATAATTTTAATTTAAAAGTTTCCTTAGCGCTAGAAATTATTTGCATCATCCTTATTTAAGGATATTTTCCGTAATAAAGCTTATGATATTTGGGTTTGTCAACAATAATTTTTCTGATTCCAATATTTTTGATATTGATTTATTCATCTAGAGTTTGTCAGAAATGATATTACTGGATTAGTTTTATGTACTACACATACCTCTAACGTCTTTTAACTACGCTCTCACTGACGTGCAGCATGGCAGCGATATATTTCCAGCTGTTCTGGATTAATAATGAACTGTGGCCTGCCTCGACTTCCTCTATGCGAAGGTGGTCTAGCTGATACACCACTACGAGATCTACACAAGTATTCCAAATTCTTAGTTTGATTATTGCTGCACTACATTGCAGGAAAAAGTTCAAGAATCAATGCATTTGTTTAAATACTTCTTTGATTAATAAACAATGCGGGACATGTATTAAGCGTGTACAATTTTCACAAAGATAAATGCACTAAATATATACCTACAATTACTCCCCTTTTATGATACCATATTATATTCAATTCTTTCGCTGTACATAGCAGAATAGCACATTTCTCATTTCTGATTGAACATTTGATTACGGAGTTTCGTGTCAACGAATGATATCTTAAAATTACATGTGCTAAATAAAAATATTATGAATATTGTTATGACAACCAATGCCGTTTTCACCTATTGTAGATATTCTGCATTAAAGTTCCTGTATGTCATAAAAAATAAATTTTGATAATGTGTATAGTATCAAAGTGAGAATTATTATAGCTTCCTACAAAAAAGAAATGCTTTGAAAATGTAGAAATTTTGACAATAATACGGCGATTTTATCTGGAGTAGAAACATCGAAAAACTAAATATAGCGCACAAACGGATGGGACTGAAATCTGTTACCCGGCATCCGTCATCCGGGATTCTTTAAGGTTGTGAAATAAAATAATTTGAACACTTTTGTTATTGTTAATTATACGTTATTTTAAGATGAAACATAAGTTAATTGAAAGGATGTGAAAGATAAACAATTTTAAGTTTGCGAAAAAAATATAGTTTGAGTTCTTTTTGTTTGTGCATCGTTTTAGCAATAAAGATTTTTAACTGGTTTATATTAATTAATAATACGCCTTAGTTCAGATATGGAAACTGTTTTGTACTTTGCATCAGAACAGAACTGAACAGAATGATTTATTAATATCTGGATTTAAGTATAATACTTATCATCCAATATATACAATTTACAATAATAATATTAACATACTCTATGAGAGTAAGTACATGTACATTTATACATACAACATAGTCAAACAAAATATTACAAATACACATGACAAACGACAGTGATACAATATAAATAAAAACAGCATTATAAGTATCACATCTAATCAAGAACTTAATAGATTAGTACGTACTTTAATAGCACTTTGTAGATACATAGTCAATCCTTTTAAAATTACATCATTATTAGAACTAAATAATTGAACCAATTTATACATACTAGGTTTTCGCCAATAATATTCTTTTATGTATCGCTTTCGTAAAATTTTATATTTGCAACAATTAAGGATAAAATGAAACTCATCTTCTAAGTCTCCATTGTTACATATTAAGCATATTTGCTCATTTCTCTATATACGAGATATTCCGTATCTGCTTGATTTCATTCGCAGACAATGTGCAGAAATACGAAATTTAGTTAAAAGCTTTCTACAAGACTTATTTGTAATTTTGTTAAGATAAGTTTCGTATTCAAATACATGTTTCAAATGTTTATATACACATAATACTTTGTTTTGAGATAAGTCAGAGTTCCAGTTTTGAATAAAACAATCAAATACCCGTTGTTTAAAATCACTCATAATGTTGCATGAATTTACAATACTTGCTTGGTTTTCCCAGAAATCAGGACTAGTAGATCTAGTATCTTCTAGCCATGTTTGCATAATGTGTGATTACATTTTATACGTTCCTTTTGCGAAATTCATATATCTATTAAGTTAACATGCATACATTAAAATATATATTTTTGTATCGTATTAAACTTATTAATTTGTTTTCGTTTTTGTTGGAACTTATTTTAATACCAACACTTTGTTAAACTGTCATAATATGGTAGCATGTCCCTGTAGCAGGGCACTGACAAGTCTCTTTAGGAAATGTGTAACGGTATACATAATGTATTTATTATCCTCCCTTTACCACGAACGCGCTCATATCCGAGACCAGTCTTACACCGTCATTTTCGACAACTTTTAATGCCAAATCTTCTTGAGAATATACAGTTTGACGGGCCCGTGTTTGGTTATCCGGATTTGATGGAATGGGTGGCAAATTTTCACATCGTTTGTTTGGAGAATTGTCACGTTTTATTAGATTCCGGAATATCATAAGCATCACTTGACTGAGTACTTGACTGTACTCACACCATAATTTATTACTTGAGCAGACGACGCGTAATTCAATCAAATCTAAAGATATAAATGTCGGAGAAAATTTTGGCAGAAATATGCCACCATAGTAGTACAATCATAGATGTCCACATTCAAACCATATCTACATACAAAGTTCAGCTATCCAAATGTTGCATAGATTTGATTGACTTACGCACTGCTGTAACTCGGGTAGCACAAGCCAGCACAAGACCGATGTGTCTAAAACCCCTAAAACATCTATGAGCGATGTATGTAGATCTGCAAGCACTAAAGTCACATGAGCAACCAATGTCGACACTCTGTTGATGACAAAGAACATCGGCCTATATTTTTACCCTTTTAAATTTCCGCAATCACAGATCTAAATCAACATTCTTCATGATAAACATTTCCTTGTCGTATATTTCGTTGATAATGTTGTCAAAGGGACATATTGGAACACTTTCTAATTCAGGAAATTCCTACATTCTGATTGTAGGGATTTCCTGAATTTGGAATTGTTCCAATAACGCCTCGTTCACATACGTATGAAAACCCAAATTTCATTGATCCATGAATTGATTATATGCGACCTAACTCTAAAGTAAATAATATGATGAACAAGTTGGGTATAGATCTACAATTCTTGGCGTCGAATACCTGGCTAACATCTAAATTACAGTATAATCTTTCATAAAGACCATCTCGAAATGAGAACCACCTCCTTAATAAGACTCTAGATAATCACACCTCCTTCACAACTCAGTTCGCCGTTCTTCAGAACAAATGGTGGTCCTATTATCGAGGTTTCACTGTACTTAGACAGAAGGGAGACCACTCGTGAGGGCATATTAAATTATCATAGTTCTGTTGACAGTGACACCGTGGGAAATAATTCCATTCATATGAGTCATACAAAGTAAATCAAAGCACTGAAAGAACTTTTGCAGATGATTTTTTCCGATTTTTTCCGCTGTTGGTTTCGCTTTGAACACATCGCGACAACCATCTGTATAACATTGAAAGTGATATCACTTAACGCTCAGTTTAGAAACGAAGATCGCCGTGAATGTTCATTCGATTACCAATAGTAGGCATTTATTAAAAAACGCGATGACAACCATTATTATCACATATTTTCGCGACATCACAAATATTTTGTGTGTGAATAATTATACTGGACTGGAAACGACTCGAGAAAGTTTAAATGATTCCTATTGATGATACTTTCTCTAGTGTTTTCTAAAATCATTTTACTTTCTGAATGTATAAACAAAGTTCTTATGTGTTTATTATTTTGTGTTTGCTTCTTTCGTGTTACATCGCCATTTCATGATGGTTGTCTTGTGGTTTGTTAGTAATACTTCCCAGAAGCTCTGTGAGTTGCAGTCTGTTTGGTTATCTATACGTTATATAAGCTTTAAAATTAAGGCATGGTTTTGCATGTTCGGTCAAATGTCGCTTCGTTTCGTGTGTTCGTTTGTTTTCATTGGGTTTTACGCCGTTTTTCAACAATTGTCCAGTCATTTACATGTATACGGCGGCGAATATTGTTTTCAGTGTGTTTCAGTTAAATACGCCGGTCAATAAATAAAGTGTTGCTGGGCTTCAAATTCGTTCGAACGCTTCATTCAGCCAACAACTGACAATTTTTCACAAACTAAGTTTGACACAAGAAGGGAAGTTCCTTAAATAGGTAAAGGGAATGGATTAAAGCTCTTCGTTTTTCGATAATGTGATACATGTATATGTGCATGACAAAATATTTATTTGGAACAGCTGAAGTGTTTTTTTGCGCCCTCCATAAGTCGTGATACAAAATCAGCTATGGGGTAATACTATATATGGTATTTTAAAGGGGAAATTGCACGGGATTTTCGTGTGTAGAGCTAGTCACGTGGTCTAAGTCGGATATATATCTCGTGGAGATGTCTTACAGGCGAGGTTTGATACGCTAGTAGTTAAAGCTCGAGATTGTCTAACTTTACATGGCCACATTATTATTATGGTGCGTGTGGTAGGAACTCCACGTGGTATCCATGGTAACATGCCGGACCGTAGAGTGTAGAACTACTGAACAATATTGTGTCATTGCGATGAGGTCTTATTAGATCCTGGACGGAATATGATAAAAATAATAGTTTCTAAAATATGGATTACTAAGTTTGCATTGAAGTGATAGTTTGTTTGCACGCCTACGAATATGCTATCTACAAATTAATATATAATTTCAACTAAATGATTAATGGTTTGATCCTTCAAAAGTTTGTGATAAAATGTTTCGTGGTGATCTGAATGTACGATAATATACTATGCTGATTACCTCTGGTAATCAAAGGACGTCTGACTCGGGGCCGCCTAACATGGAGTTAAGGACGATCTTTGGTGGAAAATAACGATTTGCTGCAATCTGATTGGTCGACATGGTGTGAAGTCGCCATATTTCAAACAGGCAATGGATGGATGTGGCTACAGGCTTCTCGATTGAATTGGTAAGTTTTACTGAAACATTTGTGCATATTTCATGTTAATTTTGACCCATTTTTGTGTATCACAGATGACATTGTTGTTTATGGCTGGATCCGATGCTGTATCCCTTAAAAAAAATGGCGTCGTGAGTGCATGTTTCCATTCAAGAACCGTATATGAACTTTTTATAGTGTGTTCCATTCAAAGATCTATTCGTTTTAGCTTTTAAATTTGCTGGGAAGGAAAGTAAATAGAGATTTTTTCTTAAGTATTGTAAACTGATCAGATAATTTGCTTCTTATTTCATAAACAATATCATGAAAACTTCATCAATGTCCACTGGCTAGAACTATCATGGATTCAGCTAATACCTGCATTGCTGAGACATTTATGATAGTAGTACATCATGATTCATGTAGTTTATGATACTGCTGATGATAATTGTTGCAGCCTATTATTAATGAACTTCCTGTACTTTCCATCCAGTAGCCCCCTTGTTGTTCCCCTAATTTTTCTTAGTTGTTCAGAACATTCCTTAATTACACCCCATACATGTTTACCCTTGCACCTCCCCAGTTTTGTGGACTGTTGTTTCCCCATGGGTCTGTGTTGGGAGGTCATGTGTATGTGGCATTCCCTGTAACAACTTGATCTTTCATGCAGTTATATACATAGATCTATAGAGATACTTAAGTACAGTCATGACAGTAATAAGGCTTATGTTGCAGACATGATCAGGTGATTTTGGTCAACTTATTGGTATAAGTGTGTTTGTGTATGATTAGAAATTAAATATTTCAATTTTTTTACACATATGTATGTGATTGAAGGCTGAGTGAAAGGGTTGGCTGTTGCATATTTCTGGGGAATTGAGTCATTGGTCTCATAACCAGCCGATTGCCCTAATTCCCACATTGTTCACAATTGTGCTATTAAATATGTATTCTTTGATGTGATGACAAATGGTCCAATATCACTTTTCCACAAATTAATTTCTTCTTCTAAATTATAACATGTAATAGTTCCCTTTATTTTACATCAAAACATAAACAAATCTGAATATGACCTGCAAACATCTTCAATAAAACTTTAGATACAATTTAGTTGTTGGGATATTTTTGTACTTCTGACTGACTTATTATAACAAAGTGACCAACAAATTGGCTGAACCCTTAATAATCTGAATCTTAGTACAGGTAATCTGAAAGATTAGTGTATGTGCACTATTATTACACCAATGAAACAATTCATATCAAGTATGAAATCCATTGAGAACCATTGGAATTTCATATGCTTGTCATATGATATAGTTAATGAATGTATAACCTAAGAAGAATATTTCTTTTATTAATGCCTAGAATAGGGGTAAAACATGCAAATTTATTATTTTCAGGTACCTGGATTACCACTGGGTACAAGAGCCATGAGTCCATGTAAACATCAAAACAGAAGAGAAGTAAAAACCAGGGGCTGTTGTACTTGAGACTTTAATAGTACCAAAACAGTTGACTACAAGGAAAACAAGATTTGTACTAAAGGTAAGTGTCTTGTCAGTCAATGTAGTATCCACTTCTTTTCACATCTTCCGATCACTTCTTTATCTGATACTGTTACTCACAATTTGAACACCAACATCTAAACCTGTAAATTACAAAACAATAAATGAAGCTAACTAATAATGTTATTGTACAAGAAGATGCATGGTACAAAAGAATATACTGATATTTTACAGTAGCTAGTATACTGATTGGTAACATAATTTATTGCACATGAATTGTATATTCAGTCAACAAATGTTTTGTTAGTTGTATTTGACAATTGATCACAGCTCCTTACTGCAAGTGCTATTTTAGTTGCAATGGATACATATCCGACAAGACTGGTTCAATAAGAAACAAAGATTGTTTATACCTGCTTTATACCTATTGCCTGTAATATTATTGAAATATGTATTAAGCCTAAGGGGGCAGTATATCAGAGACTCAGAGTGAGTCATTCAGGCAATGGATAAGTCTGTCAGTCAGTGAGTTGTTAATCATTTGATAAATTGATAATTTGCAAACATATACTTTATATACTTTTGATACAAATCACTAAAGTACCAAACAAAATATAGATCCATATATCCCTGTTTGAAAAAGGTGCCAAATCTTGTCCAGTTCTCAAAACCTGTTTAATCGGGAAACCCCTTTAAACCGGACATTTTGTCCGGTCCCAAGCTGGTCCGGTTTAAAGGGGTTCCAGTGCAGTGAACCTCAGACAGTTAATTTGTCTAAGTCAATCAGTCAGTAGATTAGTCAATCAGTTGGTCGTTCAGTAAGTAAAACAGTGTAAATCAGTCAGTCAAGCAATCAGTAAGCAAATTAACTTCAGTCAGTGAGGTAATAAGTCAATTATAAGCAGCAAACCTCTACAATTAGTGAGTTAAACAATACATTTTACCAACCTCCAAGTGTCAATGCAAAGATTTTGGTTGTAAGATGTGTTTGTACCAACTCCCATCATCCTCAATTGTAATGCTTTTGACTGTAAAACCACCTAGTAGGAAAATATTGCTCTCATTAACAGAACATAAAAATCCACAGTCACACCATATGAAAACTGAAAAATAATTATAAACAATAACCCATAAGTGATGTAAAATCCAAGATATGATATGGAATATAAGAAAAACATATTTTATTAGATCTTGGCATTATCAAGCACTGATTAACTGGAGTGTCCCATTACAATTTATATATATTCACTCATTACAGAAAAATCAGTTCCAAGATGGCATTAAGTCGATACATGACAGAAAGAATCAATTTATGACACAGTACTTATCTAAATGTGTAGATATTATAATAATGATTCAACAAAAAAACTGTTTCTCGTCTTTCTCCACAGCATAGAATTCAATACCTTTGTTGGTATGGCTGTCAATGAATCCTGGCCCCATACTGACAGCAATTAGTTTTCATCAACAGGTTCTAACAAGTATGTTCATGTCTCCAACTGAAAAAATATAAAAATGCAGTTATAAAAGCACTTAACACATTATTGAACAATCCACGGTGCTAAACTGTTTTTCGATTCATTCTTAATCATAAAGGGTCTCATTATCCTGTCTATTCATGAACATTCTATACAGTAAAGTGAGGGCACCAGTCAGTGAGTGAGTACATCAGTCAGTCAGTGAGTACACCAGTCAGTGAGCACACCAGTCAGTCAGTTAGTGAGTACATCAGTCAGTCAGTTAGTACACCAGTCAGTCAGTGAGTACACCAGTCAGTCAGTGAGTGCACCAGTCAGTTAGTGAGTACACCAGTCAGTCAGTGAGTGCACCAGTCAGTCAGTGAGTACACCAGTCAGTTAGTGAGTGCACCAGTCAGTCAGTTAGTGAGTACACCAGTCAGTCAGTTAGTGAGTACACCAGTCAGTCAGTGAGTGCACCAGTCAGTCAGTGAGTACACCAGTCAGTCAGTTAGTGAGTGCACCAGTAAGTGAGTGAGTTTACCAGTCAGTCAGTTATTGAGTACACCAGTCAGTCAGTGAGTGCACCAGTCAGTCAGTGAGTGCACCAGTCAGTCAGTTAGTGAGTGCACCAGTCAGTCAGTTAGTGAGTACACCAGTCAGTCAGTGAGTGCACCAGTCAGTCAGTGAGTACACCAGCCAGTCAGTTAGTGAGTGCACCAGTCAGTTAGTGAGTGCACCAGTCAGTCAGTTAGTGAGTACACCAGTCAGTCAGTGAGTACACCAGTCAGTCAGTTAGTGAGTACATCAGTCATTCAGTTAGTGAGTACACCAGTCAGTCAGTGAGTACATCAGTCAGTCAGTTAGTGAGTACACCAGTCAGTCAGTTAGTGAGTACACCAGTAAGTGAGTGAGTTTACCAGTCAGTCAGTTAGTGAGTACACGAGTCAGTGAGTGCACCAGTCAGTCAGTAAGTGAGTACACCAGTCAGTGAGTACACTAGTCAGTCAGTGAGTGTACTCACTTCTATGTCACCATATTAATTCAAATCCTTTTGGGTGGCGCAGAAATGTACTAGAAATATGAATACTGTCATGGTGCTGAGGGGGTCTTTGGTACAAGCCCCATATCAGTTGCACTTTTCTAACTAGCTAGAAGTGTAAACAGAGAATAATTGGACACTGCCAGTAAGCTTAGTCTCATGTAGAGGGGTCTTGGGTTCAATTCACATCGGATGTACTTTTTCACTTCAATTACTATTATGGTGGCAGTGGCGTTCGACGATGGCTCAAGGCCGTTATGCCTCAAATGACTAAAATATTGGATTACACAGCAGCCCATATAACACTATTAGTAGAGCATGGTATTTGTGTTGTAGGGGTCTTGGGTTCAAGCCTGATACACAATTCAGAGTGTGAACTAACATATTGACGTTAATACATTTATATACATATAAAATGCTTGCTATTCTGGTTCTTATATATAATTATATTGCATTATGATAGAAATAGGAAAATCAAAAAGTGATATGGTCTTCAAATTTAATGATATACAATAAACATTATGTCAAACAAAAATAATTGAACACACTTTTTGTTATGATAATCTGTTTTCATGTTTAACACAAAAGATAACATGGGCATATATGATAATGCGTTACTATGCTGTTACGAAAATATCGACTAGACCTAATCTTAAAAACTTTGTGAACAAGGACACTCAGATTTTTTAATTGTTATTTTTAATCAATTGTATAAATTTGTGCACACTGGGATGTCGTAAGCAATAGGATGACAATAATGAATTTCGAATATTATTATACAATGGACATTCAATTGCTAACTTAATTGAATCGGATAACACTGCTGTTGCCTTGTAAGTTTTACTGATACCGATCACGTTTTTGTCAATGCACCTTAGTTGTTCCTGATGATACTCCTGTTGTGCTCCAGTGAGTATATACGTTCAAAGAATGACCATTCATGTACGCAGTGTGAAAAAATTCGTTCATACTCCATACTCACACCCACCCACTCCCTTCCACCGATGAATGCAAACGTATATGAAACGACATATTCACGCGTGCTTTACAAGTGCATGAGAAAGATCGTACATTGATAATCATCTTTCCCAGAATGTCTGCATTGGATCTGTGACTTATACGTTCTAGCAGTTGACAACAAAACTACTTTATGTTAAGTATATTTGTGGGAGGTAAGGGTAAAAACGTGAAAATCACATGTATATATGGGACTTTGTACATACATGCATTCATAACAAATGTGTGGGTTTTAATTTTAGGATTCGACGGGGCTATTATCAATTTCATGTACCTAATGACAGGTTTCCATCTGTGATTCGTTGATCATGACTGTCAAGCTCATCGTTAGACATAGACGAATACCTGTGTCTGCCGTTCAGTCCAACCTCTCTGAAAAATATACCATGTTACAAATGATATTGAAGCACAAGGGGATTACATTATGTATTTTGAGTATATAAATTAAATGGCGAAGTAGTGGTTGTTGCAGGTGTTCGGCACTGTAAACTATATTTATAAACTACGGAACTGGCCCAAATATAACGCATAACAAACCTAATCATTTCGTTAAAGCAAATAACTTATAACCTTAATTATGCACCCGGCACGCGATGTCATTGACGAAATCAGTTCAAAATATGATTCTCTTGTTTTACCCTTTTTTGGTCAATCACTTATGTCACAGTTTAAAACTGCGAAGAATAGGGTCGTATTTTCCCCAAAACTGTGCAATTCTCATAATTTTAATTTAAAAGTTTCCTTAGCGCTAGAAATTATTTGCATCATCCTTATTTAAGGATATTTTCCGTAATAAAGCTTATGATATTTGGGTTTGTCAACAATAAATTTTCTGATTCCAATATTTTTGATATTGATTTATTCATCTAGAGTTTGTCAGAAATGATATTACTGGATTAGTTTTATGTACTACACATACCTCTAACGTCTTTTAACTACGCTCTCACTGACGTGCAGCATGGCAGCGATATATTTCCAGCTGTTCTGGATTAATAATGAACTGTGGCCTGCCTCGACTTCCTCTATGCGAAGGTGGTCTAGCTGATACACCACTACGAGATCTACACAAGTATTCCAAATTCTTAGTTTGATTATTGCTGCACTACATTGCAGGAAAAAGTTCAAGAATCAATGCATTTGTTTAAATACTTCTTTGATTAATAAACAATGCGGGACATGTATTAAGCGTGTACAATTTTCACAAAGATAAATGCACTAAATATATACCTACAATTACTCCCCTTTTATGATACCATATTATATTCAATTCTTTCGCTGTACATAGCAGAATAGCACATTTCTCATTTCTGATTGAACATTTGATTACGGAGTTTCGTGTCAACGAATGATATCTTAAAATTACATGTGCTAAATAAAAATATTATGAATATTGTTATGACAACCAATGCCGTTTTCACCTATTGTAGATATTCTGCATTAAAGTTCCTGTATGTCATAAAAAATAAATTTTGATAATGTGTATAGTATCAAAGTGAGAATTATTATAGCTTCCTACAAAAAAGAAATGCTTTGAAAATGTAGAAATTTTGACAATAATACGGCGATTTTATCTGGAGTAGAAACATCGAAAAACTAAATATAGCGCACAAACGGATGGGACTGAAATCTGTTACCCGGCATCCGTCATCCGGGATTCTTTAAGGTTGTGAAATAAAATAATTTGAACACTTTTGTTATTGTTAATTATACGTTATTTTAAGATGAAACATAAGTTAATTGAAAGGATGTGAAAGATAAACAATTTTAAGTTTGCGAAAAAAATATAGTTTGAGTTCTTTTTGTTTGTGCATCGTTTTAGCAATAAAGATTTTTAACTGGTTTATATTAATTAATAATACGCCTTAGTTCAGATATGGAAACTGTTTTGTACTTTGCATCAGAACAGAACTGAACAGAATGATTTATTAATATCTGGATTTAAGTATAATACTTATCATCCAATATATACAATTTACAATAATAATATTAACATACTCTATGAGAGTAAGTACATGTACATTTATACATACAACATAGTCAAACAAAATATTACAAATACACATGACAAACGACAGTGATACAATATAAATAAAAACAGCATTATAAGTATCACATCTAATCAAGAACTTAATAGATTAGTACGTACTTTAATAGCACTTTGTAGATACATAGTCAATCCTTTTAAAATTACATCATTATTAGAACTAAATAATTGAACCAATTTATACATACTAGGTTTTCGCCAATAATATTCTTTTATGTATCGCTTTCGTAAAATTTTATATTTGCAACAATTAAGGATAAAATGAAACTCATCTTCTAAGTCTCCATTGTTACATATTAAGCATATTTGCTCATTTCTCTATATACGAGATATTCCGTATCTGCTTGATTTCATTCGCAGACAATGTGCAGAAATACGAAATTTAGTTAAAAGCTTTCTACAAGACTTATTTGTAATTTTGTTAAGATAAGTTTCGTATTCAAATACATGTTTCAAATGTTTATATACACATAATACTTTGTTTTGAGATAAGTCAGAGTTCCAGTTTTGAATAAAACAATCAAATACCCGTTGTTTAAAATCACTCATAATGTTGCATGAATTTACAATACTTGCTTGGTTTTCCCAGAAATCAGGACTAGTAGATCTAGTATCTTCTAGCCATGTTTGCATAATGTGTGATTACATTTTATACGTTCCTTTTGCGAAATTCATATATCTATTAAGTTAACATGCATACATTAAAATATATATTTTTGTATCGTATTAAACTTATTAATTTGTTTTCGTTTTTGTTGGAACTTATTTTAATACCAACACTTTGTTAAACTGTCATAATATGGTAGCATGTCCCTGTAGCAGGGCACTGACAAGTCTCTTTAGGAAATGTGTAACGGTATACATAATGTATTTATTATCCTCCCTTTACCACGAACGCGCTCATATCCGAGACCAGTCTTACACCGTCATTTTCGACAACTTTTAATGCCAAATCTTCTTGAGAATATACAGTTTGACGGGCCCGTGTTTGGTTATCCGGATTTGATGGAATGGGTGGCAAATTTTCACATCGTTTGTTTGGAGAATTGTCACGTTTTATTAGATTCCGGAATATCATAAGCATCACTTGACTGAGTACTTGACTGTACTCACACCATAATTTATTACTTGAGCAGACGACGCGTAATTCAATCAAATCTAAAGATATAAATGTCGGAGAAAATTTTGGCAGAAATATGCCACCATAGTAGTACAATCATAGATGTCCACATTCAAACCATATCTACATACAAAGTTCAGCTATCCAAATGTTGCATAGATTTGATTGACTTACGCACTGCTGTAACTCGGGTAGCACAAGCCAGCACAAGACCGATGTGTCTAAAACCCCTAAAACATCTATGAGCGATGTATGTAGATCTGCAAGCACTAAAGTCACATGAGCAACCAATGTCGACACTCTGTTGATGACAAAGAACATCGGCCTATATTTTTACCCTTTTAAATTTCCGCAATCACAGATCTAAATCAACATTCTTCATGATAAACATTTCCTTGTCGTATATTTCGTTGATAATGTTGTCAAAGGGACATATTGGAACACTTTCTAATTCAGGAAATTCCTACATTCTGATTGTAGGGATTTCCTGAATTTGGAATTGTTCCAATAACGCCTCGTTCACATACGTATGAAAACCCAAATTTCATTGATCCATGAATTGATTATATGCGACCTAACTCTAAAGTAAATAATATGATGAACAAGTTGGGTATAGATCTACAATTCTTGGCGTCGAATACCTGGCTAACATCTAAATTACAGTATAATCTTTCATAAAGACCATCTCGAAATGAGAACCACCTCCTTAATAAGACTCTAGATAATCACACCTCCTTCACAACTCAGTTCGCCGTTCTTCAGAACAAATGGTGGTCCTATTATCGAGGTTTCACTGTACTTAGACAGAAGGGAGACCACTCGTGAGGGCATATTAAATTATCATAGTTCTGTTGACAGTGACACCGTGGGAAATAATTCCATTCATATGAGTCATACAAAGTAAATCAAAGCACTGAAAGAACTTTTGCAGATGATTTTTTCCGATTTTTTCCGCTGTTGGTTTCGCTTTGAACACATCGCGACAACCATCTGTATAACATTGAAAGTGATATCACTTAACGCTCAGTTTAGAAACGAAGATCGCCGTGAATGTTCATTCGATTACCAATAGTAGGCATTTATTAAAAAACGCGATGACAACCATTATTATCACATATTTTCGCGACATCACAAATATTTTGTGTGTGAATAATTATACTGGACTGGAAACGACTCGAGAAAGTTTAAATGATTCCTATTGATGATACTTTCTCTAGTGTTTTCTAAAATCATTTTACTTTCTGAATGTATAAACAAAGTTCTTATGTGTTTATTATTTTGTGTTTGCTTCTTTCGTGTTACATCGCCATTTCATGATGGTTGTCTTGTGGTTTGTTAGTAATACTTCCCAGAAGCTCTGTGAGTTGCAGTCTGTTTGGTTATCTATACGTTATATAAGCTTTAAAATTAAGGCATGGTTTTGCATGTTCGGTCAAATGTCGCTTCGTTTCGTGTGTTCGTTTGTTTTCATTGGGTTTTACGCCGTTTTTCAACAATTGTCCAGTCATTTACATGTATACGGCGGCGAATATTGTTTTCAGTGTGTTTCAGTTAAATACGCCGGTCAATAAATAAAGTGTTGCTGGGCTTCAAATTCGTTCGAACGCTTCATTCAGCCAACAACTGACAATTTTTCACAAACTAAGTTTGACACAAGAAGGGAAGTTCCTTAAATAGGTAAAGGGAATGGATTAAAGCTCTTCGTTTTTCGATAATGTGATACATGTATATGTGCATGACAAAATATTTATTTGGAACAGCTGAAGTGTTTTTTTGCGCCCTCCATAAGTCGTGATACAAAATCAGCTATGGGGTAATACTATATATGGTATTTTAAAGGGGAAATTGCACGGGATTTTCGTGTGTAGAGCTAGTCACGTGGTCTAAGTCGGATATATATCTCGTGGAGATGTCTTACAGGCGAGGTTTGATACGCTAGTAGTTAAAGCTCGAGATTGTCTAACTTTACATGGCCACATTATTATTATGGTGCGTGTGGTAGGAACTCCACGTGGTATCCATGGTAACATGCCGGACCGTAGAGTGTAGAACTACTGAACAATATTGTGTCATTGCGATGAGGTCTTATTAGATCCTGGACGGAATATGATAAAAATAATAGTTTCTAAAATATGGATTACTAAGTTTGCATTGAAGTGATAGTTTGTTTGCACGCCTACGAATATGCTATCTACAAATTAATATATAATTTCAACTAAATGATTAATGGTTTGATCCTTCAAAAGTTTGTGATAAAATGTTTCGTGGTGATCTGAATGTACGATAATATACTATGCTGATTACCTCTGGTAATCAAAGGACGTCTGACTCGGGGCCGCCTAACATGGAGTTAAGGACGATCTTTGGCGGAAAATAACGATTTGCTGCAATCTGATTGGTCGACATGGTGTGAAGTCGCCATATTTCAAACAGGCAATGGATGGATGTGGCTACAGGCTTCTCGATTGAATTGGTAAGTTTTACTGAAACATTTGTGCATATTTCATGTTAATTTTGACCCATTTTTGTGTATCACAGATGACATTGTTGTTTATGGCTGGATCCGATGCTGTATCCCTTAAAAAAAATGGCGTCGTGAGTGCATGTTTCCATTCAAGAACCGTATATGAACTTTTTATAGTGTGTTCCATTCAAAGATCTATTCGTTTTAGCTTTTAAATTTGCTGGGAAGGAAAGTAAATAGAGATTTTTTCTTAAGTATTGTAAACTGATCAGATAATTTGCTTCTTATTTCATAAACAATATCATGAAAACTTCATCAATGTCCACTGGCTAGAACTATCATGGATTCAGCTAATACCTGCATTGCTGAGACATTTATGATAGTAGTACATCATGATTCATGTAGTTTATGATACTGCTGATGATAATTGTTGCAGCCTATTATTAATGAACTTCCTGTACTTTCCATCCAGTAGCCCCCTTGTTGTTCCCCTAATTTTTCTTAGTTGTTCAGAACATTCCTTAATTACACCCCATACATGTTTACCCTTGCACCTCCCCAGTTTTGTGGACTGTTGTTTCCCCATGGGTCTGTGTTGGGAGGTCATGTGTATGTGGCATTCCCTGTAACAGCTTGATCTTTCATGCAGTTATATACATAGATCTATAGAGATACTTAAGTACAGTCATGACAGTAATAAGGCTTATGTTGCAGACATGATCAGGTGATTTTGGTCAACTTATTGGTATAAGTGTGTTTGTGTATGATTAGAAATTAAATATTTCAATTTTTTTACACATATGTATGTGATTGAAGGCTGAGTGAAAGGGTTGGCTGTTGCATATTTCTGGGGAATTGAGTCATTGGTCTCATAACCAGCCGATTGCCCTAATTCCCACATTGTTCACAATTGTGCTATTAAATATGTATTCTTTGATGTGATGACAAATGGTCCAATATCACTTTTCCACAAATTAATTTCTTCTTCTAAATTATAACATGTAATAGTTCCCTTTATTTTACATCAAAACATAAACAAATCTGAATATGACCTGCAAACATCTTCAATAAAACTTTAGATACAATTTAGTTGTTGGGATATTTTTGTACTTCTGACTGACTTATTATAACAAAGTGACCAACAAATTGGCTGAACCCTTAATAATCTGAATCTTAGTACAGGTAATCTGAAAGATTAGTGTATGTGCACTATTATTACACCAATGAAACAATTCATATCAAGTATGAAATCCATTGAGAACCATTGGAATTTCATATGCTTGTCATATGATATAGTTAATGAATATATAACCTAAGAAGAATATTTCTTTTATAAATGCCTAGAATAGGGGTAAAACATGCAAATTTATTATTTTCAGGTACCTGGATTACCACTGGGTACAAGAGCCATGAGTCCATGTAAACATCAAAACAGAAGAGAAGTAAAAACCAGGGGCTGTTGTACTTGAGACTTTAATAGTACCAAAACAGTTGACTACAAGGAAAACAAGATTTGTACTAAAGGTAAGTGTCTTGTCAGTCTGACACCTGTTTTTTTGGCAGTTTTGGGAGAGGTCCCATCACAGCCATTTTTCTACAGTTCCCAAGGGTCAGACTATCTGACCCATTCCCAATGCCAAATATATGTTTTTTCCCAATCAGAAGCACCTACTAAAATTTGTCCATTGACCTTGTATGTCTTGAAACTCTTTGAATAACTCTGGCCATTATTGTCCCTTGTGTCATAAATGTCTGTGGTTCTGACAGTTTATTTAGAAATGTTGATTAGAATGCTTGTTTATATAAAATTTATATATGAAAATTCCCACAACTGGAGTTGAAGCGATTAAAGTTTTCCCAACTTTGCAACAACAAAAATTCGCTGTATACATGGCCTGACCAACCAGTGCCTCCTTATTAAACGATGTCTAATCAGGGCTAGCATGGCTATGCCTTCAACATGCTTCAAGCCATGATGTTCTCTCACCGAAGTTGTACCTGCCTGCAGCCAACTTAATTTTATATAGTCTGTGCTGATAGACGAGACTACATACGTCATCATGTGTTGACATGAGTCGTCGTATCTACATGACGTACAATGACACATGTCAACACAAGATGACGCAAGTCAAAACACGACGATGTACCTCAATGCACAACAGTTGCTTCTCAGAATTTCGTATGGCGATCTTTTCTCAGGTCATGCGTCATTGCAGGACCAACGCAGGACTCTCCAAACACTACTTTTGTCGTGGCAAGTCCTACAGCTACTTAAAAAAATCCAAACCGATGAGTCCTACTTCTTCTCAATGTGACTGAGGCTGAAGTTTATTCCATCTTAAACAATATGTGTTTCAGGTTTCGGCCTGGTGAGCAAGTACTTCCGGGTTGTTGTAGCCTAGGAAGTCCCAGATTTAGCACCGTCTCTGCTTGTACTGATCCAATGTTAGCTGTCTTTATTGTTACTGTGTAACTTTTGTGTCATTTCTGATCACTAAAACAGTGATTTCTCTTTGCTTTGCAGGACTACATTTTTGCATGGAAGGATTTAAAAAGTGCACCGATTCGGTTGTCAGTTGTGTATTGAAAATTTGGACAGTGACTGTATACATTGAATGATAGCAGAAAAGTTCCTAGTTTATGTTGGTGTATTCTCTGTGTGGATTTACTGGGAAAGTGTTGTATTTGAAAACTGGAGATTGCACATAGCTGGGCCTATGTTGTGGATTTCTAAATTCCAGTGGGAAATTTCAACTTTTACTGTAGAATAAAGAGGGCGAAAAAGCACGGGCCGACACCTTCAGACGTCATAACACACAGGTACTTGTAACAATTATATTTATCTTTGTTTGAGGAGCTTAGTCGTATATCAATCAAAATAAAATATATTATGCACACTTGATAGACAGATGGAACGGACTCACTGAACGTGTGTATACTAAATGACGTCTGAGACGTAGGGAGTTGTATTCATCAATCAAACAATCAGTGGTAGGGAGTTGTATTCATCAATCAATCAATCAATGGTAGGGAGTTGTTTTCATCAATCAATCAATGGTAGGGAGTTGTTTTCATCAATCAATCAATGGTAGTGAGTTGTATTCATCTGTTCAAAGATAGTTTTAACATTATGTACAGAACTTGCATTTAGTTAAAATATGGATTGTTAAATGAATAGTTTGCCAAAACAGCAAAATAAATCAGATTTGATTAAATTTCAATGAGGCCATCCTTAAAGAATGTTTGTTTGGCATAACCCTACCCAGCATAATTTAGGTGGGTAGGTGGGTATTTTTTCATTATTGTATAGTCATACCAGTGTTAACTATTAATACACTGCTAAAAACATTTTCTCACTTAGACCCCTAAAATATTCATTGAACAAGGGCCATTTTCTTGAGTAATTAGGGTTATGCCAAACAAACATTATTTTAATTATGGCCTGATTAAGATGTTTGTCTTATTATCATAAGCTTTCAAATGGTGTATGATTTCATTGTATCTTAGTAAATGCTGGAAAGAGTGCTGTGCAGTATGACATAAACCGGTATACATAATATATTGATAGACTGGAATTGTTTTAATGGACCCCTTGCAGGATATTTGAGAATGAATATCACATCCTTAAAAAATTGCCCATTATGTAATAACATGTGAAATAAAAATATATACCCAGTTCCTGAACAGGGTAGACCAAGGGTACCTTAGTCAGGGCTCACACTGACTTAAAAAAGTAGGAGCCACTTTGCGCAGCGCGCAAGCGCACAAAAATTGATTTATACATAATTAATGTCCATTTAAGACCATTATCTGTGTAACAATAGTACTTGTTTTGGTATTATGTGTGAGTTTCTGGCATGTGTTTAGCCTGCATGTTTATAAGTACAAAATATTCAATGTGTGGATTTTTGTAGTGTTCATGATATTTGACTCGGACCAATCCCAGTACAGTAAAGTTATTATTGAGTTGGTTTTAATAGTGAAACTAAGCAGACTGGTTGTGACATTGAACATTAATACATGTAGCACACATTATACATTTTTTTATATAATGCAGAATAAGAAAAGCAACATGTATGGTAACTTTAATTCATTTTTATTCAAAATAAGAAGATATACATGTACATTGAATTCCCACATCAGTATGTTCAGTGCTTCCACAGGAGATCATTTACAGAAGTGTTTTCATTTTTTCATTCCTGGCACCACCTCCATTGGTCTCATAATCATCCAAGATGATCTCGGCCTTTTGCATGAACTTGTATTGTCTGAACCTGAAACAGTGTTATTTTATGTTATACTTAAAGATGTATCTGGCTCATCTGAACATAAAATGTTTGAATTGGCTTCATCCAGTATTGTCGTTGCATTGGCTAAAACCTCTCTAATAAGAACCATTGCAATGTATAACTGATTGAAAATATATTTTTTTACCTTATTAGTAACAGACAAAACTTGTAAAATCCCCAGTGAAATGCAGTTTATGAAATCATGAACTTTTCAAAAACTTCAAGAACAGTTCATGAACTGGTCTTCAACAGTTCTTCATTTGTGTTCATGAACTTTTGGACATGAACCGTCCTTGAATTATGTTCATGAACAGTTCATGAACAATTAAAGAATACTGCAAAATCCTTGAAATGACTCAACATTTGCCAGTTCAATCATATCCATTTCATGAACTATCATGTATTTAATGGTTCAATAAAAGTTCTTTAACAGTTTCATAATGACATTTTCAAAATTATTCAGTTTACCAAATCTGTGTCTATTTTAATGTAAAATGAAAGTTACAAGTCATAAATAGCAATGTACATGGATTGTTTGCTTTAAAGAGCCGTTGTGGTATGACCATCTTGACTAGGCTGTAAGAGCTCTGACAAAAAATCTCCATAACAAAGTTGTATCCCTCAGTACTTAGCAATGTATGGTGTACTTGATAGCTATACATAGAGTTAAACCATGTTCCTTGCACAGCCACTGATAGATTTTGTGGATTTCTGTTGAGTTAAGTTGTCATGGACAGTTCAAGAATGCTGCCTAAAGTTTACATTATTTACGCATGATGAAATTGGAATTTGCAATTTTGTTATTTCTTTCAAAAGTATCATTTATATATGGCAAATGAAGTTCATTGCAAAACATAAAAAAATTACACTGTTGCAATATTATGTCACTTCCAAGAGTTAAACCATCAAAATGTCCAACATCTGGTAAAGTAGCCTGCGCCATCGCCATCCCTTCCAAAAAAATAAAAATCTCAAAAAAGTTAAGTAACAATTTATCCATTTATACAGCCGAAATGATAGCCATTGATATCGCTATGAGCTAGATACTAGAAAATAAATCCACAAAAACTGCTATATTTTCAGATTCTTTATCTTCACTCCAATCAATACAAAATCTTAAAAGTAAATCTAGACCAGACATTTGAGACTCAATCCTTAAAACATACTCAAACATTAAACTTTTAGGTCTAGAATTAAAAATAATCTGGTGTCCGGCTCATATAGGTATCAATTGCCATGAAATTGCGGATCTGGCAGCTAAAGCGGGTCTAGAACATACAAATGTAGACAGGTGTGTGAAACTCTCACCCCTGAGGTGTGTTCATGGGTCAGATCACACTCCATCAAATGCTGGAAACAGTATTATAGGAGAAAAGTTTCTGATGGAGGTGATTCTTTCCAATACTCGGTGGGGCTCGGGTGGCCTGAAATTTATTCCCTGGACTATAAAATGGACAGGTGCATTACCCGCCTGAGACTGGGTGCAAATCTGCTGTCTGGAGCCCAGGGACAGTATATCCTGGGACTGGACCCCATTTGCCCTCAGTGCAGAGTGAAGAACACTACCTGTCATTTTCTGCTACACTGTAATATTCACAGCTCTCCCAGGACTGAACTTAGAGGAGTCCTTGGCAAACTTAATCTATCGCTCACAGTAGAAAATGTATTGAACCCAAGCAAGGCGTCTCGACGCTCGGTCTTCAAGGCTTTGGAGACATACATCACTGACTGTCAGATGACTGATAAAATCTAAAGCCTCCCATTCAGCTCATGTTGCTCTATTAATCCCAGTATGGTGCAGAATCCTACATTACCTAAAAAAAAAATATTCCAACCCTACTCTGATAAAATTTACCCTTTATCTCTGTATTCGGTCTATAGACCACATTCTAATGTATATTGCATACCGTTCTGCAAATTTATCTCTGCATTGGATCTATAGACCACATTCTAATGTATATTGCATACCATTCTGCAAATATAATAACTTAATTTCCTGTAATACCTATTAATTATTGTATCTATGACATTGTCTAATACATAAAACATAAAAAAAAATTCTCTCTTATTAATAGGTATATTTTAATGTTATTGGTAATGAACCAAATTTTCTGAATATGAACTAAAAAACATATTATAACATTCTTATGGCAGTTGTTTGCCTACACATTTTTAATATCCAAAACCAAAACAAAATCCAACTCATTGGTATAAACCCAATTCGATAAGGCTTTCGTTATCAATTTAACCATTATATTGGGTATAGGGAGGGAAGATCTTTAAATCATATTTTCAATTGTGAACGGATGGATAGGTTGTATACAACACCCTTATAATTGATATTGAGGTAAACACGATAATGAAAGAAATAGCAAATTTGAGTTATATTGATTTATACTGATGTGTGGTATTGGGTTCTGCACTGTCCTGGGATAAAACTTGACCAATGTTTTTATAATGAAATTATAATGTAGTATACTTGTATACACTATTTTAATATATAACAAAAACAAACATGTCTCACGTGTGATTTTTATTTTAACAGGGGTGGGATTATGGGCAATTATTTCCTTTTAACTATATTTACAGTAGGATAATCTTCTGTCCAAAATAACATTTTAATCTGGCTGTTTGTGTAAACAGTCCAGAATATTTTTGTAATTTTAGATGTATATATGTATATACTCTGAGCAAATGAGCTGAGATGGGAAGGGAGAGCACCCTGGCCAAATTTGCCTTGAGTCCTGCATGGATTAAGTCTCTTAGTCCCAGCAAATCTTATCAATTACTCTTTACACTTGGTATGTGGGCTTGGGGCGGCTGGGGTGCCTGATCAAAAGTTAATCTTAGTCCAGATCAAGCGCCTTAGCCGCCTCTGGGCCCACAGCACCAAACCAGTCCATTACTTTTATCATTTACAAATTGACCGGTGGAATCTAAGTGATGGATCAATTTATTGACCATTAAATCACAATTCTGCCGGTCAATACACTTTAATTTTCCCTACAACAATCTGCCCCAGTAAATCATATAGGAAAAATCTCAACTTTAAATATGGAGGGCCTCATCCTTCATCCGGATGGTGGGTAATTCATTGCCCGTCTGTCGGGATGGGGGCTGTTGGCCCTCCTTTATATTAAGAAACTTAAACAATAATATCGTCAGTGCTGGGACAGAGCATATCCATTACCCTGGTTCCAATCCAGCATCGCCAAACCAACCCATATATATAAATTGTTCTATTGTATTTTTAAAACTTTTTTTATTACATATCCTCTCTCTGTCAGTTGTATATTTTATATAAATATTACATTTATTCTTAAAAGCTTTAAAAAAAATTGTTTAGGCCTTAAGAAGTATGCCGTTCTTTGTTCCTTCACCACGAATATTGCTATATATATAATTATTTCATTATGTTTTGTTTTTATTTATCAATGTTGTTTTAGCACTGCAGGGAGAGGATCTATAACTCTTAAATTTTGTCTTTTATGTTATTAAAGCGGCTGGGCCGCAAAATATGAAGTCTATTTAATTTTAAATCGGTAAATATAGTATTATAATATAGAAAACTGCTGGAGAGTTCTGTTAACATTGAACATTTTTAAAAATAGAAATCTATTCTTATGTTATTATAACTTTTAAAAAAATAATAGTTATATAAATAGACATACAAATTTTATTATGTGATATAGACACACGCACAGACATTCACTATAGTCATTATTTTAAAAATAGAATTGTCAATGATAGTTGATTAACATAGTGAATGCTCACCCATATGGGATATTCCAGTGGCAAGGGTAAATAAACTCAAATCCACTTGAATACTTTAATATGACTAACATTCTTCTGGAGGCGTCGCCCATATGGGAAACCAGTGGCGACAATAAATAAACGCAAATACAAACAGAATACTTTAACCAATGATGTATGCTTATCTTGAATAGTTCATGAACTGTTGAAGTAATTAGCACCTTGAACGATTCATGTCCAGAACATGAAGTTAAAATGAGACTATGAAGTTGTATAGGAAAAAGTTCATGAACTGTTCATGAACCTTTGTGTTCATGAACCTGTAATGAACTTAACATAAATACTGGATTGTTGAATAGTTCATGAACAGTTAAAGAATGTTTGGCAATGAAATGTGCATTAAAGATTCTTGATTGTACTTCATGGACTGTTCATTAATCATATCCAATTCATGAACTAATAATATCATGAACATTTCAAGAATTAGTCTCATTTAACTTCAAGGAGATTCATGACTTTTTCATGAATTGTGAACATGAATTATGCATGAATATTTCATGAATAATTCATGAACTGTAACAGTTCATTTCACAGGGGAATTAGCTTGATTGTTAAAAAAACTGGAAGTCTTTTAAATTTTATGATGTACAAACATATTTTTCACCAAATACATTACGATTCCATTCTTTGTAAATGCATGTTTATTGGTGTTTTAACTATAGGAAATATATTTTTCATGTTTGGTTTGGGTAAAAAATTGAACAAAAAATGAGCATAAATATCTTTAAAGCAATAAAATAATATGTATTAAATTACCATAGTTACAGATTATTTGAGGCTTTCCCAACATACTTATGTAAAGTAAATAAAAGATTAAACTAAGCAATATTTATACTGTATGAGTTCAAGCTTCATTCTGAAAGAATAATTTAGGCCACATTTGTTGTTGGCATCTGTATATGATAAGACCAATATGATAGATGGCCATCATCGGGCCACTTTCGATTAAGTCTATACGGCTTACGAAGATTTATCCGCAAAATGCAACATTCCTATCAAGGTATGCTTTCCACTTCATAATTGTCGGTGATCAGATTGAGCCAGGAGTGTGATATTTTAAAGTTGGGAGCCATGGGGCCACTAGGGGCCCAGGTTGGTCCAGGGCAAGGCATTGACTGGGGATCCAGGGAGGCCGGACGCTCCTGAAATATTTCATTTTAAAGACTTTACAGAGCTTTCCTTACAGCTGATGGGAAAGGTATAAGTCCAATTTTAAACTGCCTTCAATCCCTACTTAAACTATGCAGTTAAAGTGGCGTTTTGTGTATGGCTCATCCCTGCAATAAAAAAGCACTGAATTTTGATAGATTCTAGAGCTAATAGGCACGAACATTGTTTGGCAATCATTTGTTGTGTTTTAAAAATTGACAAATATATATCATAGTAGATTTTTGAAAATGCGTAGTGCAGCATGTGACTTGACTGCCATGCCACTTTGAAGCTCTTTATATTCAAGTAATCAGAATCACTAGCAGATCCAGGGGGTCCCCCTAAACTTCCTGACCTTACATGTATCTCTGAGTTAGGGTTGAGACGATTAATAGATCAATCACGATGCCAGCTTCTCGATACATGTATGTGTTGATCCACCATTATCATGTGACGAAAAAATTACACTAAGTCTTGTTCACGTTCTTGTGTAATTTTGCCTGAGAACCCAGGGCAGTGCATTGAAACCATTGCAATTCTAAATACTGTGGTCATGTTTAGTGTTTTGTGTTTTGTTCTTAACATGAAACAAGTATTGTGAAGTAAATATTCTTAACTAATGCCATCAGTTATCATATCCCTACCATTAATGCTAACAAGTGTGGCATTTATAGCATTTCCCTATCCTCTCAACCCTATTCTACGTCACTATCGTCTCACCCCTACTCTACGTCCTTAGCGTCTCACCCCTACTCTACGTCCCTATCATCTCACCCCTTCTCTACGTCCCTATCATCTCACCCCTTCTCTACGTCCTTAGCGTCTCACCGGCCTCCTCTACATCCCTATTGTCTCAAAAATAAAACATGTTCATTGCCATTTTATGAGGGTTGAGCAAAACCAAAATATGAACAAAAGTTACGCCCCCCAAGCCAAAATCCTGTATCTGCCAATAAGAATTGATTCACAATCTAGGTTCAAGTATTTCATGCTGTCTGCCTATCAGTATTTTTATGAAGTTAAAATCACAGTATTTAGTATATTTCATGAAACATGAATGAAATTGAGTGTTTGGATGGGAAGTTGTATTATAAAAGACCTTGAATGTAAAACAAACTTTCTTTTGTCTCTAGATAAGCTAAGCTAAGTTTACTTTCTTATCATTTGACTAGCTTCTTATCTCTTTTTCTTGATTTTTGCTTTGATAATTGAATATTCTATCTAAATACTGCTAAGTAGAGCACCATTTCACAATGTAGAGTTTATTTAATTGAATTAACTTTGATTCTATTACTAGTGTTGTACAACATATTGGTTGTCATGTAATATAAATTTATTATAACTGGTCTAAAACAATTCTTTGATTGTTGTTACTAAAAGTTGTCATTTTTATGAAGTAGATAAACATATAAGATCAATTTGAGTGCTAATTGTTGTGGAACTTCGCAATTATCTCCATGTCAGTTATATTCCAACCATATTTACCTGATCCTGACCTTTATGAATGAATACATTGTATATCATACATCGATTACGCTGACTATATAATTTTCTGTGATAGAATCGTGCACTGTTGGTATTTTTTGTTGCACTTCAGGAAATCATTGCATATGTGGATTTCTATTATATGACCAAACTTGTACATCAATTTGCCAAGAGTCGAAGTTAATTGGATTAGAGACAAAGATAAATTTATATAATCACTCTACTGTGAATTTATGCTAATTTGTCTTCGTCCAAAGTGTAGTTTACCTTAATCATAAATTTATATATGATAAATTTACACGAAAATGACGTCAGGTCGCTGTGGTGTAGTGGTTAGCATAATGGACCGGCAATCCGTAGACCTGGGTTCGATTCCCGGTAGCGCCATTGACCGATTTTTCGTGTTTCTCAAACTTGACTTTATTTTAATAATACTCTTGTTAGTTTGTTTTAAATATATTTCCTGCAAAGTAATGAACACAATTATTTCAATGGTGTTAAATGTTTGCAAATACAAATGTATAACATTTGATCATGGCATAGGCGTTATTCTAATTACTCTAAACAGGACAAGGTTGTTTGAAAACCAGATGATCATAATATTGTTTGCCTTAACAACTGTGTCTGAAGTAGATGTAGAGGTTTTGATAGTCAACTCTGGATGAAATTGCCCAGTGTTGGAATTAAAAAGTCTTTGTTGATATTTAGTCACAAACAATTATATTGTGTTAACCAGATAAATTGATATGTAACCAATGTGTGATACAATACAGACTGGTGAACTATACCGAAACAGACTATACTGTCTATGACTAAATCACACTACAGAGTTATTTGAATCCACTATGCAGTGATCTCCCCTGACAGGTATCAGAGTTACTAGAATTTAGTGCAATCAAGTAACTGGCAATATAAACAATTCGGCAATATTTTTATTTTTCAGAATATCTTAACCTTCAGATTGCAACAACATTGCTAGCTTCAGGTTGCACTGACCACTTTTTTGTAAAGATTTTCTTGTCTAAAATGACATACAAGTTTACTGACATGTTTATCTGGATGTGTTCCATCCATTTATAAGTGATTGGCTAATCAAAACATATGTGCTGTAGAAATCTACCATCAGACATAGTGTGTATAGTAAAACCTCAATAATATTGAGGTTGCAAAAGAACAAGCCAGTGTAAATGGACTTGAAAGGTGTGGTCTTAATGTTGAGGTGGTCTTACCATTGAGGTGGTCTTAACATGAGATTTTACTGTACGTTACAATATTTTAACTAATCTTGAACCAACAATTCAGTATTCCGCAGATGATAATTTAGAACAATGTTTATTTAGGTGTAAATTACATAAAAGTAGTCTACCTTTAACTAACACCTGAATAGTCATTTTAAGTTATTTTTCCCAAGACAGTGCATTGACCATACCCTACATCAGTGTATATTGATACCAATGTGTTTATACTTTCACAACAGTAATATAGGAGTAGTTTATTTACTACTTTGTAGAATTAAATAGTTCCAACTAGATGAGGGATTAATTATCACAGACTACCTTTTTCATCAAATATATCTTATTTGCATTGACTTAAATCATATGCACTGGTTGTTTTGATTGTCAATACTTGTATATATTAGGTGGTTTGTAGAAGAGTGGATAGTGTAATCAAGAATCAGATCAGGTTTTATAACACAGGTACCAGTGTGTATTGTGTGATCAATTTCAACATGTTTTTGTTCTCTCACCTTTGTTACTGGCTCATTCATTGGTCCTAAGATTTGGTTTTGTCCAATCAGATTTATCAAAATTTTGATGGGAAACCATTAGTTGTTTGTGACCAGCAGGACTTGCACACTTGGACTATTGGTGATTAGACTTTTGGATATACTTATTATTTAATTATGGATTGTGTGTTGTTAAACAGTTAGTACATTTTTATACTTCTCATTGTCAATTGGCTGATTTTGTATTTTTTTGTATCATAGCTTGTCTGATGATGGTGGACATAGGCAATTTCTTGTGGAGTTGTTTTATCATAGAATGTCTGATGATGGTGGACATAGGCAATTTCTTGTGGATTTGCATTATCATAGAATGTCTGATGACCAGGTGGACATAGGCAATTTCTTGTGGAGTTGTTTTATCATAGTTTATCTGGTGATGGTGGACATTATAAAGCAGTGTGGAGTCAATGTTTTATCATTTTCAATACAAGTTATATGAAGAGAAAAGCAGTTAAATATCAGGAATATAGTGCCTTCCATTATTTTACAGCTCATAATTGATAGATATTAATTGCACCATGACTGTAATAGTTGCATTTGATGCAGAAATTGTGATATTACCTCAATTAACCCATGTTACAGCCTGAAATGTGTTGATATACAATTGCAGTCATACTCCCTATTATTTAATGAGTTTCTTTAATATTTGGAATGTTGTGATCAACATGCTAAACAAATGTAGGTTGTCCTGAGGATGCCTGGGTATTCCTCTCTTATTACATCCACATAGTATTTGCATCAATACAGTTTGCAACTTATTTTATTGACATGCCTGGTTTTCGCTTGTATTTTATTTTGTTTTTAGGACATAACAATATATGATTTATGATTTCATACTTGCTTTATATGAATCTATTTCAGTACCCATGGTAATGTTGTATGATGTTCTACCCCTTCCTGATGGTTACCTGTATTTTCTACCAAAAATGGTTCACTTGTGTTACCACGGGAACCACCTACATAAAACATAGATGAAACAGTGACTGTGACTGGTTGACTCAAATGTGGTGAAAGCTTTTACTTTGTTTCTATTTGAAGTACACCAGAGGCTAAGGCTTTACTTACGTTTCCAGTTAGGCTTCAAAATGTTTTCATTTTATTCAAACTTCTGTTAATTAATTTAAGTTTCAGTTTTGATATTATCAGGTGATAGTGTTTGTTTTAAATTTCCATTTCATCTGATTCTGCTTTTCGAGAATAAGTTTTTTGGTTTTAATGTTCTTTTTTGGTTTTCTCTGTTATTATTGTGCTATGTGTTTGATATATCAAATGTTTGTTTCTTCTTTTTTTCAAACTCTGTGATGGAGAACGTTTTATGGGTACATGCGTATGGACCTCTCGCGATCGCGTTATTGTATTTTTTGTTATTCATTAACGATTTTGAGCTTTCTTGTGTTCCATGTGTTTGATATGTCTAATCCTGTTTCTTTCTTTTGTATTCGCCTTCATCTCGGTGATGGAGAATGTCGTATCGTTGAATGCCTATAGACCTCGCGATCGCGTAATTGTATTCTTTGATATTCATTAATGATTTTGTGTTTTCATGTGTTCCATGTGTTATGTGTGTTCCATGTGTTTGATATGTCTAATCCTGTTTCTTTCTTTTGTAGTCACCTTCATCTCGGTGATGGAGAACGTCGTATCGTTGAATGGGTATAGACCTCGCGATCGCGTAATTATATTCTTTGATATGCATTAATGATTTTGTGTTTACATGTATTCCATGTATTATGTGTGTTCCATGTGTTTGATTTGTCTAATCCTATTTCTTTCTTATGTAGTCGCCTTCATCTCGGTGATGGAGAACGTCGTATTTCGTTGAATGCGTATAGGCCTCGCGCTTGCGTAATTGTATTCTTTGATATTCATTAATGATTTTGTGTTTACATGTATTCCATGTGTTATGTGTGTTCCATGTGTTTGATTTGTCTAATCCTGTTTCTTTCTTTTGTAGTCACCTTCATCTCGGTGATGAAGAACGTCGTATTTCGGTGAATGCGTTTAGACCTCGCGATTGCGTAATTGTATTTTTTGATATGCATTAATGATTGTGTGTTTTCATGTATTCCATGTGTTATATGTGTTCCATGTGTTTGATTTGCCTAATCCTATTTCTTTCTTTTGTAGTCACCTTCATCTCGGTGATGGAGAACGTCGTATCGTTGAATGCGTATAGGCCTCGCGCTCGCGTAATTTTATTCTTTGATATTCATTAATGATTTTGTGTTTACATGACATTGTGTTCCATGTGTTATGTGTGTTCCATGTGTTTGATTTGTCTAATCCTATTTCTTTCTTATGTAGTCGCCTTCATCTCGGTGATGGAGAATGTCGTATCGTTGAATGCGTATAGACCTCGCGCTCGCGTAATTGTATTCTTTGATATTCATTAATGATTTTGTGTTTTCATGTGTTCCATGTGTTATGTGTGTTCCATGTGTTTGATATGTCTAATCCTGTTTCTTTCTTTTGTAGTCACCTTCATCTCGGTGATGGAGAACGTCGTATCGTTGAATGCGTATAGACCTCGCGATTGCGTAATTATATTCTTTGATATGCATTAATGATTTTGTGTTTACATGTATTCCATGTATTATGTGTGTTCCATGTGTTTGATTTGTCTAATCCTGTTTCTTTCTTTTGTAGTCGCCTTCATCTCGGTGATGAAGAACGTCGTATTTCGGTGAATGCGTTTAGACCGCCCGATCGCGTAATTGTATTTTTTGATATTCATTTATGATTTTGTGTTTTCATGTGTTCCATGTGTTATGTGTGTTCCATGTGTTTGATATGTCTAATCCTGTTTCTTTCTTTTGTATTCGCCTTCATCTCGGTGATGGAGAATGTTGTATCGTTGAATGCGTATAGACCTCGCGCTCGCGTAATTGTATTCTTTGATATTCATTAATAATTTTGTGTTTTCATGTGTTCCATGTGTTATGTGTGTTCCATGTGTTTGATTTGTCTAATCCTGTTTCTTTCTTTTGTAGTCGCCTTCATCTCGGTGATGGAGAACGTCGTATCGGTGAATGCTTATAGACCTTTCGCGATTGCGTAATTGTATTCGTTCATCTCGGTGTTTATCTATTGTATATTTTTTAAGCTTTGTTCATGTGTTTTTTGTGTTTCATGTTCTTTTTTGGTTTTTCTCTGTTATTATTGTGCTATGTGTTTGATATATCGAATGTTTGTTTCTTCTTTTTTTCAAACTCTGTTTATTAATTTAAGTTCCAGAAATGATAATATTAGCTGATAGGGTTTATTTAAATGTCCGTTCCAACTAATTCTGATAGTGAAAGAGAGAGAATATGTAACTACAGGGAAAGCCACATACATAAGACAATGCCTCCCCACGCAGATCTCTGGAAAAACAACAATCCACAAAACATAAGGCCTAAAAGAGGTCAAACGGTACACATATTAAGGAACTGAGGTGCAAGGAATGGCTCAGCAGACCACAAGGAATAACTAGTAGAATCAAAGTGGACAGTAAGGGAAGGGGAGGTGGGAATTAATGGATGGAAAAGATCACAGGACAAGTCAAGACAAGAATAATTTTTTAGAATTGATGTAAAATTAGGCGTAAAGGCGGTTAGATCTGATGGGGAGTTGCGACCCTTGCGTCCTGTGCAGATAAGTCTTTTTTGTGTTTCATGTGTTTAATATGTCTAATCCTGTTTCTTTCTTTTGTAGTCGCCTTCATCTCGGTGATGAAGAACGTCGTATTTCGGTGAATGCGTTTAGACCTCGCGATCGCGTAATTGTATTTTTTGATATGCATTAATGATTTTGTGTTTTCATGTGTTTCATGTGTTATGTGTGTTTCATGTGTTTAATATGTCTAATCCTGTTTCTTTCTTTTGTAGTCGCCTTCATCTCGGTGATGAAGAACGTCGTATTTCGGTGAATGCGTTTAGACCTCGCGATCGCGTAATTGTATTTTTTGATATGCATTAATGATTTTGTGTTTTCATGTGTTCCATGTGTTATGTGTGTTTCATGTGTTTAATATGTCTAATCCTGTTTCTTTCTTATGTAGTCGCCTTCATCTCGGTGATGGAGAACGTCGTATCGTTGAATGCGTATAGGCCTCGCGATCGCGTAATTGTATTTTTTGATATGCATTAATGATTTTGTGTTTTCATGTATTCCATGTGTTATGTGTGTTCCATGTGTTTGATATGTCTAATCCTGTTTCTTTCTTTTGTAGTCGCCTTCATCTCGGTGATGAAGAACGTCGTATTTCGGTGAATGCGTTTAGACCTCGCGATTGCGTAATTGTATTTTTTGATATGCATTAATGATTGTGTGTTTTCATGTATTCCATGTGTTATGTGTGTTCCATGTGTTTGATTTGCCTAATCCTATTTCTTTCTTTTGTAGTCACCTTCATCTCGGTGATGGAGAACGTCGTATCGTTGAATGCGTATAGGCCTCGCGATCGCGTAATTGTATTCTTTGATATTCATTAATGATTTTGTGTTTACATGTATTCCATGTGTTATGTGTGTTCCATGTGTTTGATTTGTCTAATCCTGTTTCTTTCTTTTGTAGTCACCTTCATCTCGGTGATGAAGAACGTCGTATATCGGTGAATGCGTTTAGACCACCCGATCGCGTAATTGTATTTTTTGATATTCATTTATGATTTTGTGTTTTCATGTGTTCCATGTGTTATGTGTGTTCCATGTGTTTGATATGTCTAATCCTGTTTCTTTCTTTTGTAGTCACCTTCATCTCGGTGATGGAGAACGTCGTATCGTTGAATGCGTATAGACCTCGCGATCGCGTAATTGTATTCTTTGATATGCATTAATGATTTTGTGTTTACATGTATTCCATGTGTTATGTGTGTTCCATGTGTTTGATTTGTCTAATCCTATTTCTTTCTTATGTAGTCGCCTTCATCTCGGTGATGGAGAATGTCGTATCGTTGAATGCGTATAGACCTCGCGCTCGCGTAATTGTATTCTTTGATATTCATTAATAATTTTGTGTTTTCATGTGTTCCATGTGTTATGTGTGTTCCATGTGTTTGATTTGTCTAATCCTGTTTCTTTCTTTTGTAGTCGCCTTCATCTCGGTGATGGAGAACGTCGTATCGGTGAATGCTTATAGACCTTTCGCGATTGCGTAATTGTATTCGTTCATCTCGGTGTTTATCTATTGTATATTTTTTAAGCTTTGTTCATGTGTTTTTTGTGTTTCATGTTCTTTTTTGGTTTTTCTCTGTTATTATTGTGCTATGTGTTTGATATATCGAATGTTTGTTTCTTCTTTTTTTCAAACTCTGTTTATTAATTTAAGTTCCAGAAATGATAATATTAGCTGATAGGGTTTATTTAAATGTCCGTTCCAACTAATTCTGATAGTGAAAGAGAGAGAATATGTAACTACAGGGAAAGCCACATACATAAGACAATGCCTCCCCACGCAGATCTCCGGAAAAACAACAATCCACAAAACATAAGGCCTAAAGGAGGTCAAACGGTACACATATTAAGGAACTGAGGTGCAAGGAATGGCTCAGCAGACCACAAGGAATAACTAGTAGAATCAAAGTGGACAGTAAGGGAAGGGGAGGTGGGAATTAATGGATGGAAAAGATCACAGGACAAGTCAAGACAAGAATAATTTTTTAGAAGTGATGTAAAATTAGGCGTAAAGGCGGTTAGATCTGATGGGGAGTTGCGACCCTTGCGTCCTGTGCAGATAAGACTTTTTTGTGTTTCATGTGTTTAATATGTCTAATCCTGTTTCTTTCTTTTGTAGTCGCCTTCATCTCGGTGATGAAGAACGTCGTATTTCGGTGAATGCGTTTAGACCTCGCGATCGCGTAATTGTATTTTTTGATATGCATTAATGATTTTGTGTTTTCATGTGTTCCATGTGTTATGTGTGTTTCATGTGTTTAATATGTCTAATCCTGTTTCTTTCTTTTGTAGTCGCCTTCATCTCGGTGATGAAGAACGTCGTATTTCGGTGAATGCGTTTAGACCTCGCGATCGCGTAATTGTATTTTTTGATATGCATTAATGATTTTGTGTTTTCATGTGTTCCATGTGTTATGTGTGTTTCATGTGTTTAATATGTCTAATCCTGTTTCTTTCTTATGTAGTCGCCTTCATCTCGGTGATGGAGAACGTCGTATCGTTGAATGCGTATAGGCCTCGCGATCGCGTAATTGTATTTTTTGATATGCATTAATGATTTTGTGTTTTCATGTATTCCATGTGTTATGTGTGTTCCATGTGTTTGATATGTCTAATCCTGTTTCTTTCTTTTGTAGTCGCCTTCATCTCGGTGATGAAGAACGTCGTATTTCGGTGAATGCGTTTAGACCTCGCGATTGCGTAATTGTATTTTTTGATATGCATTAATGATTGTGTGTTTTCATGTATTCCATGTGTTATGTGTGTTCCATGTGTTTGATTTGCCTAATCCTATTTCTTTCTTTTGTAGTCACCTTCATCTCGGTGATGGAGAACGTCGTATCGTTGAATGCGTATAGGCCTCGCGATCGCGTAATTGTATTCTTTGATATTCATTAATGATTTTGTGTTTACATGTATTCCATGTGTTATGTGTGTTCCATGTGTTTGATTTGTCTAATCCTGTTTCTTTCTTTTGTAGTCACCTTCATCTCGGTGATGAAGAACGTCGTATTTCGGTGAATGCGTTTAGACCACCCGATCGCGTAATTGTATTTTTTGATATTCATTTATGATTTTGTGTTTTCATGTGTTCCATGTGTTATGTGTGTTCCATGTGTTTGATATGTCTAATCCTGTTTCTTTCTTTTGTAGTCACCTTCATCTCGGTGATGGAGAACGTCGTATCGTTGAATGCGTATAGACCTCGCGATCGCGTACTTGTATTCTTTGATATGCATTAATGATTTTGTGTTTACATGTATTCCATGTGTTATGTGTGTTCCATGTGTTTGATTTGTCTAATCCTATTTCTTTCTTATGTAGTCGCCTTCATCTCGGTGATGGAGAATGTCGTATCGTTGAATGCGTATAGACCTCGCGCTCGCGTAATTGTATTCTTTGATATTCATTAATGATTTTGTGTTTTCATGTGTTCCATGTGTTATGTGTGTTCCATGTGTTTGATATGTCTAATCCTGTTTCTTTCTTTTGTAGTCACCTTCATCTCGGTGATGGAGAACGTCGTATCGTTGAATGCGTATAGACCTCGCGATCGCGTAATTATATTCTTTGATATGCATTAATGATTTTGTGTTTAAATGTATTCCATGTATTATGTGTGTTCCATGTGTTTGATTTGTCTAATCCTGTTTCTTTCTTTTGTAGTCGCCTTCATCTCGGTGATGAAGAACGTCGTATTTCGGTGAATGCGTTTAGACCGCCCGATCGCGTAATTGTATTTTTTGATATTCATTTATGATTTTGTGTTTTCATGTGTTCCATGTGTTATGTGTGTTCCATGTGTTTGATATGTCTAATCCTGTTTCTTTCTTTTGTATTCGCCTTCATCTCGGTGATGGAGAATGTTGTATCGTTGAATGCGTATAGACCTCGCGCTCGCGTAATTGTATTCTTTGATATTCATTAATAATTTTGTGTTTTCATGTGTTCCATGTGTTATGTGTGTTCCATGTGTTTGATTTGTCTAATCCTGTTTCTTTCTTTTGTAGTCGCCTTCATCTCGGTGATGGAGAACGTCGTATCGGTGAATGCTTATAGACCTTTCGCGATTGCGTAATTGTATTCGTTCATCTCGGTGTTTATCTATTGTATATTTTTTAAGCTTTGTTCATGTGTTTTTTGTGTTTCATGTTCTTTTTTGGTTTTTCTCTGTTATTATTGTGCTATGTGTTTGATATATCGAATGTTTGTTTCTTCTTTTTTTCAAACTCTGTTTATTAATTTAAGTTCCAGAAATGATAATATTAGCTGATAGGGTTTATTTAAATGTCCGTTCCAACTAATTCTGATAGTGAAAGAGAGAGAATATGTAACTACAGGGAAAGCCACATACATAAGACAATGCCTCCCCACGCAGATCTCCGGAAAAACAACAATCCACAAAACATAAGGCCTAAAGGAGGTCAAACGGTAGACATATTAAGGAACTGAGGTGCAAGGAATGGCTCAGCAGACCACAAGGAATAACTAGTAGAATCAAAGTGGACAGTAAGGCAAGGGGAGGTGGGAATTAATGGATGGAAAAGATCACAGGACAAGTCAAGACAAGAATAATTTTTTAGAAGTGATGTAAAATTAGGCGTAAAGGTGGTTAGATCTGATGGGGAGTTGCGACCCTTGCGTCCTGTGCAGATAAGACTTTTTTGTGTTTCATGTGTTTAATATGTCTAATCCTGTTTCTTTCTTTTGTAGTCGCCTTCATCTCGGTGATGAAGAACGTCGTATTTCGGTGAATGCGTTTAGACCTCGCGATCGCGTAATTGTATTTTTTGATATGCATTAATGATTTTGTGTTTTCATGTGTTCCATGTGTTATGTGTGTTTCATGTGTTTAATATGTCTAATCCTGTTTCTTTCTTTTGTAGTCGCCTTCATCTCGGTGATGAAGAACGTCGTATTTCGGTGAATGCGTTTAGACCTCGCGATTGCGTAATTGTATTTTTTGATATGCATTAATGATTTTGTGTTTTCATGTATTCCATGTGTTATGTGTGTTCCATGTGTTTGATATGTCTAATCCTGTTTCTTTCTTTTGTAGTCGCCTTCATCTCGGTGATGAAGAACATCGTATTTCGGTGAATGCGTTTAGACCTCGCGATTGCGTAATTGTATTTTTTGATATGCATTAATGATTGTGTGTTTTCATGTATTCCATGTGTTATGTGTGGTCCATGTGTTTGATTTGCCTAATCCTATTTCTTTCTTTTGTAGTCACCTTCATCTCGGTGATGGAGAACGTTGTATCGTTGAATACGTATAGGCCTCGCGATCGCGTAATTGTATTCTTTGATATTCATTAATGATTTTGTGTTTACATGTATTCCATGTGTTATGTGTGTTCCATGTGTTTGATTTGTCTAATCCTATTTCTTTCTTTTGTAGTCACCTTCATCTCGGTGATGAAGAACGTCGTATTTCGGTGAATGCGTTTAGACCGCCCGATCGCGTAATTGTAGTTTTTGATATTCATTAATGATTTTGTGTTTTCATGTGTTCCATGTGTTATGTGTGTTCCATGTGTTTGATATGTCTAATCCTGTTTCTTTCTTTTGTATTCGCCTTCATCTCGGTGATGGAGAATGTCGTATCGTTGAATGCGTATAGACCTCGCGATCGCGTAATTGTATTCTTTAATATGCATTAATGATTTTGTGTTTACATGTATTCCATGTGTTATGTGTGTTCCATGTGTTTGATTTGTCTAATCCTATTTCTTTCTTTTGTTGTCGCCTTCATCTCGGTGATGAAGAACGTCGTATTTCGGTGAATGCGTTTAGACCACCCGATCGCGTAATTGTATTTTTTGATATTCATTTATGATTTTGTGTTTTCATGTGTTCCATGTGTTATGTGTGTTCCATGTGTTTGATATGTCTAATCCTGTTTCTTTCTTTTGTAGTCACCTTCATCTCGGTTTTGGAGAACGTCGTATCGTTGAATGCGTATAGACATCGCGATCGCGTAATTGTATTCTTTGATATGCATTAATGATTTTGTGTTTACATGTATTCCATGTGTTATGTGTGTTCCATGTGTTTGATTTGTCTAATCCTATTTCTTTCTTATGTAGTCGCCTTCATCTCGGTGATGGAGAATGTCGTATCGTTGCATGCGTATAGACCTCGCGCTCGCGTAATTGTATTCTTTGATATTCATTAATGATTTTGTGTTTTCATGTGTTCCATGTGTTATGTGTGTTCCATGTGTTTGATATGTCTAATCCTGTTTCTTTCTTTTGTAGTCACCTTCATCTCGGTGATGGAGAACGTCGTATCGTTGAATGGGTATAGACCTCGCGATCGCGTAATTGTATTCTTTGATATGCATTAATGATTTTGTGTTTACATGTATTCCATGTGTTATGTGTGTTCCATGTGTTTGATTTGTCTAATCCTGTTTCTTTTTTTTGTAGTCGCCTTCATCTCGGTGATGAAGAACGTCGTATTTCGGTGAATGCGTTTAGACCACCCGATCGCGTAATTGTATTTTTTGATATTCATTTATGATTTTGTGTTTTCATGTGTTCCATGTGTTATGTGTTTTCCATGTGTTTGATATGTCTAATCCTGTTTCTTTCTTTTGTAGTCACCTTCATCTCGGTGATGGAGAACGTCGTATCGTTGAATACGTATAGACCTCGCGATCGCGTAATTGTATTCTTTGATATGCATTAATGATTTTGTGTTTACATGTATTCCATGTGTTATGTGTGTTCCATGTGTTTGATATGTCTAATACTATTTCTTTCTTATGTAGTCGCCTTCATCTCGGTGATGGAGAATGTCATATTTCGGTGAATGCGTTTAGATCGCCCGATTGCGTAATTGTAGTTTTTGATATTCATTAATGATTTTGTGTTTTCATGTGTTCCATGTGTTATGTGTGTTCCATGTGTTTGATATGTCTAATCCTGTTTCTTTCTTTTGTATTCGCCTTCATCTCGGTGATGGAGAATGTTGTATCGTTGAATGCGTATAGACCTCGCGCTCGCGTAATTGTATTCTTTGATATTCATTAATAATTTTGTGTTTTCATGTGTTCCATGTGTTATGTGTGTTCCATGTGTTTGATTTGTCTAATCCTGTTTCTTTCTTTTCTAGTCGCCTTCATCTCGGTGATGAAGAACGTCGTATTTCGGTGAATGCGTTTAGACCACCCGATCGCGTAATTGTATTTTTTGATATTCATTTATGATTTTGTGTTTTCATGTGTTCCATGTGTTATGTGTGTTCCATGTGTTTGATATGTCTAATCCTGTTTCTTTCTTTTGTAGTCACCTTCATCTCGGTGATGGAGAACGTCGTATCGTTGAATGCGTATAGACCTCGCGATCGCGTAATTGTATTCTTTGATATGCATTAATGATTTTGTGTTTACATGTATTCCATGTGTTATGTGTGTTCCATGTTTTTGATTTGTCTAATCCTATTTCTTTCTTATGTAGTCGCCTTCATCTCGGTGATGGAGAATGTCGTATCGTTGAATGCGTATAGACCTCGCGCTCGCGTAATTGTATTCTTTGATATTCATTAATGATTTTGTGTTTTCATGTGTTCCATGTGTTATGTGTGTTCCATGTGTTTGATATGTCTAATCCTGTTTCTTTCTTTTGTAGTCACCTTCATCTCGGTGATGGAGAACGTCGTATCGTTGAATGCGTATAGACCTCGCGATCGCGTAATTATATTCTTTGATATGCATTAATGATTTTGTGTTTACATGTATTCCATGTATTATGTGTGTTCCATGTGTTTGATTTGTCTAATCCTGTTTCTTTCTTTTGTAGTCGCCTTCATCTCGGTGATGAAGAACGTCGTATTTCGGTGAATGCGTTTAGACCGCCCGATCGCGTAATTGTATTTTTTGATATTCATTAATGATTTTGTGTTTTCATGTGTTCCATGTGTTATGTGTGTTCCATGTGTTTGATATGTCTAATCCTGTTTCTTTCTTTTGTATTCGCCTTCATCTCGGTGATGGAGAACGTCGTATCGGTGAATGCTTATAGACCTTTCGCGATTGCGTAATTGTATTCGTTCATCTCGTTGTTTATCTATTGTATATTTTTTAAGCTTTGTTCATGTGTTTTTTGTGTTTCATGTTCTTTTTTGGTTTTTCTCTGTTATTATTGTGCTATGTGTTTGATATATCGAATGTTTGTTTCTTCTTTTTTTCAAACTCTGTTTATTAATTTAAGTTCCAGAAATGATATTATTAGCTGATAGGGTTTATTTAAATGTCCGTTCCAACTAATTCTGATAGTGAAAGAGAGAGAATATGTAACTACAGGGAAAGCCACATACATAAGACAATGCCTCCCCACGCAGATCTCCGGAAAAACAACAATCCACAAAACATAAGGCCTAAAGGAGGTCAAACGGTACACATATTAAGGAACTGAGGTGCAAGGAATGGCTCAGCAGACCACAAGGAATAACTAGTAGAATCAAAGTGGACAGTAAGGGAAGGGGAGGTGGGAATTAATGGATGGAAAAGATCACAGGACAAGTCAAGACAAGAATAATTTTTTAGAAGTGATGTAAAATTAGGCGTAAAGGCGGTTAGATCTGATGGGGAGTTGCGACCCTTGCGTCCTGTGCAGATAAGACTTTTTTGTGTTTCATGTGTTTAATATGTCTAATCCTGTTTCTTTCTTTTGTAGTCGCCTTCATCTCGGTGATGAAGAACGTCGTATTTCGGTGAATGCGTTTAGACCTCGCGATCGCGTAATTGTATTTTTTGATATGCATTAATGATTTTGTGTTTTCATGTGTTCCATGTGTTATGTGTGTTTCATGTGTTTAATATGTCTAATCCTGTTTCTTTCTTTTGTAGTCGCCTTCATCTCGGTGATGAAGAACGTCGTATTTCGGTGAGTGCGTTTAGACCTCGCGATTGCGTAATTGTATTTTTTGATATGCATTAATGATTTTGTGTTTTCATGTATTCCATGTGTTATGTGTGTTCCATGTGTTTGATATGTCTAATCCTGTTTCTTTCTTTTGTAGTCGCCTTCATCTCGGTGATGAAGAACGTCGTATTTCGGTGAATGCGTTTAGACCTCGCGATTGCGTAATTGTATTTTTTGATATGCATTAATGATTTTGTGTTTTCATGTATTCCATGTGTTATGTGTGTTCCATGTGTTTGATATGTCTAATCCTGTTTCTTTCTTTTGTAGTCGCCTTCATCTCGGTGATGAAGAACATCGTATTTCGGTGAATGCGTTTAGACCTCGCGATTGCGTAATTGTATTTTTTGATATGCATTAATGATTGTGTGTTTTCATGTATTCCATGTGTTATGTGTGTTCCATGTGTTTGATTTGCCTAATCCTATTTCTTTCTTTTGTAGTCACCTTCATCTCGGTGATGGAGAACGTTGTATCGTTGAATACGTATAGGCCTCGCGATCGCGTAATTGTATTCTTTGATATTCATTAATGATTTTGTGTTTACATGTATTCCATGTGTTATGTGTGTTCCATGTGTTTGATTTGTCTAATCCTATTTCTTTCTTTTGTAGTCACCTTCATCTCGGTGATGAAGAACGTCGTATTTCGGTGAATGCGTTTAGACCGCCCGATCGCGTAATTGTAGTTTTTGATATTCATTAATGATTTTGTGTTTTCATGTGTTCCATGTGTTATGTGTGTTCCATGTGTTTGATATGTCTAATCCTGTTTCTTTCTTTTGTATTCGCCTTCATCTCGGTGATGGAGAATGTCGTATCGTTGAATGCGTATAGACCTCGCGATCGCGTAATTGTATTCTTTAATATGCATTAATGATTTTGTGTTTACATGTATTCCATGTGTTATGTGTGTTCCATGTGTTTGATTTGTCTAATCCTATTTCTTTCTTTTGTTGTCGCCTTCATCTCGGTGATGAAGAACGTCGTATTTCGGTGAATGCGTTTAGACCACCCGATCGCGTAATTGTATTTTTTGATATTCATTTATGATTTTGTGTTTTCATGTGTTCCATGTGTTATGTGTGTTCCATGTGTTTGATATGTCTAATCCTGTTTCTTTCTTTTGTAGTCACCTTCATCTCGGTGATGGAGAACGTCGTATCGGTGAATGCTTATAGACCTTTCGCGATTGCGTAATTGTATTCGTTCATCTCGGTGTTTATCTATTGTATATTTTTTAAGCTTTGTTCATGTGTTTTTTGTGTTTCATGTTCTTTTTTGGTTTTTCTCTGTTATTATTGTGCTATGTGTTTGATATATCGAATGTTTGTTTCTTCTTTTTTTCAAACTCTGTTTATTAATTTAAGTTCCAGAAATGATAATATTAGCTGATAGGGTTTATTTAAATGTCCGTTCCAACTAATTCTGATAGTGAAAGAGAGAGAATATGTAACTACAGGGAAAGCCACATACATAAGACAATGCCTCCCCACGCAGATCTCCGGAAAAACAACAATCCACAAAACATAAGGCCTAAAGGAGGTCAAACGGTAGACATATTAAGGAACTGAGGTGCAAGGAATGGCTCAGCAGACCACAAGGAATAACTAGTAGAATCAAAGTGGACAGTAAGGCAAGGGGAGGTGGGAATTAATGGATGGAAAAGATCACAGGACAAGTCAAGACAAGAATAATTTTTTAGAAGTGATGTAAAATTAGGCGTAAAGGTGGTTAGATCTGATGGGGAGTTGCGACCCTTGCGTCCTGTGCAGATAAGACTTTTTTGTGTTTCATGTGTTTAATATGTCTAATCCTGTTTCTTTCTTTTGTAGTCGCCTTCATCTCGGTGATGAAGAACGTCGTATTTCGGTGAATGCGTTTAGACCTCGCGATCGCGTAATTGTATTTTTTGATATGCATTAATGATTTTGTGTTTTCATGTGTTCCATGTGTTATGTGTGTTTCATGTGTTTAATATGTCTAATCCTGTTTCTTTCTTTTGTAGTCGCCTTCATCTCGGTGATGAAGAACGTCGTATTTCGGTGAATGCGTTTAGACCTCGCGATTGCGTAATTGTATTTTTTGATATGCATTAATGATTTTGTGTTTTCATGTATTCCATGTGTTATGTGTGTTCCATGTGTTTGATATGTCTAATCCTGTTTCTTTCTTTTGTAGTCGCCTTCATCTCGGTGATGAAGAACATCGTATTTCGGTGAATGCGTTTAGACCTCGCGATTGCGTAATTGTATTTTTTGATATGCATTAATGATTGTGTGTTTTCATGTATTCCATGTGTTATGTGTGTTCCATGTGTTTGATTTGCCTAATCCTATTTCTTTCTTTTGTAGTCACCTTCATCTCGGTGATGGAGAACGTTGTATCGTTGAATACGTATAGGCCTCGCGATCGCGTAATTGTATTCTTTGATATTCATTAATGATTTTGTGTTTACATGTATTCCATGTGTTATGTGTGTTCCATGTGTTTGATTTGTCTAATCCTATTTCTTTCTTTTGTAGTCACCTTCATCTCGGTGATGAAGAACGTCGTATTTCGGTGAATGCGTTTAGACCGCCCGATCGCGTAATTGTAGTTTTTGATATTCATTAATGATTTTGTGTTTTCATGTGTTCCATGTGTTATGTGTGTTCCATGTGTTTGATATGTCTAATCCTGTTTCTTTCTTTTGTATTCGCCTTCATCTCGGTGATGGAGAATGTCGTATCGTTGAATGCGTATAGACCTCGCGATCGCGTAATTGTATTCTTTAATATGCATTAATGATTTTGTGTTTACATGTATTCCATGTGTTATGTGTGTTCCATGTGTTTGATTTGTCTAATCCTATTTCTTTCTTTTGTTGTCGCCTTCATCTCGGTGATGAAGAACGTCGTATTTCGGTGAATGCGTTTAGACCACCCGATCGCGTAATTGTATTTTTTGATATTCATTTATGATTTTGTGTTTTCATGTGTTCCATGTGTTATGTGTGTTCCATGTGTTTGATATGTCTAATCCTGTTTCTTTCTTTTGTAGTCACCTTCATCTCGGTGATGGAGAACGTCGTATCGGTGAATGCTTATAGACCTTTCGCGATTGCGTAATTGTATTCGTTCATCTCGGTGTTTATCTATTGTATATTTTTTAAGCTTTGTTCATGTGTTTTTTGTGTTTCATGTTCTTTTTTGGTTTTTCTCTGTTATTATTGTGCTATGTGTTTGATATATCGAATGTTTGTTTCTTCTTTTTTTCAAACTCTGTTTATTAATTTAAGTTCCAGAAATGATAATATTAGCTGATAGGGTTTATTTAAATGTCCGTTCCAACTAATTCTGATAGTGAAAGAGAGAGAATATGTAACTACAGGGAAAGCCACATACATAAGACAATGCCTCCCCACGCAGATCTCCGGAAAAACAACAATCCACAAAACATAAGGCCTAAAGGAGGTCAAACGGTAGACATATTAAGGAACTGAGGTGCAAGGAATGGCTCAGCAGACCACAAGGAATAACTAGTAGAATCAAAGTGGACAGTAAGGCAAGGGGAGGTGGGAATTAATGGATGGAAAAGATCACAGGACAAGTCAAGACAAGAATAATTTTTTAGAAGTGATGTAAAATTAGGCGTAAAGGTGGTTAGATCTGATGGGGAGTTGCGACCCTTGCGTCCTGTGCAGATAAGACTTTTTTGTGTTTCATGTGTTTAATATGTCTAATCCTGTTTCTTTCTTTTGTAGTCGCCTTCATCTCGGTGATGAAGAACGTCGTATTTCGGTGAATGCGTTTAGACCTCGCGATCGCGTAATTGTATTTTTTGATATGCATTAATGATTTTGTGTTTTCATGTGTTCCATGTGTTATGTGTGTTTCATGTGTTTAATATGTCTAATCCTGTTTCTTTCTTTTGTAGTCGCCTTCATCTCGGTGATGAAGAACGTCGTATTTCGGTGAATGCGTTTAGACCTCGCGATTGCGTAATTGTATTTTTTGATATGCATTAATGATTTTGTGTTTTCATGTATTCCATGTGTTATGTGTGTTCCATGTGTTTGATATGTCTAATCCTGTTTCTTTCTTTTGTAGTCGCCTTCATCTCAGTGATGAAGAACATCGTATTTCGGTGAATGCGTTTAGACCTCGCGATTGCGTAATTGTATTTTTTGATATGCATTAATGATTGTGTGTTTTCATGTATTCCATGTGTTATGTGTGTTCCATGTGTTTGATTTGCCTAATCCTATTTCTTTCTTTTGTAGTCACCTTCATCTCGGTGATGGAGAACGTTGTATCGTTGAATACGTATAGGCCTCGCGATCGCGTAATTGTATTCTTTGATATTCATTAATGATTTTGTGTTTACATGTATTCCATGTGTTATGTGTGTTCCATGTGTTTGATTTGTCTAATCCTATTTCTTTCTTTTGTAGTCACCTTCATCTCGGTGATGAAGAACGTCGTATTTCGGTGAATGCGTTTAGACCGCCCGATCGCGTAATTGTAGTTTTTGATATTCATTAATGATTTTGTGTTTTCATGTGTTCCATGTGTTATGTGTGTTCCATGTGTTTGATATGTCTAATCCTGTTTCTTTCTTTTGTATTCGCCTTCATCTCGGTGATGGAGAATGTCGTATCGTTGAATGCGTATAGACCTCGCGATCGCGTAATTGTATTCTTTAATATGCATTAATGATTTTGTGTTTACATGTATTCCATGTGTTATGTGTGTTCCATGTGTTTGATTTGTCTAATCCTATTTCTTTCTTTTGTTGTCGCCTTCATCTCGGTGATGAAGAACGTCGTATTTCGGTGAATGCGTTTAGACCACCCGATCGCGTAATTGTATTTTTTGATATTCATTTATGATTTTGTGTTTTCATGTGTTCCATGTGTTATGTGTGTTCCATGTGTTTGATATGTCTAATCCTGTTTCTTTCTTTTGTAGTCACCTTCATCTCGGTTTTGGAGAACGTCGTATCGTTGAATGCGTATAGACATCGCGATCGCGTAATTGTATTCTTTGATATGCATTAATGATTTTGTGTTTACATGTATTCCATGTGTTATGTGTGTTCCATGTGTTTGATTTGTCTAATCCTATTTCTTTCTTATGTAGTCGCCTTCATCTCGGTGATGGAGAATGTCGTATCGTTGCATGCGTATAGACCTCGCGCTCGCGTAATTGTATTCTTTGATATTCATTAATGATTTTGTGTTTTCATGTGTTCCATGTGTTATGTGTGTTCCATGTGTTTGATATGTCTAATCCTGTTTCTTTCTTTTGTAGTCACCTTCATCTCGGTGATGGAGAATGTCGTATCGTTGAATGGGTATAGACCTCGCGATCGCGTAATTGTATTCTTTGATATGCATTAATGATTTTGTGTTTACATGTATTCCATGTGTTATGTGTGTTCCATGTGTTTGATTTGTCTAATCCTGTTTCTTTTTTTTGTAGTCGCCTTCATCTCGGTGATGAAGAACGTCGTATTTCGGTGAATGCGTTTAGACCACCCGATCGCGTAATTGTATTTTTTGATATTCATTTATGATTTTGTGTTTTCATGTGTTCCATGTGTTATGTGTTTTCCATGTGTTTGATATGTCTAATCCTGTTTCTTTCTTTTGTAGTCACCTTCATCTCGGTGATGGAGAACGTCGTATCGTTGAATACGTATAGACCTCGCGATCGCGTAATTGTATTCTTTGATATGCATTAATGATTTTGTGTTTACATGTATTCCATGTGTTATGTGTGTTCCATGTGTTTGATATGTCTAATACTATTTCTTTCTTATGTAGTCGCCTTCATCTCGGTGATGGAGAATGTCATATTTCGGTGAATGCGTTTAGATCGCCCGATTGCGTAATTGTAGTTTTTGATATTCATTAATGATTTTGTGTTTTCATGTGTTCCATGTGTTATGTGTGTTCCATGTGTTTGATATGTCTAATCCTGTTTCTTTCTTTTGTATTCGCCTTCATCTCGGTGATGGAGAATGTTGTATCGTTGAATGCGTATAGACCTCGCGCTCGCGTAATTGTATTCTTTGATATTCATTAATAATTTTGTGTTTTCATGTGTTCCATGTGTTATGTGTGTTCCATGTGTTTGATTTGTCTAATCCTGTTTCTTTCTTTTCTAGTCGCCTTCATCTCGGTGATGAAGAACGTCGTATTTCGGTGAATGCGTTTAGACCACCCGATCGCGTAATTGTATTTTTTGATATTCATTTATGATTTTGTGTTTTCATGTGTTCCATGTGTTATGTGTGTTCCATGTGTTTGATATGTCTAATCCTGTTTCTTTCTTTTGTAGTCACCTTCATCTCGGTGATGGAGAACGTCGTATCGTTGAATGCGTATAGACCTCGCGATCGCGTAATTGTATTCTTTGATATGCATTAATGATTTTGTGTTTACATGTATTCCATGTGTTATGTGTGTTCCATGTTTTTGATTTGTCTAATCCTATTTCTTTCTTATGTAGTCGCCTTCATCTCGGTGATGGAGAATGTCGTATCGTTGAATGCGTATAGACCTCGCGCTCGCGTAATTGTATTCTTTGATATTCATTAATGATTTTGTGTTTTCATGTGTTCCATGTGTTATGTGTGTTCCATGTGTTTGATATGTCTAATCCTGTTTCTTTCTTTTGTAGTCACCTTCATCTCGGTGATGGAGAACGTCGTATCGTTGAATGCGTATAGACCTCGCGATCGCGTAATTATATTCTTTGATATGCATTAATGATTTTGTGTTTACATGTATTCCATGTATTATGTGTGTTCCATGTGTTTGATTTGTCTAATCCTGTTTCTTTCTTTTGTAGTCGCCTTCATCTCGGTGATGAAGAACGTCGTATTTCGGTGAATGCGTTTAGACCGCCCGATCGCGTAATTGTATTTTTTGATATTCATTAATGATTTTGTGTTTTCATGTGTTCCATGTGTTATGTGTGTTCCATGTGTTTGATATGTCTAATCCTGTTTCTTTCTTTTGTATTCGCCTTCATCTCGGTGATGGAGAACGTCGTATCGGTGAATGCTTATAGACCTTTCGCGATTGCGTAATTGTATTCGTTCATCTCGTTGTTTATCTATTGTATATTTTTTAAGCTTTGTTCATGTGTTTTTTGTGTTTCATGTTCTTTTTTGGTTTTTCTCTGTTATTATTGTGCTATGTGTTTGATATATCGAATGTTTGTTTCTTCTTTTTTTCAAACTCTGTTTATTAATTTAAGTTCCAGAAATGATATTATTAGCTGATAGGGTTTATTTAAATGTCCGTTCCAACTAATTCTGATAGTGAAAGAGAGAGAATATGTAACTACAGGGAAAGCCACATACATAAGACAATGCCTCCCCACGCAGATCTCCGGAAAAACAACAATCCACAAAACATAAGGCCTAAAGGAGGTCAAACGGTACACATATTAAGGAACTGAGGTGCAAGGAATGGCTCAGCAGACCACAAGGAATAACTAGTAGAATCAAAGTGGACAGTAAGGGAAGGGGAGGTGGGAATTAATGGATGGAAAAGATCACAGGACAAGTCAAGACAAGAATAATTTTTTAGAAGTGATGTAAAATTAGGCGTAAAGGCGGTTAGATCTGATGGGGAGTTGCGACCCTTGCGTCCTGTGCAGATAAGACTTTTTTGTGTTTCATGTGTTTAATATGTCTAATCCTGTTTCTTTCTTTTGTAGTCGCCTTCATCTCGGTGATGAAGAACGTCGTATTTCGGTGAATGCGTTTAGACCTCGCGATCGCGTAATTGTATTTTTTGATATGCATTAATGATTTTGTGTTTTCATGTGTTCCATGTGTTATGTGTGTTTCATGTGTTTAATATGTCTAATCCTGTTTCTTTCTTTTGTAGTCGCCTTCATCTCGGTGATGAAGAACGTCGTATTTCGGTGAATGCGTTTAGACCTCGCGATTGCGTAATTGTATTTTTTGATATGCATTAATGATTTTGTGTTTTCATGTATTCCATGTGTTATGTGTGTTCCATGTGTTTGATATGTCTAATCCTGTTTCTTTCTTTTGTAGTCGCCTTCATCTCGGTGATGAAGAACGTCGTATTTCGGTGAATGCGTTTAGACCTCGCGATTGCGTAATTGTATTTTTTGATATGCATTAATGATTTTGTGTTTTCATGTATTCCATGTGTTATGTGTGTTCCATGTGTTTGATATGTCTAATCCTGTTTCTTTCTTTTGTAGTCGCCTTCATCTCGGTGATGAAGAACATCGTATTTCGGTGAATGCGTTTAGACCTCGCGATTGCGTAATTGTATTTTTTGATATGCATTAATGATTGTGTGTTTTCATGTATTCCATGTGTTATGTGTGTTCCATGTGTTTGATTTGCCTAATCCTATTTCTTTCTTTTGTAGTCACCTTCATCTCGGTGATGGAGAACGTTGTATCGTTGAATACGTATAGGCCTCGCGATCGCGTAATTGTATTCTTTGATATTCATTAATGATTTTGTGTTTACATGTATTCCATGTGTTATGTGTGTTCCATGTGTTTGATTTGTCTAATCCTATTTCTTTCTTTTGTAGTCACCTTCATCTCGGTGATGAAGAACGTCGTATTTCGGTGAATGCGTTTAGACCGCCCGATCGCGTAATTGTAGTTTTTGATATTCATTAATGATTTTGTGTTTTCATGTGTTCCATGTGTTATGTGTGTTCCATGTGTTTGATATGTCTAATCCTGTTTCTTTCTTTTGTATTCGCCTTCATCTCGGTGATGGAGAATGTCGTATCGTTGAATGCGTATAGACCTCGCGATCGCGTAATTGTATTCTTTAATATGCATTAATGATTTTGTGTTTACATGTATTCCATGTGTTATGTGTGTTCCATGTGTTTGATTTGTCTAATCCTATTTCTTTCTTTTGTTGTCGCCTTCATCTCGGTGATGAAGAACGTCGTATTTCGGTGAATGCGTTTAGACCACCCGATCGCGTAATTGTATTTTTTGATATTCATTTATGATTTTGTGTTTTCATGTGTTCCATGTGTTATGTGTGTTCCATGTGTTTGATATGTCTAATCCTGTTTCTTTCTTTTGTAGTCACCTTCATCTCGGTTTTGGAGAACGTCGTATCGTTGAATGCGTATAGACCTCGCGATCGCGTAATTGTATTCTTTGATATGCATTAATGATTTTGTGTTTACATGTATTCCATGTGTTATGTGTGTTCCATGTGTTTGATTTGTCTAATCCTATTTCTTTCTTATGTAGTCGCCTTCATCTCGGTGATGGAGAATGTCGTATCGTTGCATGCGTATAGACCTCGCGCTCGTGTAATTGTATTCTTTGATATTCATTAATGATTTTGTGTTTTCATGTGTTCCATGTGTTATGTGTGTTCCATGTGTTTGATATGTCTAATCCTGTTTCTTTCTTTTGTAGTCACCTTCATCTCGGTGATGGAGAACGTCGTATCGTTGAATGGGTATAGACCTCGCGATCGCGTAATTGTATTCTTTGATATGCATTAATGATTTTGTGTTTACATGTATTCCATGTGTTATGTGTGTTCCATGTGTTTGATTTGTCTAATCCTGTTTCTTTTTTTTGTAGTCGCCTTCATCTCGGTGATGAAGAACGTCGTATTTCGGTGAATGCGTTTAGACCACCCGATCGCGTAATTGTATTTTTTGATATTCATTTATGATTTTGTGTTTTCATGTGTTCCATGTGTTATGTGTGTTCCATGTGTTTGATATGTCTAATCCTGTTTCTTTCTTTTGTAGTCACCTTCATCTCGGTGATGGAGAACGTCGTATCGTTGAATGCGTATAGACCTCGCGATCGCGTAATTGTATTCTTTGATATGCATTAATGATTTTGTGTTTACATGTATTCCATGTGTTATGTGTGTTCCATGTGTTTGATTTGTCTAATACTATTTCTTTCTTATGTAGTCGCCTTCATCTCGGTGATGGAGAATGTCGTATTTCGGTGAATGCGTTTAGATCGCCCGATTGCGTAATTGTAGTTTTTGATATTCATTAATGATTTTGTGTTTTCATGTGTTCCATGTGTTATGTGTGTTCCATGTGTTTGATATGTCTAATCCTGTTTCTTTCTTTTGTATTCGCCTTCATCTCGGTGATGGAGAATGTTGTATCGTTGAATGCGTATAGACCTCGCGCTCGCGTAATTGTATTCTTTGATATTCATTAATAATTTTGTGTTTTCATGTGTTCCATGTGTTATGTGTGTTCCATGTGTTTGATTTGTCTAATCCTGTTTCTTTCTTTTGTAGTCGCCTTCATCTCGGTGATGGAGAACGTCGTATCGGTGAATGCTTATAGACCTTTCGCGATCGCGTAATTGTATTCGTTCATCTCGGTGTTTATCTATTGTATATTTTTTAAGCTTTGTTCATGTGTTTTTTGTGTTTCATGTTCTTTTTTGGTTTTTCTCTGTTATTATTGTGCTATGTGTTTGATATATCGAATGTTTGTTTCTTCTTTTTTTCAAACTCTGTTTATTAATTTAAGTTCCAGAAATGATAATATTAGCTGATAGGGTTTATTTAAATGTCTGTTCCAACTAATTCTGATAGTGAAAGAGAGAGAATATGTAACTACAGGGAAAGCCACATACATAAGACAATGCCTCCCCACGCAGATCTCCGGAAAAACAACAATCCACAAAACATAAGGCCTAAAGGAGGTCAAACGGTACACATATTAAGGAACTGAGGTGCAAGGAATGGCTCAGCAGACCACAAGGAATAACTAGTAGAATCAAAGTGGACAGTAAGGGAAGGGGAGGTGGGAATTAATGGATGGAAAAGATCACAGGACAAGTCAAGACAAGAATAATTTTTTAGAAGTGATGTAAAATTAGGCGTAAAGGCGGTTAGATCTGATGGGGAGTTGCGACCCTTGCGTCCTGTGCAGATAAGACTTTTTTGTGTTTCATGTGTTTAATATGTCTAATCCTGTTTCTTTCTTTTGTAGTCACCTTCATCTCGGTGATGAAGAACGTCGTATTTCGGTGAATGCGTTTAGACCTCGCGATCGCGTAATTGTATTTTTTGATATGCATTAATGATTTTGTGTTTTCATGTGTTCCATGTGTTATGTGTGTTCATGTGTTTAATATGTCTAATCCTGTTTCTTTCTTTTGTAGTCGCCTTCATCTCGGTGATGAAGAACGTCGTATTTCGGTGAATGCGTTTAGACCTCGCGATTGCGTAATTGTATTTTTTGATATGCATTAATGATTTTGTGTTTTCATGTATTCCATGTGTTATGTGTATTCCATGTGTTTGATATGTCTAATCCTGTTTCTTTCTTTTGTAGTCGCCTTCATCTCGGTGATGAAGAACGTCGTATTTCGGTGAATGCGTTTAGACCTCGCGATTGCGTAATTGTATTTTTTGATATGCATTAATGATTTTGTGTTTTCATGTATTCCATGTGTTATGTGTGTTCCATGTGTTTGATATGTCTAATCCTGTTTCTTTCTTTTGTAGTCGCCTTCATCTCGGTGATGAAGAACGTCGTATTTCGGTGAATGCGTTTAGACCTCGCGATTGCGTAATTGTATTTTTTGATATGCATTAATGATTGTGTGTTTTCATGTATTCCATGTGTTATGTGTGTTCCATGTGTTTGATTTGCCTAATCCTATTTCTTTCTTTTGTAGTCACCTTCATCTCGGTGATGGAGAACGTTGTATCGTTGAATACATATAGGCCTCGCGATCGCGTAATTGTATTCTTTGATATTCATTAATGATTTTGTGTTTACATGTATTCCATGTGTTATGTGTGTTCCATGTGTTTGATTTGTCTAATCCTATTTCTTTCTTTTGTAGTCACCTTCATCTCGGTGATGAAGAATGTCGTATTTCGGTGAATGCGTTTAGACCGCCCGATCGCGTAATTGTAGTTTTTGATATTCATTAATGATTTTGTGTTTTCATGTGTTCCATGTGTTATGTGTGTTCCATGTGTTTGATATGTCTAATCCTGTTTCTTTCTTTTGTATTCGCCTTCATCTCGGTGATGGAGAATGTCGTATCGTTGAATGCGTATAGACCTCGCGATCGCGTAATTGTATTCTTTGATATGCATTAATGATTTTGTGTTTACATGTATTCCATGTGTTATGTGTGTTCCATGTGTTTGATTTGTCTAATCCTATTTCTTTCTTTGGTTGTCGCCTTCATCTCGGTGATGAAGAACGTCGTATTTCGGTGAATGCGTTTAGACCGCCCGATCGCGTAATTGTATTTTTTGATATTCATTAATGATTTTGTGTTTTCATGTGTTCCATGTGTTATGTGTGTTCCATGTGTTTGATATGTCTAATCCTGTTTCTTTCTTTTGTATTCGCCTTTATTGGTGATGGAGAATGTCGTATCGTTGTATGCGTATAGACCTCGCGCTCGCGTAATTGTATTCTTTGATATTCATTAATAATTTTGTGTTTTCATGTGTTCCATGTGTTATGTGTGTTCCATGTGTTTGATTTGTCTAATCCTGTTTCTTTCTTTTGTAGTCGCCTTCATCTCGGTGATGGAGAATGTCGTATCGGTGAATGCTTATAGACCTTTCGCAATCGCGTAATTGTATTCGTTCATCTCGGTGTTTATCTATTGTATGTTTTTTAAGCTTTGTTCATGTGTTTTTTGTGTTTCATGTTCTTTTTTGGTTTTTCTCTGTTATTATTGTGCTATGTGTTTGATATATCGAATGTTTGTTTCTTCTTTTTTTCAAACTCTGTTTATTAATTTAAGTTCCAGAAATGATAATATTAGCTGATAGGGTTTATTTAAATGTCCGTTCCAACTAATTCTGATAGTGAAAGAGAGAGAATATGTAACTACAGGGAAAGCCACATACATAAGACAATGCCTCCCCACGCAGATCTCCGGAAAAACAACAATCCACAAAACATAAGGCCTAAAGGAGGTCAAACGGTACACATATTAAGGAACTGAGGTGCAAGGAATGGCTCAGCAGACCACAAGGAATAACTAGTAGAATCAAAGTGGACAGTAAGGGAAGGGGAGGTGGGAATTAATGGATGGAAAAGATCACAGGACAAGTCAAGACAAGAATAATTTTTTAGAAGTGATGTAAAATTAGGCGTAAAGGCGGTTAGATCTGATGGGGAGTTGCGACCCTTGCGTCCTGTGCAGATAAGACTTTTTTGTGTTTCATGTGTTTAATATGTCTAATCCTGTTTCTTTCTTTTGTAGTCGCCTTCATCTCGGTGATGAAGAACGTCGTATTTCGGTGAATGCGTTTAGACCTCGCGATCGCGTAATTGTATTTTTTGATATGCATTAATGATTTTGTGTTTTCATGTGTTCCATGTGTTATGTGTGTTTCATGTGTTTAATATGTCTAATCCTGTTTCTTTCTTTTGTAGTCGCCTTCATCTCGGTGATGAAGAACGTCGTATTTCGGTGAATGCGTTTAGACCTCGCGATTGCGTAATTGTATTTTTTGATATGCATTAATGATTTTGTGTTTTCATGTATTCCATGTGTTATGTGTGTTCCATGTGTTTGATTTGTCTAATCCTGTTTCTTTCTTTTGTAGTCGCCTTCATCTCGGTGATGAAGAACGTCGTATTTCGGTGAATGCGTTTAGACCTCGCGATTGCGTAATTGTATTTTTTGATATGCATTAATGATTGTGTGTTTTCATGTATTCCATGTGTTATGTGTGTTCCATATGTTTGATTTGCCTAATCCTATTTCTTTCTTTTGTAGTCACCTTCATCTCGGTGATGGAGAACGTCGTATCGTTGAATGTGTATAGGCCTCGCGATCGCGTAATTGTATTCTTTGATATTCATTAATGATTTTGTGTTTACATGTATTCCATGTATTATGTGTGTTCCATGTGTTTGATTTGTCTAATCCTATTTCTTTTATTTGTAGTCACCTTCATCTCGGTGATGAAGAACGTCGTATTTCGGTGAATGCGTTTAGACCGCCCGATCGCGTAATTGTAGTTTTTGATATTCATTAATGATTTTGTGTTTTCATGTGTTCCATGTGTTATGTGTGTTCCATGTGTTTGATATGTCTAATCCTGTTTCTTTCTTTTGTATTCGCCTTCATCTCTGTGATGGAGAATGTCGTATCGTTGAATGCGTATAGACCTCGTGATCGCGTAATTGTATTCTTTGATATGCATTAATGATTTTGTGTTTACATGTATTCCATGTGTTATGTGTGTTCCATGTGTTTGATTTGTCTAATCCTATTTCTTTCTTATGTAGTCGCCTTCATCTCGGTGATGAAGAATGTCGTATCGTTGAATGCGTATAGGCCTCGCGATCGCGTAATTGTGTTCTTTGATATTCATTAATGATTTTGTGTTTACATGTATTCCATGTGTTATGTGTGTTCCATGTGTTTGATTTGTCTAATCCTGTTTCTTTTTTTTGTAGTCGCCTTCATCTCGGTGATGAAGAACGTCGTATTTCGGTGAATGCGTTTAGACCACCCGATCGCGTAATTGTATTCTTTGATATTCATTTATGATTTTGTGTTTTCATGTGTTCCATGTGTTATGTGTGTTCCATGTGTTTGATATGTCTAATCCTGTTTCTTTCTTTTGTAGTCACCTTCATCTCGGTGATGGAGAACGTCGTATCGTTGAATGCGTATAGATCTCGCGATCGCGTAATTGTATTCTTTGATATGCATTAATGATTTTGTGTTTACATGTATTCCATGTGTTATGTGTGTTCCATGTGTTTGATTTGTCTAATACTATTTCTTTCTTATGTAGTCGCCTTCATCTCGGTGATGGAGAATGTCGTATTTCGGTGAATGCGTTTAGACCGCCCGATTGCGTAATTGTAGTTTTTGATATTCATTAATGATTTTGTGTTTTCATGTGTTCCATGTGTTATGTGTGTTCCATGTGTTTGATATGTCTAATCCTGTTTCTTTCTTTTGTAGTCACCTTCATCTCGGTGATGGAGAACGTCGTATCGTTGAATGCGTATAGACCGCCCGATTGCGTAATTGTATTTTTTGATATGCATTGATGATTGTGTGTTTTCATGTATTCCATGTGTTATGTGTGTTCCATGTATTTGATTTGTCTAATCCTGTTTCTTTCTTATGTAGTCGCCTTCATCTCGGTGATGGAGAATGTTGTATTGTTGAATGTGTATAGGCCTCGCGCTCGCGTAATTGTATTCTTTGATATTCATTAATGATTTTGTGTTTACATGTATTCCATGTGTTTTGTGTGTTCCATGTGTTTGATTTGTCTAATCCTGTTTCTTTCTTTTGTAGTCGCCTTCATCTCGGTGATGAAGAACGTCGTATTTCGGTGAATGCGTTTAGACCGCCCGATCGCGTAATTGTATTTTTTGATATTCATTAATGATTTTGTGTTTTCATGTTTTCCATGTGTTATGTGTGTTCCATGTGTTTGATTTGTCTAATCCTGTTTCTTTCTTTTGTAGTCACCTTCATCTCGGTGATGGAGAACGTCGTATCGTTGAATGCGTATAGACCTCGCGATCGCGTAATTGTAGTTTTTGATATTCATTAATGATTTTGTGTTTACATGTATTCCATGTGTTATGTGTGTTCCATGTGTTTGATTTGTCTAATCCTATTTCTTTCTTATGTAGTCGCCTTCATCTCGGTGATGGAGAATGTTGTATTGTTGAATGCGTATAGGCCTCGCGATCGCGTAATTGTATTCTTTGATATTCATTAATGATTGTGTGTTTTCATGTATTCCATGTGTTATGTGTGTTCCATGTGTTTGATTTGCCTAATCATATTTCTTTCTTTTGTAGTCACCTTCATCTTGGTGATGGAGAACGTCGTATCGTTGAATGCGTATAGGCCTCGCGATCGCGTAATTGTATTCTTTGATATTCATTAATGATTTTGTGTTTACATGTATTCCATGTATTATGTGTGTTCCATGTGTTTGATTTGTCTAATCCTATTTCTTTCTTTTGTAGTCACCTTCATCTCGGTGATGAAGAACGTCGTATTTCGGTGAATGCGTTTAGACCGCCCGATCGCGTAATTGTAGTTTTTGATATTCATTAATGATTTTGTGTTTTCATGTGTTCCATGTGTTATGTGTGTTCCATGTGTTTGATATGTCTAATCCTGTTTCTTTCTTTTGTATTCGCCTTCATCTCTGTGATGGAGAATGTCGTATCGTTGAATGCGTATAGACCTCGCGATCGCGTAATTGTATTCTTTGATATGCATTAATGATTTTGTGTTTACATGTATTCCATGTGTTATGTGTGTTCCATGTGTTTGATTTGTCTAATCCTATTTCTTTCTTATGTAGTCGCCTTCATCTCGGTGATGAAGAATGTCGTATCGTTGAATGCGTATAGGCCTCGCGATCGCGTAATTGTGTTCTTTGATATTCATTAATGATTTTGTGTTTACATGTATTCCATGTGTTATGTGTGTTCCATGTGTTTGATTTGTCTAATCCTGTTTCTTTCTTTTGTAGTCGCCTTCATCTCGGTGATGAAGAATGTCGTATTTCGGTGAATGCGTTTAGACCGCCCGATCGCGTAATTGTATTTTTTGATATTCATTAATGATTTTGTGTTTTCATGTGTTATGTGTGTTCCATGTGTTTGATATGTCTAATCCTGTTTCTTTCTTTTGTAGTCATCTTCATCTCGGTGATGGAGAATGTCGTATCGTTGAATGCGTATAGACCTCGCGATCGCGTAATTGTATTCTTTGATATGCATTAATGATTTTGTGTTTACATGTTTTCCATGTGTTATGTGTGTTCCATGTGTTTGATTTGTCTAATCCTGTTTCTTTCTTTTGTAGCCGCCTTCATCTCGGTGATGGAGAACGTCGTATCGTTGAATGCGTATAGACCTCGCGATTGCGTAATTGTATTCTTTGATATGCATTAATGATTTTGTGTTTACATGTATTCCATGTGTTATGTGTGTTCCATGTGTTTGATTTGTCTAATCCTGTTTCTTTCTTATGTAATCGCCTTCATCTCGGTGATGGAGAATGTTGTATTGTTGAATGCGTATAGGCCTCGCGCTCGCGTAATTGTATTCTTTGATATTCATTAATGATTTTGAGTTTACATGTATTCCATGTGTTTTGTGTGTTCCATGTGTTTGATTTGTCTAATCCTGTTTCTTTCTTTTGTAGTCGCCTTCATCTCAGTGATGAAGAACGTCGTATTTCGGTGAATGCGTTTAGACCGCCCGATCGCGTAATTGTATTTTTTGATATTCATTAATGATTTTGTGTTTTCATGTTTTCCATGTGTTATGTGTGTTCCATGTGTTTGATTTGTCTAATCCTGTTTCTTTCTTTTGTAGTCACCTTCATCTCGGTGATGGAGAACGTCGTATCGTTGAATGCGTATAGACCTCGCGATCGCGTAATTGTATTTTTTGATATTCATTAATGATTTTGTGTTTACATATATTCCATGTGTTATGTGTGTTCCATGTGTTTGATTTGTCTAATCCTATTTCTTTCTTATGTAGTCGCCTTCATCTCGGTGATGGAGAATGTTGTATTGTTGAATGCGTATAGGCCTCGCGATCGCGTAATTGTATTCTTTGATATTCATTAATGATTTTGTGTTTACATGTATTCCATGTGTTATGTGTGTTCCATGTGTTTGATTTGTCTAATCCTGTTTCTTTCTTTTGTATTCGCCTTCATCTCGGTGATGGAGAATGTCGTATCGTTGAATGCGTATAGGCCTCGCGATCACGTAATTGTATTCTTTGATATTCATTAATGATTTTGTGTTTACATGTATTCCATGTGTTATGTGTGTTCCATGTGTTTGATTTGTCTAATCCTGTTTCTTTCTTTTGTATTCGCCTTCATCTCGGTGATGGAGAATGTCGTATCGTTGAATGCGTATAGACCTCGTGATCGCGTAATTGTATTCTTTGATATGCATTAATGATTTTGTGTTTACATGTATTCCATGTGTTATGTGTGTTCCATGTGTTTGATTTGTCTAATCCTATTTCTTTCTTATGTAGTCACCTTCATCTCGGTGATGAAGAATGTCGTATCGTTGAATGCGTATAGGCCTCGCGATCGCGTAATTGTGTTCTTTGATATTCATTAATGATTTTGTGTTTACATGTATTCCATGTGTTATGTGTGTTCCATGTGTTTGATTTGTCTAATCCTGTTTCTTTCTTTTGTAGTCGCCTTCATCTCGGTGATGAAGAACGTCATATTTCGGTGAATGCGTTTAGACCGCCCGATCGCGTAATTGTATTTTTTGATATTCATTAATGATTTTGTGTTTTCATGTATTCCATGTGTTATGTGTGTTCCATGTGTTTGATATGTCTAATCCTGTTTCTTTCTTTGTAGTCATCTTCATCTCGGTGATGGAGAACGTCGTATCGTTGAATGCGTATAGACCTCGCGATAGCGTAATTGTATTTTTTTGATCGCGTAATTGTATTAGTTCATCTCGGTGTTTATCTCTTGTATGTTTTTCAAGCTTTGTTCATGGGTTTGATATGTCTAATCTGATATTTAAGAAACGAACTGCCCAAGAGTGAAAATTGTACAACTGTAACAAGCTATAGAAGATGAAGAGGATGTAAGGAATATGCCCTCAACATGGATGTGATGGTAACATGAAGATATGCATTCAACTAGATGAAAATTTACCATTTCGTAAAAGTAAGCAAGAATAGCTGTCCTTTTGTTATTATTTGTACAACTAGTTATTAATGCACATTTTTTCTATTCAATTAAAAAGCAGATATTAATATTGGAACTTAATGTTTACATTATATCTGAATATTTTGCATACGCAGTAAAACCAAAATGATGAGACCATCCTTGGGACCCTTGAAACATTGTCTTAATATTGAGGTGGTCTTAATATTGATGTTGAATAATGAGCGAAACAGTGAAAATGAATCTGAAAACTGTTCTTGATTTTGAGATGACCTTATTATTGAGGTGGTCTTTAAGTGAAGTTTTACTGTTTTCTATATTAAATTATTTTGAATGAATATGTTTGGAATACTGCAGTTGCCCCTTGTTTCCTAATCAGTTTTCTTTAAAGTTGAAGCACACGTTTGTATTTCAGTCATTTACAGTGAATTACCAATTGTTTATTCTCCAGTTACAACTTCTCACACAGATACATGATACGTCAGACATAGTGACATCAGCTTTTATATCCTGGTAAGAAATTTATCCAACTTCAGTGTCAATGAAATTAGAACATGCTGTTGTGTATGTTTAATTTATTGACATGTTACAATCTTTAGTAAACTGAAAACTCAATATTGTAGCCATGGAAACTCTTGTCTAACAACTTGACTGATGACATTATGAATTGTATAAGGGCCTAAGCTTATGTTCGTCTTACTCAAATATTTAGCCTGTGTATTGATTGATTACATGTGTATGAATTTGGCCAGATGAGATGAGTTGTTATTAAATAAATGTCATTACTATAAATATATTAAGGATTATTATAATTTCAGGACATAGAACAATAGAGGAATTGTGGAGGTGATGGTTGATTGGGCTTACCTTTTGGAGAAACATAGACTTCTCCAAGCACTTGTGAAGTGAATCTGTAAATGCTTGGTGAACATTTGGGAGTGATATATATGTGTATACATCTATATGTGTGTTTAGAATAATGTGTTGTTGACTCAATCAGCAGTTCTTGTACAGTAAACATTGGGTAAGACAAACTCACTTGAAGGTTACTGGAACCTGCCTAAAATGTGATTTTTTACATGAATTATTGGAGCATTCTAAAAATGCAAACCTCCAGAAACCTTTCGAAACATTATTGTGACATTAACGTGATCAGATCTTTGAAGCATTTCTAAAAATGACATCAACATGATAAAAACTACTGGAGTATTTTGATCGAAGCAACTATGCAGAGAAAATTGTTGAGAGGGAATTCCTTTTATTCTTTATTTTTTGTATTTGAAAAAAGTAGGATGTATTGAATATCAATCACTTTGTATGATAGGAATATATTGTATCGATAGTTATTGACTGATATGCAGCCCTACTGTTTTCTTTCATTACTTTATTTTTTTGTGGAAAAATGTTGCTTCTTTTATTGGTATTTCTTTTTAATGTACTCAAGGATGCATACCAGATGTAAATTACAGTTAATATTATTAAAAATTAGTGATGTCAATGAATGGCAGTTTTGGTATTCGAATATTCGGTCAATGGCTTGGCCTAGATAAAGTGGACACTTGCGTTGCACGAAAGTCATTTTCGAACTTCATTGCATCACAATGTACTAATTGATTTCAATTTCATCAACCCTTCAGCTAAAGAAGATATGGTTTAATATATATCATAGATTCTTACACTATTATTACATGTATTATTAGTAACTAGTAGTTGGAGTTATTGTTGTTGTAATTGTATTATTATTACTAGTAGTAGTAGTAAGTAATAAGTTGTAGTAGAAGAAGTAGCAGTAGCACCAGCAGTAGTAGTAGTAGTAGTAGCAGTAGTAGCAGAAGTAGTAGTAGAATTATTAGCAGTAGCAGCAGAGGTATTAGCAGTAGCAGCAGAAGTATTAGCAGTAGCAGCAGAAGTTTTAGCAGTAGCAGCAGAGGTATTAGCAGTAGCAGCAGAAGTATTTATTAGCAGTAGCAGCAGAAGTATTAGCAGTAGCAGCAGAAGTATTAGCAGTAGCAGCAGAAGTATTAGCAGAAGTAGCAGAGGTATTAGCAGTAGCAGCAGAAGTATTAGCAGTAGCAGCAGAAGTTTTAGTAGTAGCAGCAGAGGTATTAGCAGTAGCAGCAGAGGTATTAGCATTAGCAGCAGAAGTATTTATTAGCAGTAGCAGCAGAAGTATTAGCAGTAGCAGCAGAAGTATTAGCAGTAGCAGCAGAAGTATTAGCAGTAGCAGCAGAAGTATTAGCAGTAGCAACAGAAGTATTAGCTGTAGCAGCAGAAGTATTAGCAGTAGCAGCAGAAGTATTTATTAGCAGTAGCAGCAGAGGTATTAGCAGTAGTAGCAGAAGTATTAGCAGCAGCAGCAGAAGTATTAGCAGTAGCAGCAGAAGTATTAGCATTAGCAGCAGAAGTTTTAGTAGTAGCAGCAGAAGTATTAGCAGTAGCAGCAGAGGTATTTTTTAGCAGTAGCAGTAGAAGTATTAGCAGTAGCAGCAGAGGTATTTTTTAGCAGTAGCAGTAGAAGCAGAAGTATTTATTAGCAGTAGCAGCAGAAGTATTAGCAGTAGAAGCAGAAGTATTTATTAGCAGCAGAAGTATTAGCAGTAGCAGCAGAAGTATTAACAGAAGCATAAGTGTTAGCAGTAGCAGCAGAAGTATTAGCAGTAGCAGCAGAAGTATTAGTAGTAGCAGCAGAAGTATTAGCAGTAGCAGCAGAGGTATTTATTAGCAGTAGCAGCAGAAGTATTAGCAGTAGCAGCAGAAGTATTAGCAGTAGCAGAAGTATTTATTAGCAGTAGCAGCAGAATTAATAGCAGTAGCAGCAGAAGTATTTATTAGCAGTAGCAGCATAAGTATTAGCAGTAGTAGCTGAAGTATTTATTAGCAGTAGCAGCAGAAGTATTTATTAGCAGTAACAGCAGAAGTATTAGCAGTAGCAGCTGAAGTATTTATTAGCAGCAGAAGTATTAGCAGTGGCAGCAGAAGTATTAGCAGGAGCATATGTATTAGCAGTAGCAGAAGAAGTATTAGCAGTAGTAGCAGAAGTATTTATTAGCAGTAGCAGCAGAAGTATTAACAGTAGCAGCAGAAGTATTAGCAGTAGCAGCAGAAGTATTTATTAGCAGCAGAAGTATTAGCAGTAGCAGCAGAAGTATTAGCAGCAGCAGCAGAAGTATTAGCGGTAGCAGCAGAAGTATTTATTAGCAGTAGCAGCAGAAGTATTAGCAGTAGCAGCAGAAGTATTAGCAGCAGCAGCAGAAGTATTAGCAGTAGCAGCAGAAGTATGTATTAGTAGTAGCAGCAGAAGTCTGTGTAGCTACAGAGAGTTAGGGATTCAAGCTATTATAACAAGCAAGCAATATAGACGTACAAATTATTATAAACTTCTGAACGAATATTCGAATATTGGAACATTTGACCTTCTTATTTAATAATAATACATTTGAAATTCGAAGTTTTAACGGTTTTGCTTATCAATTTCGTTTTTAAAACTGATAATTCAATTGGTAAAAATCCCTGTGATTACTAATACTTTCAGGGCCTAAGTGTCATCACCCGAGTGTTATATCTCTCTTGCCCCTAAATATAGAAGTGACATGTCAATTAACACCTGTAGATGTTATTGTCACGTGTAAAATGCCATTCAATGCAAAAATGTCCATCATTGAAATTTAATACACAATCATGCATTCAGTTTTTTACATTGAAAATACATATTTTATCGAATATATGAAATCCTAATCAGTATTCGAATATTTGGGCATACAAACGATTCAAATATCCGAATATTAGTTGACATCCCTATCAAAAATTGAAGCAAATATTACATTGAATTGGAAATATAATATCCGTATCAAGACAATATAAGAAACAGATTGCATTCACTACAAGATAAATGCATTGGAAAATGCTAGTCTGTGTTTTTAAAATTTCTGTCGTTTATTGCTTAATTTTTTAAAGTCTGCTTTATAAGGAACATGGAGAATACTTTTTCTCAAAATAATGTAGATGTGCAATTATTAATATTCGGCACATGGATGCTTTTTGTCAGAGTTGTGACCTTTCATTTCTGCATTTGTTTTCTTAAACAAAGTTTGGATATAACTAAGTAAATCTCAAGGTCACCAGAAAATCATAATAAGTGTGTTCCTTTGTAAATCAGGATAAAGATGATAGTAATAATCTAGCCAGTTGTTGAAAGTACTAATATATTTACAATTTGAGTCACCATGATTGCCGAGTTTTTTTTGTTTTAACTCCTTTCTGTAACCAATTCTTTTTTTCTTAAAATACAGATAATGTTCATTTGCAGGATTGAAAATATAAAAAATGCATTTATGCTGTGAAAATAATACAATTTTTTAGATAGGGAAAAATACATTAAAACTTTGCAATAATTCTTGTGTATAAATAAAAACAAATTGTCAAAATCATTTCAATGAAGGGAGATAGGGATGGCTGTGAGTGGAGATGGGGAGGCCATATAAAAGTAGATTTTCACTGAAATTATTACTATAGGAAAAGTTGATTTTGTTGTAGAAGAGAGGTTGTTTTTGAAGAGAGGTTGCATTGTATACATGTTTTGAAAATATGCTTGTATATAAATCAAATTGTAAAAATCATTTCAATGAAGGGAGATAGGGATGGCTGTGAGTGGAGATGGGGAGGCCATATAAAAGTAGATTTTCACTGAAATTATTACTATAGGAAAAGTTGATTTTGTTGTTGAAGAGAGGTTGTTGCTTAAGAGAGGTTGCATTGTATACATGTTTTGAAATTATTCTTGTGTATAAATAAAAACAAATTGTCAAAATCATTTCAATGAAGGGAGATACTTCAACTGGGATGGCTGTGAGTGGAGATGGGGAGGCCATATAAAAGTAGATTTTCACTGAAATTATTACCATAGGAAAAGTTGATTTTGTTGTTGAAGAGAGGTTGTTGCTTAAAGGAGGTTGCCTTGTATACATGTTTTGAAATTATTATTTTTATAAATAAAAACAAATTGTCAAAATAATTTCAGTGAAGGGAGATAGGGATGGCCATATAAAAGTAGATTTTCACTGAAATTATTACTATAGGAAAAGTTGATTTTGTTGTAGAAGAGAGTTTGTTGTTGAAGAGAGGTTGCATTGTATACACATGTTTTGAAAATATGCTTGTATATAAATCAAATTGTAAAAATCATTTCAATGAAGGGAGATAGGGATGGCTGTGAGTGGAGATGGGGAGGCCATATAAAAGTAGATTTTCACTGAAATTATTACTATAGGAAAAGTTGATTTTGTTGTTGAAGAGAGGTTGTTGCTTAAGAGAGGTTGCATTGTATACATGTTTTGAAATTATTATGTTTATAAATAAAAACAAATTGTCAAAATAATTTCAGTGAAGGGAGATAGGGATGGCTGTGAGTGGAGACGGGGAGGCCATATAAAAGTAGATTTTCACTGAAATTATTACTATAGGAAAAGTTGATTTTGTTGTTGAAGAGAGGTTGTTGCTTAAGAGAGGTTGCATTGTATTTATGTTTTGAAATTATTATGTTTATAAATAAAAACAAATTGTCAAAATAATTTCAGTGACGGGAGATAGGGATGGCTGTGAGTGGAGATGGGGAGGCCATATAAAAGTAGATTTTCACTGAAATTATTACTATAGGAAAAGTTGATTTTGTTGTTGAAGAGAGGTTGCATTAGTATACATGTTTTGAAATTATTATGTTTATAGATAAAAACAAATTGTCAAAATAATTTCAGTGAAGGGAGATAGGGATGGCTTTGAGTGGTGATGGGGAGGCCATATTAAAGTAGATTTTCACTGAAATTATTACTATAGGAAAAGTTGATTTTGTTGTTGAAGAGAGGTTGCATTGTATACATGTTTTGAAATTATGCTTGTATATAAATAAAATTGTAAAAATCATTTCAATGAAGGGAGATAGGGATGGCTTTGAGTGTAGATGGGGAGGCCATATAAAAGTAGATTTTCACTGAAATTATTACTATAGGAAAAATTGATTTTGTTGTTGAAGAGAGGTTGTTGCTTAAGAGAGGTTGCATTGTATACATGTTTTGAAATTATTATTGTATACAAATAAAATTGTAAAAATCATTTCAATAAAGGGAGATAGGGATGGCTATGAGTGGAGATGGGGAGGCCATGATTTAAAAATAATTTTAACATGATATTCATTGCACATGCGTTGTTATATTGATAGATTCATGTCTATTCCGTTACATGTCTGATTGTAAAATATATTTTGTGAATAACCACCTTTTTTGAAAATACACCTTTGTTGTTACTGAATACTGAGTTTGTGTTTTATATTTAGTAAATGCTAATACATTTATATGAAAGCATTATCCAGTCAATGTGTACAAAAATGGCCATGCTGGTTTTGACCACTGTGACTTATGTCATGTTTCAATGACAAAAGAAGAACATCACTAAGTACAGTGTGATTCTGCACAAACATGGGAACACTCGCGGCTACAGGATAAATGCTTGATTATATTATTCACGAAGACATGAAAAAAACATTCCTACAAATGTAGAAACATTGAGCCAGAAATTATAACGCAACTGTATATTTACTCTAATCCTTTATTAGAAGACAGATGAAATAATGGACGTTTCAACTGCTACAATTTTGTAAATGCAGATTATCAACATTTTCGCTTTAATGCCTTCATAACAAATTTTACAACCCGAGAGTCAGTGGGTGTGAAGTTATGTTGCAAGTTTAAAAGGTGGAAAAAATATACAGTTGTAGTTGTGCATACATTAAGAAAACCATTAAGAAAACCTATATAATCCAGTAAGTCGCTTTACAAAGCAATTAACGTCATTTTTGACAATATCAATGGGAATAAATGAAAAGCTGAATGTAGGACCTAAAGGAATTACGGTTTGGTACGGTCATTACCGGTTTTTATCATATTTTATTGTTCCGATCATTTTAGACGCTTGTTTTGTGTCGTTAGGTGTCAGATCGGCAGGTGTTTCTTTAGTTTATTTTACGATGAATTATACGTGATTTAGCAGGTATTGTGATTTTTATCAACTGTTTATTATTGCCTTAACGTGTTTACATCGTTTTCTTGGTATCTAGACTTTTCTATTTGATGAAAATTATGTTGCAAGTCGTTTGGTTTGACATGGTTGGGTTTTATCCTATCATTTCCAAGATGGCAGACTTATTCATTTTTTTACTTCCGGGTTTGGTTATTGTTTGTTTTATTTTCTCTTTTTATGTATTAGAGGCTTAACTATGATGCGTTTAGCGTTTAGAATAGATTGCAATAGAAGAGGATCGTGGTCGTGGTAACCCCTACTCACAACTTGATTATTTGGATTATCTGACTTGTTGGTCTTATTTTTCTGTTTTATTTTATTAATTTTGTTTATCATTTTGCCATGTGACATTTAATTAGGCCTAAAAAAAAAATATCTGTGTTTAGGGTAACCCGACCCTACCTGTCGAAAAATCCCGACCCTAGAGTTTTTTATGACCCTGGAGAATTTTTTTTCGATTTTAAATTGTTTTTGAAAAAAAATAATAAAAAAAATAAAAATATAAAAAAAAACTTTGTCCCTACCTAGCATTTTTGAGACCGTTACCCTAAACACAGATATTATTTTTTTTGGCCTTAAGATTAATGATCACCGAGATGACTTTGTCAATATTTAATTGATAATAGCCCTTATGCACCAGTCAATTGTAACCAAGGCCCCCCCAGGTCCGGGGGTGTTACCGGGGATAGCGGGGGGGAATGGGCCGTGTTTTTACCTTCCAGGTGGCCCCGCAGTGCCGAGTGAATGCGGTGGTTTTTATTTTCTGATAAAGATTACCTTGTCAATATGTATCCCGCAACAACCTAAATTCAGCACTAACCTGTTTTCGGCAGCCCTGGAAATTTTTAGTTTTTTCATGTGAGTCATGTCCGGGTCAGGTACGTGTTTTTTGTTTACACGCATCATAGAAATGTCGTGCAATATTTTTTCGAGTCAAATTGGAAATTAGAACGATGAATAATAATATTAGCAAAAATATGCATGTTGCCCTGTATTTTGCAATCGTTTTATTATAAATCCAAATTTTCCTCATTGATAGATCATCATTTTTACGCAAAACCTACAAGTTGTTTACTCCGAATGTGGTCGTCTGCTAAAGTAGGTCAATGGCTAAGTCCCGCCTCCTTTTAATCGTTTTTCAAGTATATTTCACATAAAAGATTAAGTGAGTTAAAGTGACAGTATATGCCTGGTAGCTTATTAAATATCAAGAAGGTTGTGAACTGATTTTTAAAGATGATTTCGGTAGTTTTTTATGCGCAACTTTATTGCGCAGAATACTTTTCAAAAATGACGCAGTGGAATAGTAATTCGGACAATCACAATGTTATGACGTTATTGACTTATTATTGAGAAAACGTGACGTAAAATTTCATACAAATTGACAAGTAAACTCGCTCTAAGATATATGATCAGAATTAACGTGGTTTAATTTATTTTTGATAGTGTATGACGAGTGTTGATAAACTTATTGTAACATCAATTCGATAGTTTCGTGAGACCATACGGAAACAATATACTTGCTATTAAGTCGCCCGATTGTCGGTAGTGATCTCCCCTGAGTAATTTCACCTTGGATACGATTACTGGGGATAAAAATATTTATTTCGCCATATTTCGTGTATGTCATCACAAGGACTACATACGACAGTATCAACAAACATCATTTTGTAAGTAATCTTTCGTTTAAACTTTTTTAATTCGTCTGATTTATGAACTATACGTCTTTCGGATGCAAATTAAACCCGGAAGTGCATTGATAGTCATGTTTAAGTGTTTGTTTAAGTTAGATACCAAATTGATGACCGCCTTAAATTTGAATTTGTTTTGAAGTGTACTCAATGGGGAACCATTCCATTCACAATATCTCTGATTTCTGAATCCATTGAGCTGCAGAATGCTGAACGTTTGTATTTCCCCCATTATCCACAGACTACAAGACCGTTGTCAGTGTTGACAGTCTGCTTAATGTAGAAAGTAGCGATAGTTCAAGTGATACAGAGTATGATTCTATATCTGAGTCAAGTTCTGATATTGAAAAGCAGGTATCAGTTGGTGTAAATGCGAGGGCAGCTGACAACATGAAGTGCAACTGCATAGCAAAGTTTATGAATGACACCTGTGGTTCCATGACACCTTCTTTCTGAGCCTTTTGACTGCCCATCATTTATTGAAACTTCATTCAAAACTTAATACAAGTCAGTTTTTATGTTGAAATTTGTTTACTTTGGTGTTTTTCTCATGCAAACCTTATTCATAAATTAGTAATTATTTAATTACGCGATATATAAAACAACAATTCTTTCGACAATACCCTCTTTTATTGATTTCCATAGGAAATTATATTTTCATACGATACTTTCATATATTACATTTAATGGTGGATTATATAGGCCGCTCGTGACTAAACAGGGTACCCATGTTTAGTCTATGTGGAAAAACCCTGCCGACCAGAAAGGAACGGACTATCGCACTTACTTATAAGCCACGTCATATGATATGCCAAATATGTCCCCCCCTTTGCTATGCACTTCGGATATCCCTGTGTGAACTGTACGCAGGCGAGTTGATTTATCACACCAATGTAACCGCCAACGAGCCTCTGTCGATCGAGCGTCAAATTACAAATTCCCTCCACTACTGGGTTCCCTTGAAGAAGTGAATGAAACAGTAACCTGCGTCGATGTAAGGCAAGGCAAGTAAACCACGAATACAACATTCGCAAATCCCATACACTACTGGGATAACTACAATACCACTTCGGTTCATTGAACGTCAAACTTGAATCCCATACACCACTGGGATAACTACAATTACCACTTCGGTTCATTGAACGTCACGCGTGAATCCCATACACCACTGGGATAACGACAATACCACGTCAGTCCATTGAACGTCAAATCGTGAATCCCATTCACTACTGGGTTCCCAAGCAGCGGTCAGAGGTGCCCATTTCCTGTCGGGTTCCCGACACGGAAATAGGAGCCCTAAAGAATTGATAACATCCGCCCGCCCCCCGGCCGACCAGACTTTCCCACTCAATGTACAAGAGCGACTAATTTAACAATGGTAGAACACTTTCAACAGTTCCCCAGTATAAATGAATACATATAAAACATTTTCATACAAGTTAACAAACAAGTTCACAAATTACATATTTGCCATAATGTCAGAAAGTCAGTAGTTATTCAATCGAAGGGCACGACATCCACTAAGTCACTTTATAAACACTTGATTTTGACAGAATCACAAATACCACACACACGCTGTCCCGTTATACATGAGAAATGTTAGACAAGTCACCAAGCAGATGATCACATCTACGCTATATTTGCAGACTTCAGTTCAAGACGTTAATACCATTTGAGTGAAAATTATCCGTACACATGTATTCCCGCTCTTGTAGCAAGGATGGATAGTGGGTGAAATCTGTTTATTCTAAATCTCCTTCCATTCGTGTCGCCCTTGTTATAACCATGTTCTCTCTGTATGGCAGTACAGTTAGTATCCCTATTATTTGAAATCCTGCAATGGAGATACTATGGAAAGCAATAAACGTTCACATATATAAACATGTGCAAAATAACAATTGGAAAATTACCGTAATATAAAGTAAAACTAAATAACATATCTGGTTAAACATGACCCATTAATAGTACCATTACCAAACGCTGTGTTAAAATTATATAACTGTGATAAAAAAGTTTAAGGTGTGGCGGGTGGGATAACAAATGACCAACTTGTCGGCATGTCGAATGAACGTGTGTAAGAGCTGCCTCGGGTTTCTCTTTATATAAACTTGCGGTTGCGACTCGGTCTAAGCCATACCGTACATTGTATAATGCGGTAACCAGCGCTTATAAAGTAACCAAGCGTAACATTTCACAATCTAAAATGCTAGAGCGTAGACAGCAGTAACTTAGATGAGGTATCTTTGATTTCTGAAAAGATATAATATTTATATTGTAGATGTACCTGTACAACATGCATATTGTTTTTATGTGAATGCTCACTTCTTAATGTTATAGTTGCTTAGCTACAAACGAAAACAGATGTGTTCTGGTCAGTGTTTTCTGTGGATGTTATTGTAATTCATTTACACTTCAGTTAGTATGAATTGATATTGCACAATATGCCTGTGCTTTCTTAATGCAATCATTAATAAGCAAAAAGGAATTGTGTGAAAACTAGCAAGTAGAATTGTTTGTTCAGTTGTAGCCTTGATTTCATTTCTGCAGAAAACACCTAAAATATACTCTTGTAGAGATTCATACACTATATAGCATGTTTTTAGAAGGTTCTTGACTTGATTTGCCATGCTGTTTCAAGCAAATATAGGTCTATGGCAAATTTTGTCAAAATTTCATTTTATCTTGGTTGTTAAGCAACCACAAAAACGTCAGTTGTTATTTTACAGTTAAATGTCAATAATAACAGTTGGTATACAAATAAACTGCTATGAGGTTATATATGTTTTGTTTATTGTTTAAATGTGCTTATTATACCCTAATGTATACTAGATTTGGAATGAAAATAGTTGGATTTTGCAGGAAATCAATGTTACTTAGTAACAACAAAATAGTCATAACTCTGTAAATATTCAAGACAGCAACTTGAAATTTTCAGGATTTAAATATATATTATATGTATGTATGTGTGATTGGAGAATTATTGTCTATTTATATACATCTAGTTAGGCATTATAGTCATGGTCACAGTTTTTATCAAGCATGTAGTTTTGTAAATTCTTAAAGTAGACATTTTTTGCCAAAAATGCAAGGCTATCTATACATGGTATTTGTACCATGCAGATATTATTCTGCTTTTAGCAGATAAACATGTTATTTTTCCATGAAAAAAGGAATGCAATCAGTAAAAACTGTTCTATAGGTATAAAATATTGAATAATTGTATTTTGATATGCGTATTATGATGTCTGAAAATACATAATTGCATATTCAATGAAAATGATTCAAAACGAAATAAATTCGGTTTCCATGGCAACATAGATCTTAAACAGATAGAAGTTAGCTTTAGAACATTGATCATATAATTGAAATGGATTTGATTTATGCAACAACTAAAAAGAAATAACTTTATATCAAATAAATCAGAAAAGTAGCATTTTATATGGGTTTCATTTTGGGGTTGCCATGGTGACGTATTCAAATATATCTTATATTTGTCTTTTCTGTCTTGATGTTTGTTCTTGATGCTTTTATTAAACACTAATTTTATCAAACTATTTCCAGTGCAAATATTGACCCTTCGTGAACTAGCCATTTCAATGTGTTCGTCATATTTCAATAGATTTGGTAAAAATGACCACAATTCCAGATTGAAAGTTAAGATCAAGGACACCAGATATTTAATTTGTTTTCGCATGTTTAAAAGATGCAGATGATACGCTGCTAAATCATGAAGTCGAGACGATCACCGAATTTGTTTTGATTGCAAGAACGAAACATGCCAGATCAGTGTTTGGTACACATCATATCATTATTAGAAAGCAATATTATATTGTAATCAGGGGTGAGACGATATGCATCACAATACAACATGGCCTATACTTGTATAGATAGATCATTTGTTTTTGAGAAAAAATTTCGTCCATCACTTTTAGTAGTTAAGGCTAAAACATCATTGAATTGGTGCCGAAAGTGTTCTTGAAAAATGGAAAACGTCCAAATGGCTTTTAGTCTGTACCAACAGTCGAGCCATATTTTCAGGAAGTTTACAATTAGTCTATTGGGCTTATTTCACTATGTTTTTGATGATGGTTGAGTTTGTTGTTACATGAGTTATTTAACTGTTTCTCCCAAGTTCAAATGGTATGTTTTTTGTGGTCATTATGATGTGAATGGCTTACTGTAAAGCTCATTGGGTAAGTCATCATGATTGTAGTGATAACACTGAACCTATGAGGCCTTTGAGCATTGGATATGTTTTTTGATTCGTTTCAGACTCCAGCAGAGATGGATATCACATGAAACCGAAAAAGAAGCCATCTTAGATCTGTATTGAAACTAATTTGTTATTATGCTGAGTCTTAAAATGCATTGGAAGTATGGAATAAGTATGAAAATGCACACATTAAAATAGGCCTTCATTAAGTTAACCAACTTGGTTCAGAAGAATGGAACCATTATTACTGTCTTTCAGCTTCATCATTTAGAGTGTAAATAAAATTGTCGATGGTAAGGTGGTGACAACAGTGAAGGTAATAATAGTCCAGGCAGTTTTATTATGTATATTCAAAATTCAATACGACATGATTCATGTAAATCAAGACGGTGATCCCAGTGAGTCAGTCCTGTATTTGTACTATAATGATTGAAAAAATACTGGCAAGTTGAAGTAAAACCAACATAAATCCAGCTCTGCTAATTTGTTGGTGCAGAAAAATAGCAGAATGCTCAAATCGTTACCAACAAGTTGTATTGAGCAAATTATTTCCATGTGCAGGTACATGACCAACGATGAAATATTGCGTTATATGTCTAATCTACCAAAACGAGTCCCCATTAATTACCATGGCATTCCTTTCATACTTATTGGGACTGAGGTCAGAGAATGCCATTATGGACCTAACCGAAAGAAAAATCATGGAGGAATGAATAGAGAAGTATGATCCTTATTTTGGTTATTTATTTCGGTTGGTTTTGTACACAATTTACTCAGGGTATTGACTTATTGACTCGAAGAATAAATTCATTTCACTCATTAAAAGTTTATAATAAGAAATATGGAAACTTGTTGAATTGAAGTAAAACTAATGCTTTACATTGAATTTTATTAGAGCAAATCTTGATTATGGTTTATAAGCTCGTGATAATATGCAAACTCCAGTGTGATAGAGAGCTGAAAGAGTAACTGGTACTCGTCTATTTCATTTTGCTAATAGCTTGTAATGCACGAACTTTAATCGCTGGGAACAAGTTTATCTGGCTGATTCAAGTTTACCAATGTTGTAAAGCACTAAGCAGAAATAGTTTTTTGAATATGCAAGTATTAACTATGTTTTGAGTAAAAGGGAAATTATTTGCGTAGCGGGTACGCTTAAAGGGATATTTGCATTTTCTATGTTTTTATTTGAGTGAAATACGCAGCTTATCTTGAGCACTGGTTCTGTTCATAGTTCATCTCTATCTTTCTAAAAAGTAATATGACCTTTATTCTATAGTTACATATAGAGATGTCAGCAGTGTACATGTTATGTACATGATACTTGGTATTGTGTCAAAACAAAAAAAACATACTTAGAAGTTTGAAACTTTGTTATGCCATTCCTCTTTTGTATTTTACTAACTTTATCGCCTGCGTGAAAACCTGACCAGCTTTGACGTTTTGGTTCGTGTGGTGAATGACCTACAATAATCAATTATAATTGGAAATTATGACTGAGCAGTTATTTCAATAAAATGATATTATAAATACTCAAATTTTAAAGAAATAGACCCAGATTTACGTTCAAATCTTAAATCTAGTCAAAATATGTACAAAATATCTAGTCAACAGTAGTCAAATATTTATTGAATGATACCATGTTCTTATGATATAAGAGTAATGTAAAACCCCATTGATGTTAAATGTAGTTAAAAAAGAGATTTGTATAAATGAATTAAATTGTCAGCATTATACTATTAAAAAGCTAAATATTTTTATTATTTCCGATTTGATTATCGACTAAGAGTTTTCAAACTGATCCGATAATCGATTATAAATTTATCCGATAATCCATCACTAGTATATATGTTATTGAGAAGTATTATTTTACATAAAGCCTCTGGCTTTCACATGTAAAATTTGCATTCCTTTCTGGACCTTATAAGCAAGCGCGCTACTTTAAAGAACCGCAAAAAACGTGCGCTATCCGTGTTATACGCGCGGTCTATTCATATTCTTTCAGGCGCTTGTAGCGAGCGGTTGCTTAATTGTTTGATGGAATAGTTCGACAACGTGGTCATACTTTTGTTTTCAGATAACAATATAGGAAGGTAACTGTGTTATTTGTAGTATTGTGCTTGTTTTCAAGTACTGTTTCCGACATGTCGGATGATTTTAGGTTGACCGAAGACGAGGAGTTTAGTGGTTTTAGTTCTCTCGATGATTCGAGTTGCACCCACAAAAAACCCTTGTCTGTTTCTAAGTCTTCGGCTAAAAATGCTAAGCCTTCGGGAAAATTGTTAGCTTCTAAATGTAGTAAAAAGTCTTCGGACAAAAACTCAAAAGTCAAGTCTTCCGACAAAAACTCAAAAGTCAAGTCTTCGGACAAAAACTCAAAAGTCAAGTCTTCGGACAAAAACTTGAATAAAGGGTCTTCGGACACCTGTAACATGTCTAAATCCAAGTCCTCGGACAATAATAGTTCATTAGACATTTCAAAATTGTCACAAAATGATATTGCTCAGCTCAGAGAGTTACTTGGTTTTGAACCTCATGCCAGTAATGAATTGCAATATTCTAATTTGAATGAATTGCCCAATATTCATGTTCAAATTGACAGTGAGAATATTTCTGATACAGAAGGGCTATATTATAAAAATAATATTTTGCAAACAAAATTTAATGAGGCATTGTTTGAAGAGAATGAAAATGACAATATTTCGTGTCATGATGATGATGATTGGGAACTTCCCAAGTTAAAAACCCCAGTAAAGGGGAAGCCTATTTCCAGTTCGCTGGCAGGCCTAGTCAATACGGCATGTTCGTCTCAATGTGAAACTAACACTTCTTTGGAAGAATACAAAATTCCTGAGAACTGTGATATGCTTGGTGCACCGTCTGTTAACCAAGTGATTTGGAAGAATTTAGACAGGAAGTCTCATCTACAGGATAAATCCCTGGTTGATATCCAGAACTTACTTGCTGTTGGCATGGTTCCTATGTTAAAATTGGCCGAAGTAATGAAAACCCAAATTAGTGGTAACAAGGATGCTAAAAGGTACTTGTCTGATGCATTAACCATTTTTGGTCAGGTACAATATAATTTGTCAGTAAGGCGAAGATATTTCATTCGACCTTCTTTAAGAAGTAAAGCATAATGGCTTATGCCACATGGCTATGCCTGTGACATCAAAATTATTTGGAGATGATATTTCCAAAGACATGTTGTGCCAGCGGACCAGAACTCGGTCCGGTCCGGAATGACTGGTTGTTAGCCTAACGGAAGTGACAACGTTTGGCGGAAGTAGATGGGTCTACTTCACTTTATGTCCGAAGCTTGGCAGCGACGGATGTGCACGAGAATTATCATAGATAAATCCACAGTATCCGACGTCGGGGAGACCACAGAAAGACACTATAGGAGTAGTAAGTATCTTACCTCTCTTCCCTTGTAAACCGGAGATTCAATATTGGTGGCAGCTGTGGGATTTCTCACCAAACTTCCTCTGCCGATAAATCGCTACCCAGGAATTCACTTTTTTGAGTTGCGCTTTTAGCTGACTTAGGAAAGGGTTGAATCAGGTATAGGGCTTGCGACCGAAATACGTAATCTGCTTAGTACGGTTACGGAATCCTATTAGCATTGTATTTGTGCTTTTGGGTTTTTTTTGGAGCTCGTCGTCTGCATTGTGGTTAACTGCTGTCTGCGCATACGTCATCAGTGCTCTCTGCCTGGTGCACGGTTTTTCCACGGAGTTGCCTCCTGTCCGTATTTCCTGGCCTTTTTTGTTTGAATTTGGCCTGTATTTGGATACCGAATCGTATCAACTTGTTACTTGACATTGTTGTGTATTTTAGTATATGTATACTGAATATTGTAATTATGACGTCCGAGGCTAGCCGAACCAGTAGTCCGGATCATAAGTTTGCCCTCGCTGGAATCCGGGACAGTGTGGCAATTAATTTTGCCGACATCTCAGGCTTGATGGGCATTCCAGTTTGAGTAGGAAACTTGCCAGGGATTTGTTGATCGTTAGGGAGAACAGCGGCAACATAACCCCGGATGTATTGTCCGCCCTGTGCCGAAAGAGTTTCTCAGCGGCAGAGTTGGAGGCCATTGAATTTACCCAAAATCATCACTGGCCCCTTGAAGACAGTGAGGATGAGTTACAGGGAGCTGAGTATCCCGGCTTCCAGACTCAATCCAAGGGTGAAGGGAATGGGGTTAGGGAAAGGGGGGAGCCAGGCAAAATTGGCACCCCCAGGCCCAGTATGCCCAGGTTCCCCAGTGTTCAGTCTGGGAGGTATGGAAGCAAGCCACAGCTTCGTACCCCAGGTGACTTCCTCACTGTTCCATCCCATAGTAGGAATACCCAACTTCCCCGACAAAAGCTGTCTTTCTGTCGGGCGGAGTTGGACTCACCGATAGAGAAGGAATGCGATGCGGCGGCACAAGCCCTGTTTCAGCTGGCTTCCCAGCAGCAGGGTGAGTCGTTGGAGGACTTTGCGGATAGAGTTTTTACTCTCGCAGGGAAGGCTTTTAGGGGCCTGAATGAACCGTTTATGATGGATCAGGCGATAAGTAGGTTCTGCCAGGGGTTGCTGGATAAGGAGGTGGGGCACCATGTGTATATGCAGGGGCCAGCCACTATCCAGCAAACCTTGCAGATAGTGCGGAAATACCAGCAGGTGCACAATGCAATGTTTGGTAAGGTGAAGCACGAGTCCACGTGGCAAGACTCAGTTGAGCGAGTCTATGCGGTGGGGACTGTGGAAGAGGTTCAGGTGGGTCTGGACAACCGCAGTGTAATGGACGCTCTAAGGCAACTAGAGCTGAAGTTTGATAAGCTTTTGACAGCCCAACCTCAAGCGGAAAGGTATAAAAGCTTTCCCAGGAGAGGGTCGATCAAATGCTACAACTGCGGTAGGGAGGGCCATATCCGGCGCTAATGCCCGGATAGGAAGGACCAGAGTGGATATACTACTGGTGAATTAAACTCCCAAGGGTCGGTGAAGCCGGTTGCTCCCCGGCCCTAGAGGAATCGCTGGAAGTGCAGCACGACCACTGCACAGCTTCGTCCCAACCCTCAAGTCTGTTTAATCGGCCTGAGGGGGAAGGTAAGGGTGGTAGGGAAACCCAAGGCAACAAGTGTGAATCTGAACCTGAACAGGTTGTAATGTGCCAGGTGAGGTCAGCTTCACAGTTTGCCCTGGGGATTCAGGTTGGGGGCCAGCAAGTAAAAGCGGTTGTAGACACGGCTGCCCAAGTTTCTATCATTTCTGATACAACTGTCTGAAACATAAGCCCTGGAAAATCAAGGATGTTAAGCTCCTCACTGCTGGGCGGGAGTTGTCCATGGCTGGCTGTGTGATGGGTCCGGTTAGGTTAAGGATTGGCTCGAAGTGGTACAATGAAAACTTGTACGTAGCTCCAATTGAACAACAGATGTTGCTAGGTTTTGACATCCTTTGCAACAGGGGCCAAGCTGTAATAGACATGGGAAGGGGGGTGATGGTTTTTGATGGCATGCATCTTACCTTGGAAGTGGACTCAATCGGGGGTTCCCGGCAGTGTTGCGGGTTACTGCAGCTAAGCGCAGAGTTATCCCGCCACACTCAGTTGCTCGGGTAAAGTGCAAAATGGACACAGAACTCACAGACAATGTCATGAGCCTTTGGACCAAAGATGAGTTCAATCTTGGCAATTTCACAGAACACACTGTTGAAACGGGTAACGCCAACCCAGTGAGGCAAAGTATAAGACGCACTCCTGTATGCTTTGCTGGGGAAGAGGAAGCCCATCTCAACAAGATGTTGAAGGCAGGGATTATTCAAGAGTCCATTTCTGATTGGGCATCATCTCAAGTGCTTATCTGCAAGAGAGACGGCACTGTGAGGACTGGTGGTGTATTGATTATCGGGCTCTGAATTACAAGACGGTCAAGGACGTCTTCCCCTTACCTTTGGTTGATGATTGTCTGGACACTCTGTCTGGGAGTGTCTGGTTTTCCAAGCTCGATACAAACTCTGCTTACTGGCAGGTTCCCATCAGGGAGGTAGACCGGAAAAAGACCGCATTCATCACCAAGTATGGATTGTTTGAACATGAGCGAATGGGTTTTGGTTTGTGTGGAGCTCCCGCCACATATGCTAGGATTATGAACCTAGTCCTGAGAGGTCTCACATGGAAAGCGGTGTTGGCTTTCCTGGACGACCTTGTAGTGCTGGGTAATACTTTTAGAGACCATTTGGCAAATCTAAGAGAGGCCCTGCAACGTTTTCGCACATATGGCCTGAAACTTAAGCCCAAGAAGTGGGTATTTTTCCAACCGGAAATTGAGTTCTTGGGTAGGATTGTTAGTAGCGATAGTCTGGCTATGTCAGAGGCAGACATTGAGGCGGTTCAGAAGTGGCCCACTCCATCCTGTGCTAAGGTTCATGGGGCTGGTGAACTACCATAGAGGTTTTATTAAAGACTTCTCGAAACTAGCCAAACCGTTGTATGCTATTACTAGTAAACAGCAGTTTGTTTGGGAGACTGAGCAAATCAAGGCATTCGAGGCTTTGAGGGAGGCGTTAGTTCAGCCTCCTGTGCTCGCCCTGCCCACGGAAAAGAATGAGTTCATACTCAATACTGATGCGTCCAACAACGCCATTGGTGCCGAGTTATTACAAATCCAGGGTGGACAGGAGAAGGTGGTGGCATATGGTAGCTATGCCCTGACCAAGGAACAATGCAGGTACTGTGTGAAGAGGAAGGAACTACTGGCAGTAGTATGGTTTACTAGGCAGTTCAGACACTACTTGCTGGGTAAACCGTTCACAGTACGGACGGACCACTCGAGTCTGAGGTGCTTGATGGGGTTCAAGGAATCACAGGGTCAACTGGCGAGATGGATGGAGGAGCTGTCCCAGTATAATATGGTGGTGAGACACCGGGTGGGTCGTGAACACGGAAATGCCGATGCAATGTCTTGTGTGCCGGGAGAGGAGAGGCATTGCCTGGCCTTCAGTGCGGGAACACAACTGGAACAGTTGCCTTGTGGTGGGTGTGTATACTGTAAGAAGGCTAATGATAGCTGGGGAGCCTTCTTTGTTGATGTGGACGACACAGTGCCATTGGCAAATGGTGATCTGGTGGTGTGCTCGGTGGATGACCACAATAGCCGCCCCAGTGACCCTGGAATTGCCAGCTACTCTCTATGCCTAGCGGTAGTATATAGGCCACCTCCAACACGGGAAAACGGTTTAAAGACAAGTGTATTTCTTGAACAGGAATGGCCAATTTTCCTAGCCAGATATGCAACGATAGACAAGAACATTTTAATAGTTGGGGATTTAAACTTCCATCTTGACGTTTCCACGGACCGGGATGCTGCAAAGTTTATAAGCACTCTTGAATCATGTGGCATGCGGCAACATGTTAATGAACCAACATATGTCGGCGGCCACACACTGGATGTTATCATCACTAGGGATACAGACAAAATAGTATCAAATGTAGATCCTGGACTGTCCGACAACACGGGTAAAGTGGCTAGAGACCATTTTGCTGTAACCTTGACCGTTCAGGCTGCTAAACCTTCCCCTGTGAGGAAAACTGTTTCTTATAGAAAACTGCACTCAATCGACGTTGATTCTTTTAAGAATGACATTATGGACTCAGACATTCTCAGTGCCTGTTTGGAATCCACTGATCATGAAGAGCTTGTGAACACATACACAAATGAAATATCATCTTTAATCGATCAACATGCTCCTCTACGGACCAAAACAATCGTTTTACGACCTACATGTCTATGGTATACAGAAGACCTCCACGATGCCAAACACTTAAGACGATAGTTAGAATGCAAATGGCTCAAAACAAAACTCACAATTGACCACGAAATATACAGAAATCAATGTGCTTGTGTGAATAAGTTACACAGACAGGCTAAGGTTAGTTATTACTCGGACAAGATAGAATCGTGTGGGCGGGATCACAAGAGTTTATTTAAGATTTCCAAAAACTTATTAGGAGGCGCGAATGAGACCATCTTACCTTCAAACAAACAGTCTAATGAACTAGCTCAAGACTTTAGTGACTTCTTTATCAATAAAATTGAAATTATTCGTAGTGAAATAACCACACACACCGATCAGTCTGACTCGCGGTCAGTAACACTGACTACTGTTGACACTCATTGTGTCGACATCGGTAATATCAACATTCCGGTTTAGTTGACATATTTGTAAAGTCCCAATTTCTGTCGCTATATATTGTATAAGGAAAATGATTTATGTCTCGACATTTCTCTTGCGACAATTTCGGCTATGTCAACGTGATTTCTCTGGCCAAAAGAGTGTTTCTATAAAACATGATGTCCTTATAGGTTTCCATAAAAAAGATGTCCCTTATAGGTTTCCATCAAAAAGATGTCCCATATAGGACACCATAAAATACGATGCCGAGCCTTATAGGTTTCCATAAAATTTGATGTCCCTTTTAGGTATCCATCAACAAAAGATGTCCCTTATAGGTTTCCATCAAAAAGATGTCCCTTATAGGTTTCCATCAAAAAGATGTCCCTTATAGGTTTCCATTAAACATTATGTCCCTTATAGGATTCCATAAAAAAGATGTTCCTTATAGGTTTCCATAAAATTTGATGTCCTTTATAGGTTTCCATAAAAAAGATGTCCCTTATAGGTTTCCATTAAACATTATGTCCCTTATAGGATTCCATAAAAATGATGTCCCGTATAGGTTTCCATTAAACATTATGTCCCTTATAGGTTTCCATAAAAATGATGTCCCGTATAGGTTTCCATTAAACATTATGTCCCTTATAGGTTTCCATTAAACATTATGTCCCTTATAGGATTCCATCAAAAAGATGTCCCTTATAGGTAACCATAAAAAAGATGTCCCATATAGGACACCATAAAATATGATGTTCCTTATAGGTTTCCATAAAATTTGATGTCCTTTATAGGTTTCCATAAAAAATGATGTCCCTTATAGGTTACCATATTTAAAAAAAAGAGGTTATGCCACTGTTCACACCTTGAGAATAATGTAAGAATGGCAAAACATCAGACATTTTGACACCAGTTAAAAAAAAGCAAGTTGTAAATCAACCCATTTCAGTATAGTTTGAGTTTCCTTTTGTACTGAGTGTACTAAACTTAGCATTTACAGTCGTTATTTCGATTTGTCTTGATTCCTATAGTATTTCTCCTATTAACATGATTAAAGGGATACAAGAAAGTGGTCTGTAATACAAACAGAAGTAATTTAATAATCAACTATAAATTTGTAATTATATATAAGCTTTCTCATTGATGTCATAATACTTCTTATTTTTAAAAAGAAGAATGCTTTATTTACTTATTTGCAGGATGGAAGATCAAGTCAAGAGACAGATGAAACTTCAGCAAGTGAACAAAATAAGGTATACTGTCAACATTTGAAAAGTTTAACATACATAACACATTAATGTTTTAATAGTTGTGTGTTTTTCGAACAAAGTTGGGCTATTGTGATACCCTTGGTGTCATCGGCGTAGTTGGGCCATAACTCAAAACCGTTAAAAGATATTTTTAATTACTGATTTATGCACCTTGTTCGACTTTGAAAGAACAGACAAGCACTGGTGTTCGCTCCGTGGCACTCTTGTTTGGTCATTAGGACAAAGTTCAAGGTCACAGGATCTTAACATCCAAACACATGCAATCTAGTTAAAAAAGGCACTACATGTGCCAAAATAATTTGAAGCTGTAATATTAAACATATATATGATTAGAATAGCACTTGTTTCGCATGGGATATCAATTCATCAATTTGCTTGTTTGATTAAGTTTTAATTCTGCATTACCTTAGATTAAGACTTTGAAGGCTATCTCTCATGTGGTATTGGGGCTGAAAATCGGCCCCATTCTCTAACCTAAAAAGTTAATATTTTTTCCCATTTCTGTGCCAAAATTCCCCTCCAGATCATCATTGAAATGAGGAAATAAATTGACCAAAAATAACCAAGATAGTGGTATTTTTCAATCTCAAGGTGTTTTTACTACAATCCAGTAAATTGAGTTCATCAATAAATCTTAAATGTGATTAGATGTATTTATATGACAATACTACATTTATTCTTGATAAAATCTCAAAAGATGTATCATTTGTATTAATTAAAAATCCTTTTTTTCTGGCAAAATTCCCCTTTGGAAGGGCCCGGTCTGTCCCATTCCCCTATAGCTGAGAGACAGCCCTAAAGGCACATTCTTTTTTACAGATATCTGAGATACATGCCTGTAATTGTTGTTTAAATTTCAGACTAAAGCTGTATTTGGGTAAGATCCATGTCCCTTTTTTGCTTGGTGTATAATTGTGCCATAATAACTATTTAATTTCACATGCTCCTGTTTGCCACTCCGGGTTTAATTAACTCTCCATGCCACTCGAAACACCTCAGAGATATAAATAACCTCGGAGATATTATGGTAAGAAAGTAGTCCGCAATATGGCCGCCTCCGATATATGCTGTACCTGTCTTTAATGGAATCGAGACATATACGATATTTCTGGGAAACCAACATCTAGTAAATTTGGAACGACAAAGAAATATTTCCCTGATAATGAAATAACATCAATTTGTAGGAATTGTTGGCGAAAAATAGAAAGTTTTGATGCATTCAGAAGGTAATCTCTTGACTAAGACTCAGTAAGAGTCAATTTTGTTCATGACATCATGTATGCATCAGTGATCGAGACTAAATTAAAGCCATATCTAAATCTTGTCATGTTTTGATTGTTCAGGGGATCACTTTTTTCTATCTCCAATGATATCGCTTTTCCAACCTCACCCTTTGACCCGGTGTTGATGTAAACAGACACGCTTAGTTGTTGGCATTTAAGTTTTCAGTGCGTTTGACGTATGAAGTTAGAAGTGCTTTTCTGTAGATTGCAAGGATAATTAAAATATATTTTCGGTAAATTATTTCCGTATTGTCATGAATTCTTGGATCGTTCTTGGATTTTTTGCCTCTTTACAAGTTTACATACAATGACACAGACGGAAACCGGTACATTTGGCCTTCCCATGTTTGGGATGAACCAGAATATTCATGCTAATTCAGTCTTGACATCGGCATTATGATTGGAAAGAAAATGCCATTTACAGTTTATAGTGCAACAAATACCATAATGGGGAGGAGTGTAGTGGTGCGAGGTTAGACAGTCGCGTGGTTAGCTCAGTTGGTAGAGCGCCATTCTCGTGTTTAGGGAGCCATGGGTTCGAGCCTCACATCGGACGCACTTTTCCCCCTTGATTCCTACTTATTGCAGTCTGACTAGTATGAATTTAGATGTTGTCTTCAGACTGTGACTTGTCGCATTCATATAACAATAATGAAACACTCTGCTGGCATTTGAAATTACATCCACCTAATTCTGTGTGATTAAGTAAACAAAAGGATTTGGTTATACAGATAGAATTGTCTTCCAAAGCTACATAACACAATTAATTGCAGTTCTGTGAAAGCTATTTGGCAATTTAAAACCATCAAATTGAAGTGCTACTGAAACTTATTGAAAATGAAAGTAAGAATTTTTGTGATGGTATTCAGCATTTACCAAATTTATTAGATTAGTAACTTCCAAGGTATCATTTGAAATTCTGGGTATCATTAAACTTCAGTCTTTATATATCATTAAGTTTTTTTCATACACCATTCATCAGACTGCCATTTCTATTTGTTAATGCCTTGAGCTCATCATGGACAGTAAAGTGATTTGGAATATATTTACTACTAAGATGCTTGCAAAATATGTCAATTTTATTGGTAGTTCATTTTTATGCACTTTCAACAGTTAGAATGTCATTTCTTATCAGGTGTGTAAATACACTTTGTATGTACATGTACACAACTTATCTAAAAATGTTAACTAGATATAATCATTATGTCACTTATGATTTGAAGCATTGTTTATTATGGTGGCACCATGCAATTTAGCCACATGGAAATATATTTTGTAAACTCAACTTTAATGTATAATGCTAGCAAATCTTGTAAGTCATGGTAAAATATTTTACATTTCTTTTAATAAGGCCAAAAAGGCAGATGTTAGTACATGTTTTTGTAGCAACAACCTAGACTGAAATTCAGGCCAAAATACATTCTTCGAGTCGCATCAAGTCATCCAATTCCCTTTTCTAACTTAAATACTGTTAAAATTGCATATAATCTTTAACACAGAAATTCCATTTAGCAATATTCATATCAGCATTTGTGCATACTAGGAAACCAAAGTAAAATAACTATTACTTCTTGAAATGTCTACCTTTCGTGACGTAATTGCTAGGGGTTACAATGGAGAAATTTACTGTTCAATTTGTTAGCTCAGTAGTTAGAGCGCTCAGTGCCATCTTGATTGTTGGCTTGGGAGGTCCCAGGTGCAAATCCTGGACAAGTCTGGTAAATTGTCCATGTAAATAATGTGTATGTAAAGTGCCTGTGACAGTAAATAATGATACTTTAATTAATTAAGCAGTCTGATTGTCATGTTTCATTGGAACTACAATTTGATTACCTTAAGAAATATACAGTGTTGCTCATATGTTGACATCTTTTATTCTTTTATGTCTGTGAGGTTCAGACTTGTATGAAACTAGGGGAACCAATATAGCAAACTGGATCTCGAGTTCTACAGTTACCAAGTATATAAATATCGCACTGTTTTATGTGATAACTGTTACTCAAGGTGCAGCCATGGGTGATGGTATTTCTCCAAAGGTTGACAATATTACTTTCCAACAAAAAGCTTCATATTTATTTTATAATTCTAAAACTAGCATGTATAGGCCTGTGACTGGTTGTATAGAGCCCTTCAGGTTGGACACAGTAAATAATGTTGACACTACAATGTATAAACCTGTTACTGGTCATATAGACCCATTGAGGTTGGACACAGTAAATAATGTTAACACTACTATGTATAAACCCGTAACTGGTCATATAGACCCCTTGAGGTTGGACACAGTAAATAATGTTAAAACCACCATGTATAAACCTGTAACTGGTCATATAGACCCTTGAGGTTGGTCACAGTAAATAATGTTAACACTACTATGTATAAACCCGTAACTGGTCATATAGACCCTTGAGGTTGGTCACAGTAAATAATGTTAACACTACTATGTATAAACCCGTAACTGGTCATATAGACCCCTTGAGGTTGGACACAGTAAATAATGTTAAAACCATCATGTATAAACCTGTAACTGGTCATATAGACCCTTTGAGGTTGGACACAGTAAATAATGTTAACACTGCCATGTTTAGACCTGCATCTGGTCATATAGACCCCTTGAGGTTGGACACACTAAATAATGTTAAAACCACCATGTATAAAACCGTAACTGGTCATATAGATCCCTTGAGGTTGGACACAATAAATAATGGTAAATAAGGCCAGTGTAAATCAGTATAAATTTAATACATTGGTCTACAGATTTCCAATCCAGCCCAATATGCTTAGCGCTACAATGTTTTGACCTAATGTCATATTTTTCCTTAATTAACTTATAAATTTTAAAAATGTTGACAAAGTAGGTGCCAAATTTTTACTGTCAACACACAACACTAAACTTTGAACAGTAAGTTAAGACAATAGGAAAGTTATGTATATATGCATGTAAGCAGCTATTCAGTATACTCTCTTCATATAAAAATTAATGGTATATTGGCACTTGTGCAACACTCCATATGAATATGAACATAATGATTTGAAAACACATTGCCTCTGCTTTGGTCTGATTAGAGGCAGAACCCACTCTTGTCCATAATCACATGTCAGACTTTATATATATATTTTTGACATTTAACATTACTTTTACTGTTGTTGGTAAGAACTTAGTGGCACTTGCATAGTCTCATTGGTAAGCTTATTTAAAATTTAAATGTTAAGTGAATGTAAGTGATCACTTGATATGTTTTACCTGTTCTTCCATAATGGAGTTGATGGGGGTAACAACTAGAACAATCATTGGTTCTTTCATTCCATTCTTCTTCTATAAATAAAGATTTGAAAGAGAGGATTGTTCAATGTTCCTGCATTATGAAACAGTAATAAACAACAAAATTTGGGGTAAAATGCTAATGAAAGAATATTTCAGTATGACAAAAGTATGGGAGGAATTGTATAGTGTCAATAGAACATCAAATCACACATCACAGAGCAAGCTGTTTGTGTCTCTGTAGCAAATTGGACGACAATTTACAAATAAACAATTAATGATGCTGTCAAATCATTATTTCCAGTGTTATAGTATTAGTTAACTCTTGAAATGTAAATAACAAATGAAAGTTTCTAGAGTTGTCTCTCTTGTATTATCATCATGTTTATGAGTCATTATATATTTTGGCAACAATTTGAAAAAATACTTTTTGAAAAATAAACATCATCGTTTCATAATTTCATCATTTTAGTGTGATGTGGGGATGTATACTTTGCCTAAAAATGATCGACTGCATGTTTAATTCATCTATGTTTCAGTAGAATTTGATCAACTGTAAAGGACTGTACCATCTTGTTTTCCCTACTGTAACACTTACATTTGTATACATATTTTCTATTCAAATACGATTAGCCAGGCAACCATTAATAAATATGAAAGTTGAAGTGTTTTTCTTTTTTTAAATCATAAAATATATGGACTTTAAATATAATGATCCTGATTTTTCTCCAAATGAACTGCACTTTTTGAAAACATACAAGTACGTTTTATAGCACCAACTTGTTAACTAAAAAAAAATTGTGGGACATTTTGTGAAAAAAATTAAATAAAAATCATAAGTAGGGACACCCTAGTATTTCAGAATCACTATATGTAATTTTAAATATTGTATACATATAACTAATATCAATACCAGTTTGTCCCTGTAACAGTAGGGACACTTGTGTAACACGAAGGACACTTTTATGTTATGGGAGTGACATTTCAAGACAAAAATTTGAATTATAACTGTTTTTATTAAACATATGATTGAGAACAAATAATCTCGAAACTGGGAACATATTTAACACTAAGAATACTAAAACTGTTTGAGGTAACCAACAACTCTTAACTCTGTGAAGTTATAATAGTGTGAACACGTTACATGATGGATGGTTATAGTTACTGTAAAGACATTAAAGTCATCATGCAGGAGTGCATACAGAATTTGACATTATTGTCTAACTCAATGTATATTGAAATAACAGAAATAATTACATAATGATGAATCAACTATTTAAACACTAAAACCCTCTGACTTTACTGTTATTGGAATGATTTCAGATCATAAGCATATCTCAGTTACAGTAGTGACAAATAAATTGACAAAAAATATCATTTACACTTTATGGACACCGACGCCTACACAATTTGACATTCATGTCTAGATATATGAAAATGAAATAACAAATAACTACATAATGATGAATGGAATATAACACTAAAAGTTTAAAACTCTTTTGGTTTATTGTTATTCGAATGAGTTGTGAGCCTAATCATACATCAGTTACAGTACTGACAAATAAATTGACAAGCTGGTTAATAACACTTTATTGACAACATGGCCAGTTTTTCAACTTCTGCTAAGCGTTTACGTACGTAAACTCCTCGACAAAAGTGCGAGGAGTTTACGTATGTAAACGCTTAGCAGAAGTTGAAAAACTGGCCATTAGTTGTTCATACACTTTTCAGATATATCAAATTGTATCATTTGGTTTATAATAACTGGCTTTGAAATGTTTCAGCCCATGAATGTATCCCTTAACACTGTGGATTGTGACAATGACACAACGTCTTAGTTATTCATACACTTAATCAGATTGTCCCAAATTGTATCATTTATTTTAAAGTGATTGCCTTTGACATGCTTCGGCTCAGGAATGATTCCCATAACACTGTCGATTGTATACCAATCTTGATCCTTATTTACTCTATGCCAAGTGCAAATACTAGCGTTTTTTCTCCCGGTTTGTTTCATACATCTAACAAGAATCTTTGTTCCACGAGCGTCCACAATAATACCTGGATAAGGTCTTTTATTGTAAAGAATCATTACATATTTTCCTATGCACATCCTAGGGTTGCTGATGTCAATGGGTTCAATTGTATCATTGACACTCTGTGTTTTGGTAGTCTCATGGATACCGTCTGTTGGAGGTAACTCATTTGGAACATTCGTTGGGACAATCTCATTGGAAACAGTGTTGTTGGTGTTTTCTATTGGAGCACTCAGATTCATTACTTCTATAGGTATATTCTCATTCGTGCATTCTATCAGAACTGTCTTATCTGTGCTTTCCATCGGATTGTCTCATCTGTGCTTTCTATCGGATCTGTCTCATCTGTGTTTTCTATCAGAACTGTCTCATCTTTGCTTTCTATTATAACTGTCTCATTCGTGCTTTCCATCGGAAATGTCTCATCTGTGCTTTCTATCGGAACTGTCTCATCTGTAATTTCCATCGGAACTTACTCATCTGTGCTTTTTTTCGGAACTGTCTCATTCGTGCTTTCTATCGGAACTGTCTCATCTGTGCTTTCTATGGGAACAGTTTCATTTGTTCTTTCCATCAGAACTGTCTCATCTGAGCTTTCTATGAGAAAAGTTTCATTTTTTTTTCTATCAGAACTGTCTTATCTGTGCTTTCCATCGGAACTGTCTCATCTGTGATTTCTATCGGATTTGTCTCATCTGTGTTTTCTATCAGAACTGTCTCATCTTTGCTTTCTATTATAACTGTCTCATTCGTGCTTTCCATCGGAACTGTCTCATCTGTGCTTTCTATCGGAACTGTCCCATCTGTGATTTCCATCGGAACTGTCTCATCTGTGTTTTTTTCGAAACTGTCTCATTTGTGCTTTCTATCAGAACTGTCTTATCTGTGCTTTCTTTCGGAACTGTCTGATCATCTGTGCTTTCTATGGGAACAGTTTCATTTGTTATTTCCATCAGAACTGTGTCATCTGTGCTTTCTATGAGAAAAGTTTCATTTATGCTTTCTATCGGTACAGTCTCATTCGTGCTTTCTATTATAATAGTCTCACTGGTGCCATCTAGTTTCGTTACTTCTATATTTATAGTCTCATGTGTGTGTTTGACTGGAACAGTTTCATTGTAGTTTTCTTTCGGAACAGTCTCCTTTGTTCTTTCTATCGGAGCATTCTCTTTTATGCTTTCTACCGGAACAGTTTCATTCGTGATTTCTAGTATAACAGTCTCACTGGTGCCATCTATTGCAACAGTGTCATCTGTGACTTCTATTTGAACAGTCGTATTGGCACACTCTGGTGTAATAGAAGTCTTGGATGACTCTTCTTGACCAATTGATACCTTTACTGTGTCATAATTATTTTCAGTGCTATGTTTCTGAACTATTTCTTGTGAACTTTTAGTGTTTCTGTCATTAAGGTCAATGTCATATCCACCGTCCGTATTCTTGTGAACATACATCGTTACGCAATTGTCATTTTCATCTAGCTTCATATCATACTGATCTGGTTTCATCGCAATTTCTGCATCTACATTTGTGATCTCCTCTTCACATGCATCAGCATTGAGTTCAGATTCATTCATATGCTGTTGCTTTGAATCACATTCAATCCCTTTTTTGCCATGTTCATCTACCATTGAAATTTCTTCATCGTTTGTTTCAAATGTTGTTGTATTTTGCGGAGGTGTATCATTAATGGTGTCATCAATGAGTATAGGCAACAATGGCACAAAGTGGTTGGGTATCCAGTGTTCTTTTGTCATATCTTCTCGATTTAGAGATCTGTTTAATAATAGCATTAAAATGCAATGTTTATACTTATTGAAGAAGTGATATATAGGTGTACCTTGGTTTTATTAGTACAATGTATATTAAAGTTCACTCAGTTTGGCTGTGTAGGAATTTAATCACAAGTGCGATAGAACCAGTAATTTGGTTATTTGTCTACAAAGATCATAACAGTCCATATTATGCGACAACATCTCTAATGCGTTGTTTTTATCTGAGGTTCCCTCATGTAACTAGTTCCTGAGTAGACTGGCAAATAGTAAACAGGCAAAATGGCCTTAGTACTCGTGTTGATGGATGTTTTATTTCAATACAATATACTGCCAGCTAAATAAAACAATAACCATTTGATGGTGATGAATAAAATGAAGTATGTGTTGCCATTCAGGTAAGTGATGTTTTCACTCATGTAACATGTGTTCACTCATGTAACAGTTAAAACACAGAACAGCATTTCCAGTTCTTATAATGCTAACATGTTGAGGATTTCTAATAAAGATATAATATTATAATGCAATGGACACAACTTAATAATTAAAAGTTCAAATTTCTATGTTATCACATTGGAAAATATCAAAATGGTCGTTGAAAATCTTTCCTATAACAACATTTTGTCTCTCCTGTAACACATTTTCCATAAATTATCATGCGCAATGACAAAATGTATATCATAACATAAAACTATGTTTACCCCACAAGATGACAATTAAACCTTTGCTCATTTAATTTAAAAATCATATACACATAGTGATAAAGCTACCTATTTGACATAATATTGAGGTTTTGTCTCTACTGTCACAAAAAACGGTCTCTCATGTAACAGAATAATAAGATCTACGAAACTAGAAACCATAGTGTTAGCATTTTCATCTTTAAAATGGGTTTTAATTTATTTATTGACGTTCTGACTATATGATGTTTTAATTTATTACACCATTAATGAACACAACTATATTCTCGTTATTTTTATGCATTGAGTGTCTCTCCTGTAGCACTTTGCATCTTTACTGTAACAAAAATGACTGTAACATGAGTGAATGTTACATGAGTGAATTATTCGCTTGTTTTTATCAAAATAAAATCAATGGCTTCTACCTACAACATAAACAACACATATTCTTTGAATCTTCATCACATACAGATTTAATGTCAAATAAACCATGATCATACACAAATCAATTGAAGAAATATACCTTGTTATATTAGAGACACACATACAAATTACACATCTACTGACCGTCCTTCAAGTTATGAATTACTCCACTGTATTAATAAAATGATCCGCCATTTGTAAACACATGTTTTGGGAAAGATGACTCTTGAAATGGAGGTTAATATACCGCTTAGGTCATGAAGGGATCAGTTATTATTTTGACTAAATTGCTTGTAACAATCTTACATGAGAGACTGAAACGTTGGGTACAGATTTTGGAAATCATTTTTTTGATGAAGGGATTGAATAATTGTACCTTTTTATGCATTAGTATTTGAGTCAAATATAGAATAAAGTTGGCAGGGTAATTTTGTTTACATAACTCTTGGCAGTTAAAATTACATAACCATAAATACACAAAAAATGACCTGGAGACAGTCAAATTGTGTCATTTTCACATGTTCAAACATGTAAAAATTATGTTTCTAACAGTTTTATATATCAAATGGTCTGCTACAAATGTGCAACAAACCATATTAAAGTTTCATATAAAATAAAATGTTAAAGCTTTATATGAAGGGTGTTTGAACGCAAGTCCTAGGACAGCAAATGTTGCCAAAATATATAATGACTCTTATATATCATGTAGCGCTTGTATAAAATGTAAATGCATGCCTCTTGGTTATGAGTTGCTGTATGACTGTCATGCTGATAAGTAAACATTAAATTATACAATAGTGCGAAACCTGGTTATATATTATTATTGTAATATTTATATGGTAAATTCTAATAACATTTAACAATGGTTTATAGGTCCGTGAATAGACCAAAGACCATTTACCTCCATGTCATAATCAAATTTCTGATTGTTGGGAGTATCAGGTAGATAGAGTAGACATAACATCGATGTAGTTTGATATCGAGGGACACGTACTCGAAATATTTCGACCACAAAATATATTTAACAAAAAAATATGAAAAACAATAACTTAGGATCACAAGATTGGATAACATAAACAAGTGTTGAGAGTTGTAGATACAATAAAATTCTTTTTGGCAACTTACAGCCATCACAAATGGAAGTAATTGGAAAATGATGCTCTTCCCAAATCTCATATTCCAATTACTTGCATTTTTGCCAACAAATTACAAAAAATGTTAAAGTATGTTTATATGACAACAATTATCCATTTCTTATGTGAATTTATCGAAGTTATATCGTCGGCCTATGATTGTTTACGTTCTGGCACTTATTTACAGTGCATTATCTACTCGGCGTTATTCGCCGGGGTCACATCACATTTGGTGTATCCATCCACTTACTTACGAGGTATGTATTCCGAGCTCTGCCGGATACCGCCGTGTAATTACGATTGTCTCCATGCCTCTCACTAGAGCTTCAGAACAGGGAGAAGTTTTTATGATTTTAAGGGAAATAACAGCATTTTGACCAAGCTTTAGAAATTTTTCTGTAGGAAACTTCTCCCTCGGTTAAAGTTAGGGAGAAGTCAGAACATTTTGGGAGACTATTTCTCCCTTTCGCTCTCTAGTGAGAGCCCTGCTCTCTACTGTTGCCTGTAGATAAACAGCTTTACTATTATAAAGGATGGATAATTTTGATACAGTCCACTCAAGATAATTATTTGTTTACAAACATTAATCAGATTAGTCTAATACAGCCAAATAGGTGTTTCAGATTTAAATAGCTTACAATGTGTGCATTTATATTTTTTCCTTGATGTAATCTTTATCGTAAGTGGCAATGGCAGTCCTGTAGGTGATGGATTTAGCATTTTCCTGTCTACTAGTCAAATTGCATATAGATCAATGTATTTTGTACAATGTTCTGCTTTCCTATTTGGAAAACACTCATACTTATACTTGCATATGCATGATTATTATGGCCTAATGATTGTACTTTAAACAAATATAAGCCTTTAATGCAAAATTAGTAATCAGCTTCCGGGAGGGATGTTAAATGGCTGGGGTCCCATGTGACAATGATATTCAGTGGCGCACGTTGAAGAACCAGGGTAGCTCTAACCAGGGTTACATTATGTCTGTGCACTGCACTCCAAACACCTAGTGATATGACTAACTTACTCACCGAATGTGCCTCCCTGAGTATGAGTATAAACAAACCAAACAACATACAACACTTGTTGATGCAAAGAACAGTTATATATTTTACATCAGGAGTCTTTAAGACATCTATAAATCTGTCAATTCAGCCTCTTATAGAATGGCCTAAAATTAATCTGACATTTGAACTATGGCTTGACTGGTGTGATAACTTTTTTAACATTAATCTCCTAATGTTAGTTGCTAAATTTATTTTACACCTGCTTTACAAGGAAAAGCGATGGCTACTTAGGAATCATGTGCATTGAGTGGAATACATTTTGAATATCACATGATAATTTGATTAGAAAACTTGAATGGTTATTTGGTAGTATTAGGCCTACTAACAAGGCAGTGTAGTGGGTGTATTAATCACTTTCATTGCTAACTTTAGTTTCACTTAGCATATCTCTCTGTAATTCCACTGACTTTTAAGTGGGGAAAATATTTTCACACTTTAGTTCACCTTAGCACCATAACATTATTTCTACTATACCTAATAAATGATATAGCTCATTATACATTAAGTAATGAGACTTCATGTACTGGTATCATCTTTCAGTATTATTAAAAAGTCATTGTCTTTTCTGTAATTATATATATGTGCTTTAAAAGCAGAACACAATTCAAACATTGTTTCAAGTAAGTTTTTGGAACTGATTATTCACACAAGGACATATTAGGGTAACACAGTATATCTATATTATATATGCATCTCCTTCAGACTCACTGTTCAGATGATTCATCAGATGATGAACTACCTGACATCAACACTGCCAATACCATAACAACTGCTGCCAATTTGGCTTGTACCATGAAAACGTCTGACCCAACTTCTGCTACCATGACAACTACCATCCTATTTGCTGGAACCACAGCTCCAGCTGGTGAACCATTCAGTGGTACCTCAACAGCTAACAATCGTCCCACTTCACCAGTGACAACTGCTGATGGTTTAGATACAGGAACCCCAGACCCAGAGGTAATTAATTGCACAGCATAGCAGTATTATTAGCTCCACAATTGCATATTTTTGGCAATTTGGAACACTTCTTTGACTTAGAATCAATGTACAGTAATTAAATTTGAACAGTATGGCATGATAGTTTTGCAAAGTTAAGAATATTTATAGGCCATGATAGCTTAAGCTGTCTCGCAAAGACTTTTATCATTGTCAATGGTTGCCTGAAGAAAGATAGATTGAGATTAAGAAGTTATTGATACATTAGTCCATGCTCTATGAATATTACAGGTAAAATTTCACCCCCGTCATTATAGACCTGGAAGAGATTGAGTCTTCGGTAGTAGCGTGATAAATGTACTCCATGCAGGTACTGAAATAAAGTTATTTATAAAAAAATTACAGCTACAAAATCAAAGTCTGACTTGTGGACATACTTTGTTTTGTGAAGGAATACCTTCTAGAGTATTTGAGACATAGTTACTTCGTACTAACTTAACCATAGTAGTTGTTGGATAGACAAGTATTTATTGCAATCACTGTGCATTATGCTTTACTACTATAACCCAAACTTCTAACGCAATAGTCACGTCATACCCACATAATGGGTTTCAATAATTTTACAAAATTCTGTTTCAAATATGACTTTGATCACTTTTTCCATTCTGTTTTGCAGATTTCCTTTTGCATTAATCAGACGGAAACAAGGCCACTAAAGTTAAAATAGGAACAAGACATTTTTATTTAATTGATTTACATTCTTTTGATATATCAAACTCAAGCCTGTTTCTGATGCATCACTGTCAAACTTGATACATGGATAACATGTTTAAGAAAAAGGCTTAGTTTTCAATTGAGGTTGGCTCAGTCAAGATGAACGTTGTCATTTCTAAAATAGAACAAGTCTATTTTTTCATTCTTTAACTTTCGTCTCCTTTGGTATATAAAACCCTCATAGACAGATAACTTTGGTGGAGATTAATGGGTAATACCTTAACTAATATAAAATGCAATTAATATTAACAAAGAATATAATGTTAATGGCAATATTGTTCTCTGTTAGGAGACTTTGTATTGCCACAGCAATACCATGTGATCTTGCTATTTATAGCAATGATTTCTGTAATGTTTCAGACCGTATGACACCATAGAAGTCATTGATAGTGAGGATGAGCAGCTGCAGCAAGCACTACAACAGAGCTTACAAGACAGTTTGAGATGTAAGTCACCAGTTCCATAAATGTCTACTTGATGCTCATGTGGTAGTTGTTCATTTTCACCTGGTGCCAGTGTTCCACACATAAAGTGTCATGTAAAGGACTCATATCTCTACCTCATTACCTGAAATGATTGTAAGAACACTTGGGAAAAATATATAAAGGTCATATTCAGTAGAAAGTGTATTTGATAATGTATACTTTTTGTCAAGCCTGTCGAAACTCCACATAGTTGCCACAATGGCGGTTCAGTGTATGTTAGTGTACATGAAATATGTAGCTCAAAGTCCATGGTCAGAAGTAGAGGTCAGAGCTCGAGTGTTGAAACAGCCAGTAGCAAATAGAATACTGGACCAGTAACACAGGTGTCTGGGTTAAATCCTACGGTGGACAATATCAATATTTTTTGTGTTTTGTTATTTTAAATTGACATGTGGCTGGATGGCATGTTTTTCTGCATTTGACTTATGGAGATGTCATAAACCTGAAATAGTTTGAATATTGCACAGAAACATACTTTGTATGATCAAGTAAAGACATACTAGATATATCCATGCACACATACAGGATTTGAAAGGCTGTTCTGTACAAGACACTGTCATGTGTCAGACCTTTAAACAATATTTTACTTAGATTTTGCTTGAGCTTGTACTGTCATGTGTCAGACCTTTAAACAATATTTTACTTATATTTTGCTTGAGCTTGTTAACTACACGTATTGTTTTCTCTTTTTTGAAAATCTAGCACTCATTTTTATCAAAAAAGTAAAAATGAACTGATTAAGTATTTTATCTAGATAAATCTTTTATTTCCAGGAAACCAAAAGAACCTGAAGTCACTTAAAAAGACATTATTCATGACTTCCAGAAACAGATCAACAAAAGTCAAAAGCAGGAAATCATTATTTCAAGAAGAAACGTACTGGAAAGTGCATACAGAGCCTTGCGTAGGCCTTTCAGTTGTACCAGCAACTTATACATCAAATTTAGTGGAGAATTAGGCCTTGATCATGGTGGGCCACGCCAGGAGTTTTTTAGGTAAAGGTTGATAGAGATTTAAAATAATGGAAGTAAATACAGTAAACTCCAGTTATAGCGATATACCGCATATAGCGATATGATTTTTTGGACATTGACAATGCGCTTTATTGTCAGTATGATCAGATATTAAGATATTTGAATAAAGCGATTGTATGTTTATGGTCATCTCTGTATCATATAAGTGGAGTTTACTGTTATATTTACTGTTTTAAAAATCTTTAACATATGCAAAAAAAAGTCAGATTTTATAGATCTCTATTGTAGTAGTCACTTGAAGAACTGTAAGATTTCCCTTATTCTGTCATACTGAGTGTTTAGCCAAACCACTTGACTGCATTATGTAGTAGAAAGCTAGGATAAATGAAGCTTTGCATATGGTTAGTGGTTTATGTTGAGATAGGGTGTAACATTATTGGACATAACTATATTTGGCAAAGTGGCTCGTCACAGTTACAGTATTGCCTCTGCAGTAATTATTTATTTCTGTGTTTAAGACAGGAGAACTAAGTTATCCACTGTAAATTATGCAGCTTTTTTTATCACAGACACATTAGCAATGAAAAGCAGATAACATGAGTTAGAAGCTCATTTAATGGTTGCTTTGAATAGTATGTTCAATGTTATTTTAAATATAGTAAAATGTTTATATGAAATATGGCTGTAGAAGTTAAAAATTTAAAGTGAAATGACTTAAACATTTATTTACGTAACTTTCAACATTTGCAAAATAATTGTTACAAGCATTATAATGAAAAGCGAAGAAATAAAGGAATGAGCTATTAATCATTTGAATATGATTATTGACATAATGGTATGCTGAGTCTTGCCTTGAAATGTCTAAATATTATTTGGGTGTTATGTCCCTATTCTTAATGGAGTGTCTTATCTTAACACTAGCTGTTATGACATCCAGGCACAAGAGAATGTGTCTGTACATTTTTCTGAACGGTGCACTCAACACTTACCATACAGTAATGTCCTGCCTTCACAGACTAACAAAAGGTTTTTTTGTTTGACTCAATACACATAATAAGTAAAATAGAATGCAAAACATAAAACTCCTTTATACTTCTTTACTTTTTGCTGCATGAACCTCAAGTGGTTATTGTTAGATATCACCACTATATTCATGCTATTATTTGAGTGAATATCACACCTATAATAATATATTTTACATACTTTAGTCTGTTTTCATAACTTTTCATTACATTTCAAACTGGCTTTAAAAGACCTGAGCATGTCTTCACTGTTTGAAGGGCCAGGAAATTCAAAGTTTTTCTCCCATGACTTGAAGAAACTAGAAGACAGACAATACTTTTTAGCAGGAAAACTGGTTGGCTTATCAGTGCTGCACGACGGACCAGGTCTTGGGTTCATCGATGATAATCTTGCTAAGCTTATGCTTGGCATCCCTACTGATTTCAAGGATTTCAACGTTGACTCTATACCAGAATGCAGAGATGTGGTCAAAGAGGTATACTAGTGTGCTTTTATTTATGCATTATTTATTTATTTCATTATTTTATGGCAGGAGGTTTCTAGGTGTCTTTCCTTAGACTTTTGTCATTTCCACATGTTTTTCTTTGCAGTCTTGAATATCGATTGGGATGTTGACTTCAAACTTGCCCAGAATAGATTTTAAATAGTGTCCTTCTACTTTACAAGTTCCATAATTCTGGTTCAGACATCGGAGTTTTGCCTTTCGAAAATGCAAAATTCATATTTTCCTTTAATTGCTATTCTAAATTTGATGTGAGGTATTGATTTCAGACTTGTTATGAATAATTGCCTTCATAATATCCTGACCCTGAAAACTATTTTGATTCTGGCTCAAACTTCATTATACCCCCAGATACAGAGTATCTTGAGATTGTATTGGAATCTAGCATGTCCATCTGTTTGTCTGCCTATCCATAGACACAATTTGTCCACACTTCATCTCTGCAACTGTGAGCCACATTTCAGTCAAACTGCAGATGTCTTAAGCAATTATGTGCATATCGAATCAGCGGGGGGGATGTAGATTTGCCCTTGGCCGTCTGTCTGTATGTACGGCCTGAAAATCGTTTGGCATACATAGCTCCTTAAGACTCACCAAACTTTACAGGAGTGTCCACTAGGACAAGCATTTGTTCACCTGGGTCCTGGGTAAACTTATTTATATCAGTCCTGTAACACAAGAGTTACAGCCCTTGCCTTTGTGCAAATTTCATGATAACATAAAATGAAGTTGCACATTTAGTTCTGTATTAAATGTAAATGAACCTTGTCCATGTTATTTCTCTGCAAACAATTACCTAATATAATTTAAACTTTGCAGTTGTCTCAAGTATCAAGCCAAAGTGTACATATCCCATACAGAATTTGCTTTGAGTTTTGGCCCGTTAAAGGATTTCTCAATGTGAAAGTTATAGAAGTTTGTCCGCACTCTTTCCCCTTACCGCTTACATAGAAATGTTATTGCATCAGTTTTGTTTCAAAATTTTGGTTTAAATTTGAGTGATCAAGAATCTTTGTGAGTGAAAGATATGTGTGATGCCATTCCAAGATATATTAATGAACAATAGACTATGGAGCATGACAATTTTAGCTAATCTAGTTATTGCTCTGTGTCTGACATCGCTTGTTGTTTGTCCGTCTGTCTTCTAGAAATGTTCATGTATATACTTTGAAATTAAATATGTTTTCTGCATTCGCACAAGACTAGTATTGCCATTTTACTGATTGAAAACAGTCAATGCATGAAAGACTATTAACATAATTGTTGGAGAAAATGTTTTGCAGTCCAGTAGGTTAATATCAATGCTAAACAACTACATTTTGTCTCAATTTATTTCAGTTGAGGGAAGTTGATTCTCTTCAGAAAAGGGACAATTTCCTTTCTCAGCATGGTGATTGGCTTGTGTCTCAAGGTTATACAAATGCCTATCGACTGTCAGTAGATGATTTTGAGGGAGTAATTGAGGCTCTTACCAAACAGTTTATCTATTACAGGTAATTAGAAACTTAACAGCGAATGAAATACTAATGTTTGTATTACATACATGAAATGTAAAAAAAAATATGCTCTAATGCTGCCCTGGATTTTGCGGATTGTTTTATGCTAGATAATAGTATATAATCCTGATCTGGCTAGAAAATATTAGAGATGGTAGTTGAAGCCATTTGATCAAGGAACATTGTTTAGTAACTGCCTGTTATACTGCGAAAAATGAAGTCTATACTGTGCCTGCATCCATTCCTTTTTATACGCCCAAAGGGTCGTATTATGTTATGGTCTCCATCGTCTGTCCGTCCGTCTGTCTGTCCGTCTGTTAGCAATTCCGTGTCTGGGCCATAACTTTGTTATATATAATTTTTCGAATTACTGGGCACACATCATCACCACAATGAGATGATGTGTCACGCGCAAATTCCAGGTCTGTAGCTCAAAGGTCAAGATTGTTATGCTTCCTGAAGGGTGATCATATAGTCGCCGCCTTGTCCGTCCGTCTGTCCGTTAGATCTATCGAATGAAATGCTTAATTGTCAGGAGGATAACTTGAATAGTACTTGGCAGATCTTAATCAAACTAAACATATGCATAGAGTGCAGTAAGAAAAAATGCAGTACACAAGATCTATAACTCTAGCTATCTTATTTTTTTAGTTATCCTCTTAGTTACTTTTCACAGAATACTTTGTATGGAGCATATCTCCATAACCCTTCAAGATACTGACACAAAACTTAAACAAAAAGGTACATCACATATAGATCAAGTGCAGAGCACAAGATCCATAACTCTGTCTTTCATAATTATTGAGTTATAAGTTGTATGGAGCATACCTTCGTAAGCCTTGAAGATAATGACTTGAAACTTCACCAAAAATGCGCCACTGATAAGGAAATGTGCAGAACCTAAGATTCATGACCCTGTTATCCCTAACCATAGTGTTATTGCCCTTTGTTTATTTTCACAGAATACTTTTGTCTGGAACATATCTCAAAAAAGTTTAAACATTTTGATTTGAAATTTCACCAAATGATAGATCCATAGCTCCTCCCAAAGGGTCTCATGTTTCCGATAGAAATATTAAAGAAAACAATCCTGTTCTGTGTAACTATATGGGCTAGAGCTTTGATATTTTGTTTGTAGAATCATGTAGTGGATGTCTTCAAAGATTGTTCACAGTATGCCCCTGTAGTTTGGGTTTATGATTCCCATGAAACTTGACAAAAAGGCGTTTTGGGCTCAATTATTGTACAATCTCATTAGTGCTTACTTTTAACTTTTTTATACTGCACTGTACTGAGAACAACATTGAAAACTTGAATTTGTCACCTTGGGGGCTTTTCTTGTGTTCTTGTACAACAGTCATTTAGCAATTCATTTTACATCTTCGGCAGGGGATATAAATGTTTGTTTTGTATGTAACTGACTTTAGTTTAAGTTGAGATAAAGCCCTTTAATGACCAAAAATTGCAATATCGCAATCTCAAGCAAAACTGTAAAACTTTTGCACCAATCATACAGCAAACATGAAAAGTTGGGGCATATGTGTCCTTTGAACACAATGCTAGTTTGATATGCATGTTGTACAATTGCCATGTGTACACTTTTGTTATTTTAGGACACTGGCTGAAATTCATCAATTCACGGAGGGAATAGATTCTGTGCTGGATCTGTGGAGAGTGTTTAAGTCTCATCCTAATGTTTCCCTGCCAGTCCTGTGTTTCCAACCTGTACCTTTGTCGAAGGATGTGTTCATGGATATGTTATCCATCAAATGGAGCGATACTGGTTCAAACAGGAGAATTATGGAGGAGGAATCCTTTTACTCATGGGAACTGTTTCTTCAGGATATTCAAGGTATGAACATTCTTTAAAATATGTTCCTTACATCAAAATCAGTACTTCTTATTTTATCATAATAGTAGTCTTTTCTCAAAGTATTGATGAACTGTTGGCAGGCATTCGAGCCCTAACCTTAAATGAGTTGTGTCGGGCCAACATGGCTTTCTGTTTATTAAGTGGCTCTGGCCACAAGCCAGGTGATTGTGTAGTTATTTGTCCATTATGACCACAAACACTAAAGCAGCATACTGGAGTATTTACATTTAAATTGCCATATTTCACCCTGTGAGTAGCGGGGTTAGTACAGTATAGGGAGAAATAGCCAGAATTTGTGATCAATGTTCATTTCCACCAAGAATTGTAAATTTGCAGAATGGTTGAGTGCTCTAAATCTCGGGGCAGTTAAGTTCTCTTAATGTTCATTGATTGAACAGTGTTTTGAACATACTATCTGTTCATCTAACTTTTACGTGATGATGATAAAATTATTTCACTGGAGTCAAAAGTGTCCCCGTCCCGAGGAGGTGTCACTTTTTTTTTTTTTGGAGGTACATAAGAGACTTTTTAAAACTCATACATACAATTATTAAAATACTACAGGACTATACTTAACCAACTTTCACTATAATGATGGTAACCAATTTTTTTTTTCATTATCATGCTGCTGTCGGCTATCGTGGCAGTGTCACAGAATGCATGCATGTTTGGTCAGCAGTTTCAGATCCTCTGGCTTTCTTGTTTTAAAACAGAATAAGTGAATTCCACTTCTTGCTGTTTCAGTACATAGATTTGTCTAACATATCTGTTTTCTTTTTTTATATTTGAACAGACAAGATGGTGGAGTGACATATGAGGATTTGGTCATATTCATAGCAGTCACAGACACAGTCCCCCCATGTGGTTTTGAAACAAACTTAACGATTGAGTTTTATGTAAATGAAGCCACAGGCAACGTCAGAAGATTACCATTTTCTTCTACCTGCTCCATGACATTGAGCCTTCCCAGAGGAAAACAGCCAGAAGAACTCAAAGATGATTTGATGATGAGTCTGAAAGACTCCTGTGGTTTTGATAAGATTTAACTGTAAATTGGAAGGAAAGGTGCATCATGGCATGCAACAAAACAAATAAAATACAAACATTATATGGGAGTTCATGTATTAAAAACAAGCAAGCATACTTTTCATAATGTGATGTTTTCTTAAGTTTTAACTGAATTCAATATGGAACTTGTCTGCTATATATAATTACATTAAAAAATGACATTTCATTCAAGAATATGTATGCATATTCGCTATCTCACACATGTTGTTTAGAAATATTTTGTATTATTATAATTAACTGTATTATCACTGTATTACAGTGGTATTCTGGTGGTAAATTTGGGTGGTATTCCACTGAAAGTTTACTGCCGGTATTCCAGTGGTATTTCATTGGAATACTGGCAGTAAAATTACACGGTATACCAGTGAATTTTACCGCCGGTAATCCAGTGGAATACCGGCGGAAAATTTCACTGGAATACCACATTAGTTTACCGCCGGAATTCCAGTGGTATTTCATTGCTTTCTTTACTGGGGCGAGCATTACCCTGTGCAAGTAAGTTGAAAGGAGGGTGTATTGGTTTGAGGCTGCCTGAGAGGAGGAGTGTAAATAGTCTTTATTTACAAGAACCATTATTATTATGTCAGTCATTTATGACCTCTGTCACCAATATTCTTCTTCTACAGGCATTAGAATGGAATCAAAGTGTTGTGTACCTTTGGAATTAGACATAGAAAAGAGGTGTGGGGGAGACATATGTTTTCTTTTTTTTTTAAATCTCTAGTTTATAATAATAACAGTGCTAGATCAGTTGTTAAAATATTTTGTAAGTGTACTTTATAAATATTGTCTCAATTTGGAAGACACTTCTTTTGTATTTGTGGATGTTTTATTTGAACATATCTAGTTGACTGTTGATGGTAGCATTCATATCTAATTATTATTGATTTCAGCTAAAATTAAAAACAATATTTATTGCTAAGGAAAATATTTAACAAATAACATTTTGTTTTATTTGATATGATCATTTTTTGGCATTCTGTACTTGCATATTTTAGGCTGTAAGACTTTTGATAGTCTGAATAGCATGAACACCATGCACCTTGAAAAATTTAAAAAAATTGCATTTAGTATGCAAGTGTATTTTTAAAAGGTATTTATACATTTTGTTAGACAGTCACTTTCTGAGTTACAGTTAAAACTAATGTAATTTAAATGATTGTCTAAATCCTTATTTTGTTCAATCAATTTGTAGAGTCAGTATAAGGTGAACATGTTTCAATAAATTCTGCATAAAACAATGCTTCACAATGACTTTGTTGTATACCAAAGTAATGTATGTGTATGCTTTTCTGCGTAAGCATTATGGCTGTAGTGCTTGTAAAGTTTCCTCAAACTATGTTAAGGACAAACCCTTTTCTTTAATGTAGTTCATTTTTAAACTTCTGTGTGGACTTTCATACATGTTATATATCTTTTAAGGTTATTTCATGTTCTTTATGACTTTAAAAGAATCATTTGCAACAAAAAAGTTCAGTTTCAAAAGTATTCCATTTAGATTTTTTCAATATGGTGAACTTTACTAAAATTTAAAACACAATATTTCACCATGTTTTGATGTTCAAACAATGTTTCCTGATTTGTTAATTCCATGTCTAATTTTGGGCAAAACATTTTTTTTAAATATTTTCATTCTTCAGATACACAAAATAGAAAGTCTTTCAAATTTATGTAATAATATGCAGAATGAAAACTGTTTTCTTTTTTACTACTCTAGTGCCCTACTTGATGAGAAATTGTTTGCATCATGTACATGTGGTTCTATAACTGGTAAACAAAATATGTTCAATATAAATCAATTATGTGGTCCTGAGATATTTTGTCTCCTATCTGCATGTATTGCAGGTTTTTACACCTTGGAACATTCTTCAGTGACTTCTGTCAAAGGATAAGTAAACATGAACACAATTTCACAAATAAATTTCAAGTCTTAAGTAAAGCAAACTTGAAGGATTTCATTCAATGGATTGGTCAGGTATGTTTACTGTCCAATTTGTTAGATTTTTATGATTAAGTTATTTCCTTAAGATTTTTCGATAAAATGACCCATCATGTACACCCTTATGCTCACCGGTCTTTTACCAACTGCAAGTATAGGATGATAAAGTAGGAAACATATTTGTCAAGCTTAAAACTTGTTTAAAATGCCTAAAATGTTTTGGCTGAGAGCTATTTGTTAGTTAAATTTGGTTGAGATGTTTACCTATTGTAAGCATGATTGCTTTGAAGCCTTGTGTGTAGAATGTTATGAAGAAAAATCATGTTCTATAGCAAGTTATGAAAAAAAATCATGTTCTATTGCAAGTTTTCTTTTTATCTTTCATACTGCCTTAGGCATATTTCATAGTATTGTATTTTACTTGTGTTTTGTTAAGTACTTTTTTTCAATTTTGTGGGAGGCATATATATTTTGTTTGTCCCTACATAATGTCTGTCTGCCCATCGTTATGAATATTATGATGAGGTGGTGTGTTGTGGTCATGACCAAGGTCTGTTCTTCAAAGGTCCAGGTCACAAAATGTCAAATGTTAAAATTTGCCCCATGGCATAACTTCATCATTTGTTGTAAAATTTTAAAATAATTTGGCTAAAGTAATGTTGAGACAGTGTGTTGCACACACGACATAGGTCAATACATCAACTGTCAAGCACACCAGGAGAACAATTTAGTTTTATTCATGTTCATCAACCATTGCGAAGATAAATATTCAATAGACACAGTCCTTTATCTGAGTTACATTTGACGTAGCTGTAATTTGTATATGAATATTTAAACTATGATGTGTTCAGTTACATTAGCCAGTGTACATGCCACAAAACATACTGTTACAGTATTAATCTGTGTTACACATTTACATGGTTGATTTTCTTGGTATCTTATGCTTGTGTTCATTAACCATAGTTTTGTTGATATTGCCTGTTATTGTTATATTGTATTGCTCACCTGTTTAAGCTCACATGAAACCAAGTGCTGCAGATGAGCTATTGTAATCGCCCAGTCTTTAAGATATTTAGTTGAAACGTTTGTCTAAATAAGAGTAAGTTGAGAGTCCTAACTTGTTCTTTCGGGGTCAAGAACTACAACAATGGGTCCAATCATCGGTAACAATCATTGTGAATGCATTGGAGGCCACATTTTTTAGTTTGGGGTTTATAGCCGCGGTACTCATGTGAGCGACTAAGAGCAATTGTGACACTTGTTTGCTTTTCAATTATCCTTTTAAATTGTTCTGATAATTGTTTTGCAAAATCCAGAATATTGTTACCTAATATGTGGCATTGTCTCTTGATTCTGTATAAATCATGATCATACAAATCATCATATTATAAAACATAGACATGCGTGTGACTATATAACGCTCAAACGCTTTTTGATACTTGAAAAGATTATTTCATTATCTAAATTAACACTGCTTATCTCAGTGATGTGGTTCAAACAAGAGCATTTAAGTGTAAAAGCAAAAAAGGACCATCCTCCTGCTGAAAAGTCAAAATATGATCTGTAAGCAATACACCACAGTTTGTCAAAAACCCTTTCGTCAAATAAAACAATTGTCATATACAACAATTCATTAAATGTGACATTTGGTCTGAAAGGACAATTCTTTGACAGGAAAACTCTTTTTGTAAACTGCGACAATTTGTAGCAAATGTAAAATGTGGTCAAATGAACAATTTAATCATGTTTTCTTGCTGGTTAGGAAAGCACGCTGCTTGTGTGTGCATAAATTTAATTATTAATCGGTCTTAATGTTTTGGAACCTATTGGAAGACTGTGAGGAAGACAAAGCTATGCTTGAGTTTATCATTGATGCCACCATAGCACTGACGACCAAAATACTAGTATACAATGTTATGATGTTAAAGGCAATCAAAATTGACGAGTAACATGGCAAAATGGTCATGTTGACCAATAGTCATAATTGACTTAGTGTCTTATTCGACAAACTGGATTTAGACAAATTATCGTAGACCCGTTTGCAACATTTAGCAACATTGATAACTGACCTGACTTTTGAACGGCTTACTGCACTGTTTTCTTTTTGGGGGCAAATAGCCATTTTCAAATGTACAGTTTTTTTGTTTAAAACTTGACATCAATGTAACAGTAACTTTTTAAAATTAAAATACGGAACAAATAGCACTGTTTGCTTTGTTATGATTACAACCCACTAAAGCCTGACAGATATTATTTGGGCATTGTCTATCTGTCCATATGTCTGACATGCATTTCTTTCAGGAGCCATGCGTTTGCACTGGTCTGAAAGATTTCATTAATACTTGACAGAAGTTTGTATATGTATATGAGGATCATGCATGCAAAGTTTTGTTCTGGCACTCTTGTTCAAGGCAGAGTTACATTTCTTGTTACTTATACTCTCTTGGCAATTTATTTGTCATCTTTTGCGGGGGATATGAATTTGTTGAATTTGTTAGTTGTGCATGATATAAATGACTCCAGTCTCACTGAGGTGAACTTTAGTGATGAGTGCAGTGAGAACTTTAGGTTGAAGTTCTTTGCAGTAGCATGAAGAATATCACGCTAGCTCTGTTATGGCCATAGCAGCTAGTTCACCGGTCTTACCAAATCCAGTATGACAGTTTTGGAGTAAATCAAAACATCACAGTTGTTCAGTGCACAGTAGTGCATTAATGTTATATTCGCATTGCCATTGTTTAGGCACTGTGTACAGAGACGCATGACATTGCCCTTAATGTGACCGGGCCTCCGCAGCTGTAGAGCCAGTGAAGGCTTAATATGGTGCCAAAGGAAAGCACTGGTTTGAATCCAAGTCGATCCTTTGAGACTAACAACGCCATTCAAATGAAAAAAAAAACAAAGATGGTGGGGGTGTTAAACCCAACAAAACCAAACCAAACATACAAGCAGAGTAACTACTATTTACCCTCGTACTTCCTTTGTTGGTCTAGTGTTTATAACAGGACATACAATATGAGTTATTTTGTCCAAGTGTATTAAATGCCGCGTCGCATATCCACACCAAGCAATATATCCATGTCTTTCGTCAATACAGAGGTTTGTTAGATTGCAGGCTGCACCATACTTTCTCAACACATATTAATGTAGTATGCCTGTAAGAGACTGACACTTTTCCCTTTTGAATCGGTGGTGGGAGATGAATGATATCCAAAATAGCACTGACTCTGACCTCATGCTTCATAAATATAATATTTACAGTAACTATACTTATCTACCCAGTTAAGTGAGAACAGTTTGGCAGATTTTTCACCAATGAAGGCAACAGAGTCTTTCATTTCCTTAAGTGTGAGACGGAAAAGCTCCCGCTTTGGTCTCCACTGTCCACTGCCCCTTCAGACTGCCCTTGATCATCAGCAGATCTAACACTTACATGTTTTGCTGGGTTGAAGTGCTTTCTTCACGCCTGGCTCCTTCCAGCGGGTTACTGTAACATTGAATTTTGATGGAGGGCCGTCAACAGAATTCCACAGTCCGCTTAGAATGTCATACAAATTGACAGCCCTAAAAGATAGTAAAGATCCAAAGTTCAATATAGGAATTGCTACATGTAAATGAAAAAGCTCTATGTCACATACACTATGTAGCACTTGTGAGTACTCAATCAGTAGTGTCAAGAGCGTTTTTTTTACCTCAGACACTGGTGCGTAAGTACAAAACTAAGTCTTGTTAACAACTAGTACTTCTTCCTTGCTATCCAATGTTGGAATACATTACAAACACTAGAAGAATGGAGGTGTAAAGGACATATTATGTAAGCTCCTACATTTTTTAATGCATTGGATTCAAACTTGGTAGCTGTAATTGCAAAGGCTTGTTGAAGTGCAAGACATACTTATAAGACACAACTATTGTGACTCATCAGAATTAATGCCCTTTAGGGACTGCACTTCATGTTGATCACATAGTATGCTTCACAAAATTCTGAATCAGTATGTGCAATTTTCCATGTAATGGGCATGTTAACTCCACAATGACCCATGCAACCCACATATAAAATATATGACTTGCATTTTTTAAGGTGATCATTATGTTTCATCCAAGTTTCATGGTCCAATGTGGGAGTTGTATGCTACACAAGGTTTTGGCAACGGACAAACAGCCCCACAGACAAAGTAACCAAGCAACCACCCAGTAACTTCAATATACCCCCTTCAAACTGTGTTTGTGGTGTGTAATAATTAAGACAATGTTATTTTCAGTTGTTGGGGAGGAGTCTAGGCCCTTGATTTGGTGAAGATTTTCATTACAATTTCTTGGATAAGAGGAAGAAATTTTTGAGATAATTAACAAATTTTGGAAAATCTTCATGATTCTAAAGAAATTTTACTTGATGGTAAGGGGGCTGTGTGCAAGTAGAAATGGCCTGCAAATAGCCCCATCAATATCATAAAAGAAGTCTTGTATTAGACAGCATCTCTAGCAAATACATACTCTTTTGAAGGCAAGCTGCCTTTGTCAGTATTTGCTGGACCTTTAGAAGGGTGATGCATTTCTTCCATATCATCATCATCAGCACTGCTGATTGTTTTGGTACGTCACACCAGACCAACATAGGAGCTGGAAATTAAGTTAAACAAATTTTGTCGACATTTGTAACTAACTTAATCATGAGAGGAAATTAAATGAGTAAAGCACGCCCACTTGTTGCTCTCAGTTAAACTGATGGAAACTGAAATCAGACTTCCCGTAATCATTGAAAATTAAGAGCATTCATGGATACCAATGCTCATCTGTGAATGCACATATCTGACCCAATGTCAGATGAAGGTAATGGTCACAACAATGTAAACGTATCATCACAAGAAATATTGTGTCTGTATATGAACAACTTCCGTGATGTTGCAAAAGACTTATGGCCAAAAGTAGTTATTCATACTGTTTTTACATATCTTTAGCCAAGGTCTAGGTCACATGAAGGTCAATGTCACATCTAATACATCAATATATAGGTCTTGTGCCAATTGCGAATTGTATGTAAATATTAATAAAATATGTTAAGGGATGAAAAAGTTGTGACCAATATCCAAGTTTTTGCACATAGATTTTTAAAAATTTGGAGCCAATGTCATATGGAGGAATATTTATCTGAATATGAACAAAATTGGTCAAGTAATGGAAAAGTTATCAGTTTCTGCACTCAATGACGACACTAACAGTTAAACAGCATTACCTCGAAACAGGCAAGCTAAAAGGTTTACAGATCTGGTAGTCTGAAGCAAGTTCTATCAGACCAAAATTTAATCACTAACGGATAATATTTTTATAACGTCATGTGACGATTAATGTAACATGCTAACGTTATTTCTTTATTAATTACATCGACAGAACGTATTTGCTTGTCCGATATTATGCAAGTACATGTTCTTGAAATTATTTTGTCATGGTATAAAAGGAAACTTGCCTGGTTTGAATGAGAGCTTCCAATGATTAGACTTCTAACTCTAGCACAGGATTCTCCATAGCACCATCTTAAAGCCTTTCCCATGTCAATGACGTCAATATTTTCTGTTCCACCGTCCATCCGGATACAACTGTGAACTCCTGCAAATAAAGAATTGTATGGTATTCGCAGGAATACGACCGTTGCACCGCATATAAGTAATAATACTCGTATTCGTCGCCTTAATTCTACACTGATGTAAGTAGCATTTTATTAGTTTGGAGAAATAAACGTTTAAAGATTGAAGAGTCAATAACTTGTTCGTCTTACGTCATTGTGGAATTGGAGTTTAGTCTATTTAGAACAGTTCTCCAGGGTAACAAATATCACCATCATTTAGAGAAAAACTGAGAACACGGGAAAATGAACATACACTATACAATTAGTCTGCTAGAAAGCAGTAAAAGTAATAGACATTGAGTGCAATCATGACTAAACTTCTTCTTTCAGTCTTACAAGTTAATCATACTTGTGACAATAGGACCGGGTGTCATTAAATAATAATTCACTTCAATGGTCCGCAATACACCAAAAAAAATACTTTTTGTGAACAATGATAGATATTAGTCACTGGCGCTGAAATGGTTAATATCTCTTTATTTCTTAATTGAAAATTAGCTATATTAGTTACAATAGACAATTTATTGGAACGTCATTTAATTTTGCGCGCGTCACATCCGCTTGAAGTAAACATCATAAAATAATGGTATGTGCGTAAGAGGATTAAACACAATTAACAGGATCATTGTCTTTAAACTATTTTAAAGATATTAAAACTTTCGAATCGATGAAGACATAAAAAACTTAGACACTATTTATTTATGTTTAAAGGAAACATGATTGATCCTTCAAACATTAATCCTCGTCTTACCTAACTTGTGTTGTATCCGTTTGACTATCACAACTATAGAAAACTTACAGAATCAGTGCTGACTTTGTCTGATTAACATAAAATTGATACCATTGTTTTATTTTGACGTATATAGTACATAAAACTGCGACAATAATTCGTCTTAAGACTTTAAATACTTACAAGTCCAGTAACTGTGTCATAAGGGTGTGTAGCACAATCATAGATCTAAACGAATGTCCACATTCAAACCATATTTTCATACAAAGTTCAGCTGAACAAATTGTGCATAGATTAGATTGACTTACGCACCGCCGTGACACTTGTAGCACTAGCGAACACAATACCGATGCGTCTAAAACCCTTAAAACATCTACGAGCGTAGTCTATAGATATTCACGCCCTAAAGTCACATGATCAACCAATGTCGACACCATGTTGAATGCAATGAACATCGGTCTATAGTTAATAGTTACCTTTTAAATTTCCGCAATCAAAGATTTAAATCAACATTCTTCATGATCAGCCTTTCCTTGTCATATGTTCCGTTGATAATGTTGTTGAAAAGGACATATTGGAATAATTCCAAATTCAGGAAATCCCTACATTTTGATTGGCTAATCCGAGGCGTTCACACATGAATGAATACCCAAATTTCATTGATCCATCAATTGATTATATGCGACCTTAATCTAAGGTAAATAATATGATGAACAAGCTGGGTATAGATCTACAATTCTTGGCGTCGAATACCCCGCTAACATCTACATTACAGTATAATCTCTCATCAAGACCATCTCGAAATGAGGACCACCTCCTTAATAAGACTCTAGATAATCACACCTCCTTCACAACTAAGTTCGCCGTTCTTCAGAACAAATGGTGGTCACCTATTATCAAGGTTTCACTGTATTGAGACAGAAGGGAGACCACTCGTGAGGGCATATTCAATTATCATATTTCTGTTGACAGCGATTGACCAATCGACGTTAAGAGACACCGTGGGAAATAATTCCATTCATATGAGTCATACAAAGTAAATCAAAGCACTGAAATAACTTTTGCAGATGAATTTTCCGATTTTTTCCGAATTTTTCCGCTGTTGGTTCCGCTTTGAACACATCGCGACAACCATCTGTATTACATTGAAAGTGATATCACTTAACGCTCAGTTTAGAAACCAAGATCGACGTGCATGTTCATTCGATCACCAATAGTAGGCATCTATTAAAAAACGCGATGACAACCTTTATTATCACATATTTTCGCGACATCACAAATATTTTGTGTGTGAATAATTATACTGGACTGGAAACGACACGAGAAAGTTTAAATGATTCCTATTGATGATACTTTCTCTAGTGTTTTCTAAAATCATTTTACTTTCTGAATGTATAAACAAAGTTCTTATGTGTTTATTATTTTGTGTTTGCTTCTTTCGTGTTACATCGCCATTTCATGATGGTTGTCTTGTGGTATGTTAGTAATACTTCCCAGAAGCTCTGTGAGTTGCAGTCTGTTTGGCTATCTATACGTTATATAAGCTTTAAAATTAAGGCATGATTTTGCATGTTCGGTCAAATGTCGCTTCGTTTCGTGTGTTCGTTTGTTTTCATCGGGGTTTACGCCGTTTTTCAACAATTTTCCAGTCATATACATGTATACGGCGGCGAATATTGTTTTCAGTGTGTTTCAGTTAAATACGGCGGTCAATAAATAAGTGTTGCTAGGCTTCAAATTCGTTCGAACGCTTCATTCAGCCACCAACTGACAATTTTATACAAGCTAAGTTTGACACCAGAAAGGAAGTTCCTTAGCTTGGTAAAGGGAATGGATTAAAGCTCTTCGTTTTTCGATAATGGGATACATGTATATGCGCATGACAACATATTTATTTGGAACAGCTGAAGTGTTTTTTGCGCCCTCCATAAGTCGTGATACAAAATCAGCTATGGGGTAATACTATATACGGTATTTTAAAGGGGAAATTGCACGGGATTTTCGTGTGTAGCTAGTCACGTGGTCGAAGTCGGATATATATCTCGTGGAGATGTCTTACAGGCGAGGTTTGATACGCTAGTAGTTAAAGCTCGAGCTTGTCTAACTTTACATGGCTACATTATTATTATGGTGCGTGTGGTAGGAACTCCACGTGGTATCCATGGTAACATGTCGGACGGTAGAGTGTAGAAATACTGACCAATATTGTGTAATTGCGAAGAGGTCTTATTTGATCCTGGACGGAATATGATAAAAATAATAGTTTCTAAAATATGGATTACTAAGTTTGCATTGAAGTGATATAGTTTGTTTGCACGCTTACGAATATGCTATCTACAAATTAATATATAATTTCAACTAAATGATTAATGGTTTGATCCTTCAAAAGTTTGTGATAAAATGTTTCGTGGTGATCTGAATGTACGATAATATACTATGCTGATTACCTCTGGTAATCAAAGGACGTCTTACTCGGGGCCGCCTAACATGGAGTTAAGGACGATCTTTGGCGGAAAATAAGGATTTGCTGCAATCTGATTGGTCGACATGGTGTGAAGTCGCCATTTTTCAAACAGGCAATGGATGGATGTGGCTACAGGCTTCTCGATTGAATTGGTAAGTTTTACTGAAACATTTGTGTATAGTTCATGTTAATTTTGACCCATTTTTGTGTATCACAGTTGACATTGTTGTTTATGGCTGAATCCGATGCTGAATCCAGTGTGTTCCAGTTCCATTCAAAGATCTATTCGTTATTGCTTTATAAATTTGGTGGGAAGTAAAGTAAATAGAGATTTTTCTTAAGTTTTCTGAATTACTGATTTTAAACTGATCAGATAATTTGCTCCTTCAATATTGCGTAAACAAAATCATTAAAACTTCATCAATGTCCACTGGCTAGAACTATCATGGATTCAGCTAATATGTGTATTGCTGAGACATTTATGATGGTAGTACATCATGATTCGTGTAGTTTATGATACTTATGATGACAATTGTTGCAGCCTATTATTAATGAACTTCCTTTACTTGCTTGTGATATATTCCATCCAGTAACCCCCTTTTGTTCCCCTAATTTTCCTTAGTTGTTCAGAACATTCCTTAATTACACCCCATCCATGTTTACCCTTGCACCTCCTCAGTGCCTAAGGTTTTGTGGACTGTTGTTTCCCCATGGGTCTGTGTTGGGAGGTCATGTGTATGTGGCATTCCCTGTAACATCTTGATCTTTCATGCAGTTATACATAGATCTATAGAGATCCTTAAGTACAGTCATGGCAGTAATAAGGCTTATGTTGCAGACATGATCAGGTGATTTTTGTCAAATTATTGGTATAAGTGTGTTTGTGTATGATTAGAAATTAAATTTTTCGATTTTTTTACATATAGGTATGAGATTGAAGGCTGAGTGAAAAGGTTGGCTGTTGCATATTTCTGGGAAATTGAGTCATTGACCTCATTACAAGCCGATTGCCCTAATTCGCACATTGTTCACGATTTTGCTATTAAATATGACTGTATTCTTTGATGTGATGACAAATGGTCCAATATCACTTTTCCACAAATTAATTTCAACTTCTAAATTATAGCATGTAATAGTTCCCTTTATTTTACATCAAAACATAAAATATCTGAATATTACCTGCAAACATCTACAATAAAACTTTAGATACAATTTAGTTGCTAGGATGTTTTTGTACTTGTGACTGACTTATTATAACAAAGTGACCAACAAATTGGCTGAACTCTTAATAATCTGAATCTTAGTAATCTGAAAGATTAGTGTATAAACATTGTGCACTAGTAATACACCAATGAAACATTTCATATCAAGTATGAAATCCATTGAGAACCATTGGAATTGCATATGCTTATCCTATGATATAGTTAATGCATATATAACCTAAGAAGAACATTTCTTTTATAAATGCCTAGAATAGGGGTAAAAAATGCAAATTTATAATTTTCAGGTGCCTGGATTACCACTGGGTACAAGAGCCATGAGTTCATATAAACATGAAAATAAGGAGAGAAGTACAAACCAGGGGCTGTTAATTGTACTTGAGACTTTAATAGTACCAAACAGTTGACTGCAAGGAAAACAAGATGTGTACTAAAGGTTAGTGTATTGTCATTCTGACACATGTAGGCATATCAAATGTTTGTAGATTCTGTTTTTTTTGGCAGTTTTGGGAGAGGTCTCATCACAGGCATTTTTCTACACTTCCCAAGGGTCAGACTCTCTGACCCATTCCCAAAGCCGAATATATGTTTTTTTTCCAATTAGAAGCACCTACGAAAAATTGTCTACCGGAGCGACCTTGTATGTCTTGAAACTCTTTGAATAACTCTGGCCATTATTGTCCCTTGTGTCATAAATGTTTGTGGTTCTGACAGTTTATTTAGAAATGTTGATTAGAATGCTTGTTTATATAAAATTTAGATATGAAAATTCCCACAACTGGAGTTGAAGCAATTAAAGTTTTCCCAAATTTGCAACAACAAAAATTTGCTGTATACATGGCCTGACCAACCAGTGCCTCCTTATTAAACGATGTCTAATCAGGGCTAGCATGGCTATGCCTTCAACCTGCTTCAAGCCATGATGTTCACACACCGAAGTTGTACCTATGAAATGGTAAGCCTGCAGCCAACTTAATTTTATATAGTCTGTGCTGATAGACGAGACTACATACGTCATCATGCGTTGACATGAGTCATCATATCTACATGACGTACGTTGACACATGTCAACACACAATGACGCAAGTCAACACACGACGATGTACCTCAATGCACAACAGTTGCTTCTCAGAATTTCGTATGGCGATCTTTTCTCAGGTCCTGCGTCATTGCAGGACCAACGCAGGACTCTCCCAACACTACTTTTGTCGTGGCAAGTCCTACAGCTACTTAAACAAAATCTAAACCGAGGAGTCCTACTTCTTCTCAATGTGACTGAGGCTGAAGTTTATTCCATCTTAAACAATATGTGTTTCAGGTTTCGGCCTGGTGAGCAAGTACTTCCGGGTTGTTGTAGCCTAGGAAGTCCCAGATTTAGCACCGTCTCTGCTTGTACTGATCCAATGTTAGCTGTCTTTATTGTTACTGTGTAACTTTTGTGTCATTTCTGATCACTAAAACAGTGATTTCTCTTTGCTTTGCAGGACTACATTTTTGCATGGAAGGATTTAAAAAGTGCACTGGTTCGGTTGACAGTTGTGTATTGAAAATTTGGACAGTGACTGTATGCATTGAATGATAGCAGAAAAGTTCCTAGTTTATGTTGGTGTATTCTCTGTGTGGATTTACTGGGAAAGTGTTGTATTTGAAAACTGGAGATTGCACATAGCTGGGCCTATGTTGTGGATTTCTAAATTCCAGTGGGAAATTTCAACTTTTACTATAGAATAAAGAGGGCGAAAAAGCACAGGCCGACACCTTCAGACGTCATAACACACAGGTACTTGTAACAATTATATTTATCTTTGTTTGAGGAGCTTAGTCCTATATCAATCAGAATAAAATAGATTCTGCACACTTGATAGACAGATGGAACGAACTCACTGAACGTGTGTATACTAAATGACGTCAGAGACGTAGGGAGTTGTATTCATCAATCAATCAATCAGTGGTAGGGAGTTGTATTCATCAATCAATCAATCAATGGTAGGGAGTTGTTTTCATCAATCAATCAATGGTAGTGAGTTGTATTCATCTGTTCAAAGATAGTTTTAACATTATGTATAGAGCTTGCATTTAGTTAAAATATGGATTGTTAAATGAATAGTTTGCCAAAACAGCAAAATAAATCAGATGTTATGAAATTTCAATGAGGCCATCCTTAAAGAATGTTTGTTTGGCATAACCCTACCCAGCATAATTTAGGTGGGTAGGTGGGTATTTTTTCATTATTGTATAGTCATACCAGTGTTAACTATTAATACACTGCTAAAAACATTTTCTCACTTAGACCCCTAAAATATTTATTGAACAAGGGCCATTTTCTTGAGTAAGTAGGGTTATGGTAAAAACATTTTTTTAATTATGGCCTGAGCAATAACTTTGTAGGGCAGGTTTTTTAAAAAACAAAGATTTTTGTCTTAATATCATAAGCTTTCAAATGCTGTATGATTTCATTGTATCTTAGTAAATGCTGGAAAGAGTGCTGTGCAGTATGACATAAACCGGTATACATAATATATTGATAGACTGGAATTGTTTTAATGGACCCCTTGCAGGATATTTGAGTATGAATATCACATTCTTAAAAAGTTGCCCATTATGTAATAACATGTGAAATAAAAATATATACCCAGTTCCTGAACAGGGAAGACCAAGGGTACCTTAGTCAGGGCTCACACTGGCTTAAAAAAAGTAGGAGCCACTTTGCACGGCGCGCAAGCACACAATAATTGATTTATACATAATTAATGTCCATTTAAGTCCAATCTGTGTAACAATAGTACTTGTTTTGGTGTTATGTGTGAGTTTCTGTTATGTGCATTTAGCCTGCATGTTTATAAGTACAAAATATTCAATGTGTGGATTTTTGTAGTGTTCATGATATTTGACTCGGACCAATCCCAGTACAGTAAAGTTATTATTGAGTTGGTCTTAATAGTGAAACCAAGCAGACTGATTGTGACATTGAACATTAATACATGTAGCACACATTATACATGTTTTTTATATAATGCAGAATAAGAAAAGCAACATGTATGGTAACTTTAATACATTTTTATTCAAAATGAAAACAGATATACATTGAATTCCCACATCAGTATGTTCAGTGCTTCCACAGGAGATCATTTACAGAAGTGTTTTCATTTTTTCATTCCTGGCACCACCTCCATTGGTCTCATAATCATCCAAGATGATCTCGGCCTTTTGCATGAACTTGTATTGTCTGAACCTGAAACAATGTTATTTTTTAATTTAACAGATGGAGTATACTTAATTAAAGATGTATCTGGCTCATCTGAACATAAAATGTTTGAATTGGCTTCATCCAGTATTGTCGTTGCATTGGCTAAAACATGATCTGTATATGATAAGACCAATATGATAGATGGCCATCATCGGGCCACTTTCGATAAAGTCTATATGGCTTACGAAGATTTATCTGCAAAATGCAACTTCATTTTAAAGACTTTTAACAGAGCTTTCCTTATAGCTGATGGGAAAGGTATAAGTCCAATTTTAAACTGCCTTCAATCGCTACTTAAACTATGCAGTTAAAGTGGCGTTTTGTGTATAGCTCATCCCGGCAATAAAAAAGCACTGAATTTTGATAGATTCTAGAGCTAATAGGCACGAACACATTGTTTGGCAATCATTTGTTGTGTTTTAAAAGTTGACAAATATATATCATAGTTCTTGTGTAATTTTGCCTGAGAACACAGGGCAGTGCATTGAAACCATTGCAATTCTAAATACTGTAGTCATGTTTAGTCATTTGTGTTTTGTTCTTAACATGAAACAAGTATTGTGAAGTAAATATTCTTAACTAATGCCATTAGTTATCATATCCCTACCATTAATGCTAACAAGTGTGGCATTTATAGCATCTCCCTATCATCTCACCCCTACTCTACGTCACAATCGTCTCACCCCTACTCTACGTCTTGAGCGTCTCACCCGTACTCTACGTCCCTATCATCTAACCCCTCCTCTACGTCCCTATCGTCTCACCCCTCCTCTATGTCTCTATCATCTCACCCCTTCTCTACGTCCCTATTGTCTCACCCCTTCTCTACGTCCCTATCGTCTCACGTCTCACCCCTTCTCTACGTCCCTATCGTCTCACATCTCACCCCTTCTCTACGTCCCTATCGTCTCACGTCTCACCCCTTCTCTACATCCCTATCGTCTCACCCCTCCTCTATGTCTCTATCGTCTCACCCCTTCTCTACATCCCTATTGTCTCACCCCTTCTCTACGTCCCTATCGTCTCACGTCTCACCCCTTCTCTACGTCCCTATCGTCTCACCCCTCCTCTACATTCCTATTGTCTCACCCCTCCTCTACGTCCCTATTGTCTCACCCCTCCTCTACATCCCTATCGTCTCACCCCTTTTCTACGTCCCTATTGTCTCACCCCTTCTCTACGTCCCTAGCGTCTCACCCCTCCTCTACGTCCCTATTGTCTCACCCCCTCCTCTACGTCCCTGGCGTCTCACCTCTCCTCTACGTCCCTAGCGTCTCACCCCTCCTCTACGTCCTTATTGTCTCATCCCTTCTCTACGTCCCTATTGTCTCACCCCTCCTCTACGTCCCTATTGTCTCACCCCTCCTCTACGTCCCTATTGTCTCACCCCTACTCTACGTCCCTAGCGTCTCACCCCTCCTCTACATCCCTATTGTCTCACCCCTTCTCTACGTCCCTATCGTCTCACCCCTCCTCTACGTCCCTATTGTCTCACCCCTCCTCTACGTCCCTATTGTCTCACCCCTCCTCTACATCCCTAGCGTCTCACCCCTCCTCTACGTCCCTATCGTCTCACCCCTTCTCTACATCCCTAGTGTCTCACCCCTCCTCTACGTCCCTATCGTCTCACCCCTTCTCTACGTCCCTAGCATCTCACCCCTCCTCTACGTCCCTATTGTCTCACCCCTCCTCTACGTCCCTATCGTCTCACCCCTTCTCTACGTCCCTATTGTCTCACCCCTCCTCTACGTCCCTATCATCTCACCCCTCCTCTACCTCCCTATCGTCTCACCCCTCATCTACGTCCCTATCGTCTCACCCCTTCTCTACGTCCCTATCGTCTCACCCCTCCTCTACGTCCCTATCGTCTCACCCCTCCTCTACGTCCCTATCATCTCATCCCTCCTCTACGTCCCTATCGTCTCAAAAATAAAACATGTTCATTGCCATTTTATGAGGGTTGAGCAAAACCAAAATATGAACAAAAGTTACGCCCCCCCCCCCCCCCAAGCAAAAATCCTGTATCTGCCAATAAGAATTGATTCACAATCTAGGTTCAAGTATTTCATACTGTCTCTACCTTAAAATCACAGTATTAAGTATATTTCATGAAACATGAATGAAATTGAGTGTTTGGATGGAAAGTTGTATTAAAAAAGACCTTGAATGTAAAACAAACTTTCTTTTGTCTCTAGATAAGCTAAGCTTAGTTTACTTTCTTATCATTTGACTAGCTTCTTATCTCTTTTTCTTGATTTTTCTTTGATAATTGAATATTCTAAATACTGCTTAAGGTAGAGCACCATTTCACAATGTAGAGTTTATTCAATTGAATTAACTTTGATTCTATTACTAGTGTTGTACAACTTATTGGTTGTCATTAGTTCTGTAAATCATGTAATATAAATTTATTATAACTGGTCTAAAATAATTCTTTGATTGTTGTTATTAAAAGTTGTCATTTTTATGAAGTAGATAAACATATAAGATCAATTTTAGTGCTAATTGTTGTGGAACTTCGCAATTATCTCCATGTCAGTTATATTCCAACCATATTAACCTGATCCTGACCTTTATGAATGAATACATTGTATATCATACATCGATTACGCTGACTATATAATTTTCCGTGATAGAATCGTGCACTGTTGGTATTTTTTGTTGCACTTAAGGAAATCATTGCATATGTGGATTTCTATTATATGACCAAACTTGTACATCAATTCGCCAAGAGACGAAATTATTGGATTCAGAGACAAAGATAAATTTATATAATCGCTCTACTGTGAATTTATGCTAATTTGTCTTAGTAATCACTTGTGTTAGTTTGTTTTAAATATATTTCCTGCAAAGTAATGAACACAATTATTTCAATGGTGTTAGATGTTTGCAAATACAAATGTATAACATTTGATCATGGCATAGGCGTTATTCTAATTACTCTAAACATGACAAGGTTGTTTGAAAACCAGATGATCATAATATTGTTTGCCTTAACAACTGTGTCTGAAGTAGATGTAGAGGTTTTGATAGTCAACTCTGGATGAAATTGCCCAGCGTTGGAATTAAAAAGTCTTTCTTGATAATTAGTACCAGTCACAAACAATTATATTGTGTTAACCAGATAAATTGATATGTAACCAATGTGTGATACAATACAGACTGGTGAACTATACCGAAACAGACTATACTGTCTATGACTAAATCACACGACAGAGTTATTTGAATCCACTATGCAGTGATCTCCCCTGACAGGTATCAGAGTTACTAGAATTTAGTGCAATCAAGTAACTGGCAATATAAACAATTCGGCAATATTTTTATTTTTCAGAATATCTTAACCTTCAGATTGCAACAACATTGCTAGCTTCAGGTTGCACTGACCACTTTTTTGTAAAGATTTTCTTGTCTAAAATGACATACAAGTTTACTGACATGTTTATCTGGACGTGTTCCATCCATTTATAAGTGATTGGCTAATCAAAACATATGTGCTGTAGAAATCTACCATCAGACATAGTGTGTATAGTAAAACCTCGATAATATTGAGGTTGCAAAAGAACAAGCCAGTGTAAATGGACTTGAAAGGTGTGGTCTTAATGTTGAGGTGGTCTTACCATTGAGGTGGTCTTAACATGAGATTTTACTGTACGTAACAATATTTTAACTAATCTTGAACCAACATTTCAGTATTCCGCAGATGATAATTTAGAACAATGTTTATTTAGGTGTAAATTACATAAAAGTAGTCTACCTTTAACTAACACCTGAATTGTCATTTTAAGTTATTTTTCCCAAGACAGTGCATTGACCATACCCTACATCAGTGTATATTGATACCAATGTGTTTATACTTTCACAACAGTAATATAGGAGTAGTTTATTTACTACTTTGTAGAATTAAATAGTTCCAACTAGATGAGGGATTAATTATCACAGACTACCTTTTTCATCAAATATATCTTATTTGCATTGACTTAAATCATATGCACTGGTTGTTTTGATTGTCAATACTTGTATATATTAGGTGGTTTGTAGAAGAGTGGATAGTGTAATCAAGAATCAGATCAGGTTTTATAACACAGGTACCAGTGTGTATTGCGTGATCAATTTCAACATGTTTTTGTTCTCTCACCTTTGTTACTGGCTCATTCATTGGTCCTAAGATTTGGTTTTGTCCAATCAGATTTATCAAAATTTTGATGGGAAACCATTAGTTGTTTGTGACCAGCAGGACTTGCACACTTGGACTATTGGTGATTAGACTTTTGGATATACTTATTATTTAATTATGGATTGTGTGTTGTTAAACAGTTAGTACATTTTTATACTTCTCATTGTCAATTGGCTGATTTTGTATTTTTTTGTATCATAGCTTGTCTGATGATGGTGGACATAGGCAATTTCTTGTGGAGTTGTTTTATCATAGCTTGTCTGATGATGGTGGACATAGGCAATTTCTTGTGGAGTTGTTTTATCATAGAATGTCTGATGATGGTGGACATAGGCAATTTCTTGTGGAGTTGTTTTACCATAGAATGTCTGATGATGGTGGACATAGGCAATTTCTTGTGGATTTGCATTATCATAGAATGTCTGATGACCAGGTGGACATAGGCAATTTCTTGTGGAGTTGTTTTATCATAGTTTATCTGGTGATGGTGGACATTATAAAGCAGTGTGGAGTTGTTTTATCATTTTCAATACAAGTTATATGAAGAGAAAAGCAGTTAAATATCAGGAATATAGTGCCTTCCATTATTTTACAGCTCATAATTGATAGATATTAATTGCACCATGACTGTAATAGTTGCATTTGATGCAGAAATTGTGATATTACCTCAATTAACCCATGTTACAGCCTGAAATGTGTTGATATACAATTGCAGTCATACTCCCTATTATTTAATGAGTTTCTTTAATATTGGGAATGTTGTGATCAACATGCTAAACAAATGTAGGTTGTCCTGAGGATGCCTGGGTATTCCTCTCTTATTACATCCACATAGTATTTGCATCAATACAGTTTGCAACTTATTTTATTGACATGCCTGGTTTTCGCTTGTATTTTATTTTGTTTTTAGGACATAACAATATATGATTTATGATTTCATACTTGCTTTATATGAATCTATTTCAGGACCCATGGTAATGTTGTATGATGTTCTACCCCTTCCTGATGGTTACCTGTATTTTCTACCAAAAATGGTTCACTTGTGTTACCATGGGAACCACATACATAAAACATAGATGAAACAGTGACTGTGACTGGTTGACTAAAATGTGGTGAAAGCTTTTACTTTGTTTCTAGTTGAAGTACACCAGAGAATAAGGCTTTACTTACGTTTCCAGTTAGGCTTCAAAATGTTTTCATTTTATTCAAACTTCTGTTAATTAATTTAAGTTTCAGTTTTGATATTATCAGGTGATAGTGTTTGTTTTAAATTTCCATTTCATCTGATTCTGCTTTTCGAGAATAAGTTTTTTGGTTTTAATGTTCTTTTTTGGTTTTCTCTGTTATTATTGTGCTATGTGTTTGATATATCAAATGTTTGTTTCTTCTTTTTTTCAAACTCTGTTTATTAATTTAAGTTCCAGAAATGATAATATTAGCTGATAGGGTTTATTTAAGATGTCCGTTCTAACTAATTCTGATAGTGAAGAATAAGTTTTAAATTTATGATTTCTCTTATAAAAAATCAATTTAACTTTGTATTAATTACTTGCATTGATGGTTAATTAAAATCATTTAAGTTTCTGTTGATTGTTGATACATGGTCTAAAAAGTCTCAATCTGCCACTGTTCAGGGACGATCTCCCGATTGGCCTTTATGGTCATAATTAAATTCATTTAAAGATAAAATAATTTTTTAGAATTGATGTAAAATTAGGCGTAGGCGGTTAGATCTGATGGGGAGTTGCGACCCTTGCGTCCTGTGCAGATAAGTCTTTTTTGTGTTTCATGTGTTTAATATGTCTAATCCTGTTTCTTTCTTTTGTAGTCGCCTTCATCTCGGTGATGAAGAACGTCGTATTTCGGTGAATGCGTTTAGACCTCGCGATCGCGTAATTGTATTTTTTGATATGCATTAATGATTTTGTGTTTTCATGTGTTCCATGTGTTATGTGTGTTCCATGTGTTTGATATGTCTAATCCTGTTTCTTTCTTTTGTAGTCGCCTTCATCTCGGAGATGGAGAACGTCGTATCGTTGAATTCGTATAGACCTCGCGATTGCGTAATTGTAGTCTTTGATATTCATTAATGATTTTGTGTTTACATGTATTCCATGTGTTATGTGTGTTCCATGTGTTTGATTTGTCTAATCCTATTTCTTTCTTATGTAGTCGCCTTCATCTCGGTGATGGAGAATGTCGTATCGTTGAATTCGTATAGACCTCGCGATTGCGTAATTGTAGTCTTTGATATTCATTCATGATTTTGTGTTTACATGTATTCCATGTGTTATGTGTGTTCCATGTGTTTGATTTGTCTAATCCTGTTTCTTTCTTTTGTAGTCGCCTTCATCTCGGTGATGAAGAACGTCGTATTTCGGTGAATGCGTTTAGACCGCCCGATCGCGTAATTGTATTTTTTGATAGTCATTAATGATTTTGTGTTTTCATGTGTTCCATGTGTTATGTGTGTTCCATGTGTTTGATATGTCTAATCCTGTTTCTTTCTTTTGTAGTCACCTTCATCTCGGTGATGGAGAATGTCGTATCGTTGAATGCGTATAGACCTCGCGATCGCGTAATTGTATTCTTTGATATGCATTAATGATTTTGTGTTTACATGTATTCCATGTGTTATGTGTGTTCTATGTGTTTGATTTGTCTAATCCTGTTTCTTTCTTTTGTAGTCGCCTTCATCTCGGTGATGGAGAATGTCGTATCGTTGAATGCGTATAGACCTCGCGATCGCGTAATTGTATTCTTTGATAATCATTAATGATTTTGTGTTTACATGTATTCCATGTGTTATGTGTGTTCCATGTGTTTGATTTGTCTAATCCTGTTTCTTTCTTTTGTAGTCACCTTCATCTCGGTGATGGAGAATGTCGTATCGTTGAATGCGTATAGACCTCGCGATCGCGTAATTGTATTCTTTGATATTCATTAATGATTTTGTGTTTACATGTATTCCATGTGTTATGTGTGTTCCATGTGTTTGATTTGTCTAATCCTGTTTCTTTCTTTTGTAGTCGCCTTCATCTCGGTGATGGAGAACGTTGTATGGGTACATGCGTATGGACCTCTCGCGATCGCGTTATTGTATTTTTTGTTATTCATTGATGATTTTGAGCTTTCATGTGTTCCATGTGTTTGATATGTCTAATCCTGTTTCTTTCTTTTGTATTCGCCTTCATCTCGGTGATTGAGAATGTCGTATCGTTGAATGCGTATAGACCTCGCGATCGCGTAATTGTATTCTTTGATATTCATTAATAATTTTGTGTTTTCATGTGTTCCATGTGTTATGTGTGTTCCATGTGTTTGATTTGTCTAATCCTGTTTCTTTCTTTTGTAGTCGCCTTCATCTCGGTGATGGAGAACGTCGTATCGGTGAATGCTTATAGACCTTTCGCAATCGCGTAATTGTATTCGTTCATCTCGGTGTTTATCTATTGTATGTTTTTTAAGCTTTGTTCATGTGTTTTTTGTGTTTCATGTTCTTTTTTGGTTTTTCTCTGTTATTATTGTGCTATGTGTTTGATATATCGAATGTTTGTTTCTTCTTTTTTTCAAACTCTGTTTATTAATTTAAGTTCCAGAAATGATAATATTAGCTGATAGGGTTTATTTAAATGTCCGTTCCAACTAATTCTGATAGTGAAAGAGAGAGAATATGTAACTACAGGGAAAGCCACATACATAAGACAATGCCTCCCCACGCAGATCTCCGGAAAAACAACAGTCCACAATACATAAGGCCTAAAGGAGGTCAAACGGTACACATTTTAAGGAACTGAGGTGCAAGGAATGGCTCAGCAGACCACAAGGAATAACTAGTAGAATCAAAGTGGACAGTAAGGGAAGGGGAGGTGGGAATTAATGGATGGAAAATATCACAGGACAAGTCAAGACAAGACTAATTTTTTAGAATTTATGTAAAATAGGCGTAAAGGCGGTTAGATCTGATGGGGAGTTGCGACCCTTGCGTCCTGTGCAGATAAGACTTTTTTGTGTTTCATGTGTTTAATATGTCTAATCCTGTTTCTTTCTTTTGTAGTCGCCTTCATCTCGGTGATGAAGAACGTCATATTTCGGTGAATGCGTTTAGACCTCGCGATCGCGTAATTGTATTTTTTGATATGCATTAATGATTTTGTGTTTTCATGTGTTCCATGTGTTATGTGTGTTTCATGTGTTTAATGTGTCTAATCCTGTTTCTTTCTTTTGTAGTCGCCTTCATCTCGGTGATGAAGAACGTCGTATTTCGGTGAATGCGTTTAGACCTCGCGATTGCGTAATTGTATTTTTTGATATGCATTAATGATTGTGTGTTTTCATGTATTCCATGTGTTATGTGTGTTCCATGTGTTTGATTTGCCTAATCCTATTTCTTTCTTTTGTAGTCACCTTCATCTCGGTGATGGAGAACGTCGTATCGTTGAATGCGTATAGGCCTCGCGATCGCGTAATTGTATTCTTTGATATTCATTAATGATTTTGTGTTTACATGTATTCCATGTGTTATGTGTGTTCCATGTGTTTGATTTGTCTAATCCTATTTCTTTCTTTTGTAGTCACCTTCATCTCGGTGATGAAGAACGTCGTATTTCGGTAAATGCGTTTAGATCGCCCATTCGCGTAATTGTATTCTTTGATATGCATTAATGATTTTGTGTTTACATGTATTCCATGTGTTATGTGTGTTCCATGTGTTTGATTTGTCTAATCCTATTTCTTTCTTATGTAGTCGCCTTCATCTCGGTGATGGAGAATGTCGTATTTCGGTGAATGCGTTTAGACCACCCGATCGCGTAATTGTATTTTTTGATATTCATTTATGATTTTGTGTTTTCATGTGTTCCATGTGTTATGTGTGTTCCATGTGTTTGATATGTCTAATCCTGTTTCTTTCTTTTGTAGTCACCTTCATCTCGGTGATGGAGAATGTCGTATCGTTGAATGCGTATAGACCTCGCGATCGCGTAATTGTATTCTTTGATATGCATTAATGATTTTGTGTTTACATGTATTCCATGTGTTATGTGTGTTCCATGTGTTTGATTTGTCTAATCCTATTTCTTTCTTATGTAGTCGCCTTCATCTCGGTGATGGAGAATGTCGTATCGTTGAATGCGTATAGACCTCGCGATCGCGTAATTGTATTCTTTGATATTCATTAATAATTTTGTGTTTTCATGTGTTCCATGTGTTATGTGTGTTCCATGTGTTTGATTTGTCTAATCCTGTTTCTTTCTTTTGTAGTCACCTTCATCTCGGTGATGGAGAACGTCGTATCGTTGAATGGGTATAGACCTCGTGATCGCGTAATTATATTCTTTGATATGCATTAATGATTTTGTGTTTACATGTATTCCATGTATTATGTGTGTTCCATGTGTTTGATTTGTCTAATCCTGTTTCTTTCTAATGTAGTCGCCTTCATCTCGGTGATGGAGAATGTCGTATCGTTGAATGCGTATAGGCCTCGCTCTCGCGTAATTGTATTCTTTGATATTCATTAATGATTTTGTGTTTACATGTATTCCATGTGTTGTGTGTGTTCCATGTGTTTGATTTGTCTAATCCTGTTTCTTTCTTTTGTAGTCACCTTCATCTCGGTGATGAAGAACGTCGTATTTCGGTGAATGCGTTTAGATCGCCCGATCGCATAATTGTATTCTTTGATATGCATTAATGATTTTGTGTTTACATGTATCCCATGTGTTATGTGTGTTCCATGTGTTTGATTTGTCTAATCCTATTTCTTTCTTATGTAGTCGCCTTCATCTCGGTGATGGAGAATGTCGTATTTCGGTGAATGCGTTTAGACCACCCGATCGCGTAATTGTATTCTTTGATATTCATTAATAATTTTGTGTTTTCATGTGTCTAATCCTGTTTCTTTCTTTTGTAGTCGCCTTCATCTCGGTGATGGAGAACGTCGTATCGGTGAATGCTTATAGACCTTTCGCAATCGCGTAATTGTATTCGTTCATCTCGGTGTTTATCTATTGTATGTTTTTTAAGCTTTGTTCATGTGTTTTTTGTGTTTCATGTTCTTTTTTGGTTTTTCTCTGTTATTATTGTGCTATGTGTTTGATATATCGAATGTTTGTTTCTTCTTTTTTTCAAACTCTGTTTATTAATTTAAGTTCCAGAAATGATAATATTAGCTGATAGGGTTTATTTAAATGTCCGTTCCAACTAATTCTGATAGTGAAAGAGAGAGAATATGTAACTACAGGGAAAGCCACATACATAAGACAATGCCTCCCCACACAGATCTCCGGAAAAACAACAGTCCACAATACATAAGGCCTAAAGGAGGTCAAACGGTACACATTTTAAGGAACTGAGGTGCAAGGAATGGCTCAGCAGACCACAAGGAATAACTAGTAGAATCAAAGTGGACAGTAAGGGAAGGGGAGGTGGGAATTAATGGATGGAAAATATCACAGGACAAGTCAAGACAAGACTAATTTTTTAGAATTTATGTAAAATAGGCGTAAAGGCGGTTAGATCTGATGGGGAGTTGCGACCCTTGCGTCCTGTGCAGATAAGACTTTTTTGTGTTTCATGTGTTTAATATGTCTAATCCTGTTTCTTTCTTTTGTAGTCGCCTTCATCTCGGTGATGAAGAACGTCATATTTCGGTGAATGCGTTTAGACCTCGCGATCGCGTAATTGTATTTTTTGATATGCATTAATGATTTTGTGTTTTCATGTGTTCCATGTGTTATGTGTGTTTCATGTGTTTAATGTGTCTAATCCTGTTTCTTTCTTTTGTAGTCGCCTTCATCTCGGTGATGAAGAACGTCGTATTTCGGTGAATGCGTTTAGACCTCGCGATTGCGTAATTGTATTTTTTGATATGCATTAATGATTGTGTGTTTTCATGTATTCCATGTGTTATGTGTGTTCCATGTGTTTGATTTGCCTAATCCTATTTCTTTCTTTTGTAGTCACCTTCATCTCGGTGATGGAGAACGTCGTATCGTTGAATGCGTATAGGCCTCGCGATCGCGTAATTGTATTCTTTGATATTCATTAATGATTTTGTGTTTACATGTATTCCATGTGTTATGTGTGTTCCATGTGTTTGATTTGTCTAATCCTATTTCTTTCTTTTGTAGTCACCTTCATCTCGGTGATGAAGAACGTCGTATTTCGGTAAATGCGTTTAGATCGCCCATTCGCGTAATTGTATTCTTTGATATGCATTAATGATTTTGTGTTTACATGTATTCCATGTGTTATGTGTGTTCCATGTGTTTGATTTGTCTAATCCTATTTCTTTCTTATGTAGTCGCCTTCATCTCGGTGATGGAGAATGTCGTATTTCGGTGAATGCGTTTAGACCACCCGATCGCGTAATTGTATTTTTTGATATTCATTTATGATTTTGTGTTTTCATGTGTTCCATGTGTTATGTGTGTTCCATGTGTTTGATATGTCTAATCCTGTTTCTTTCTTTTGTAGTCACCTTCATCTCGGTGATGGAGAATGTCGTATCGTTGAATGCGTATAGACCTCGCGATCGCGTAATTGTATTCTTTGATATGCATTAATGATTTTGTGTTTACATGTATTCCATGTGTTATGTGTGTTCCATGTGTTTGATTTGTCTAATCCTATTTCTTTCTTATGTAGTCGCCTTCATCTCGGTGATGGAGAATGTCGTATCGTTGAATGCGTATAGACCTCGCGATCGCGTAATTGTATTCTTTGATATTCATTAATAATTTTGTGTTTTCATGTGTTCCATGTGTTATGTGTGTTCCATGTGTTTGATTTGTCTAATCCTGTTTCTTTCTTTTGTAGTCACCTTCATCTCGGTGATGGAGAACGTCGTATCGTTGAATGGGTATAGACCTCGCGATCGCGTAATTATATTCTTTGATATGCATTAATGATTTTGTGTTTACATGTATTCCATGTATTATGTGTGTTCCATGTGTTTGATTTGTCTAATCCTGTTTCTTTCTAATGTAGTCGCCTTCATCTCGGTGATGGAGAATGTCGTATCGTTGAATGCGTATAGGCCTCGCTCTCGCGTAATTGTATTCTTTGATATTCATTAATGATTTTGTGTTTACATGTATTCCATGTGTTGTGTGTGTTCCATGTGTTTGATTTGTCTAATCCTGTTTCTTTCTTTTGTAGTCACCTTCATCTCGGTGATGAAGAACGTCGTATTTCGGTGAATGCGTTTAGATCGCCCGATCGCATAATTGTATTCTTTGATATGCATTAATGATTTTGTGTTTACATGTATCCCATGTGTTATGTGTGTTCCATGTGTTTGATTTGTCTAATCCTATTTCTTTCTTATGTAGTCGCCTTCATCTCGGTGATGGAGAATGTCGTATTTCGGTGAATGCGTTTAGACCACCCGATCGCGTAATTGTATTTTTTGATATTCATTTATGATTTTGTGTTTACATGTATTCCATGTGTTATGTGTGTTCCATGTGTTTGATTTGTCTAATCCTGTTTCTTTCTTTTGTAGTCCCCTTCATCTCGGTGATGGAGAATGTCGTATCGTTGAATGCGTATAGACCTCGCGATCGCGTAATTGTATTCTTTGATATTCATTATTAATTTTGTGTTTTCATGTGTTCCATGTGTTATGTGTGTTCCATGTGTTTGATTTGTCTAATCCTGTTTCTTTCTTTTGTAGTCGCCTTCATCTCGGTGATGGAGAACGTCGTATCGGTGAATGCTTATAGACCTTTCGCAATCGCGTAATTGTATTCGTTCATCTCGGTGTTTATCTATTGTATGTTTTTTAAGCTTTGTTCATGTGTTTTTTGTGTTTCATGTTCTTTTTTGGTTTTTCTCTGTTATTATTGTGCTATGTGTTTGATATATCGAATGTTTGTTTCTTCTTTTTTTCAAACTCTGTTTATTAATTTAAGTTCCAGAAAATTTTAATGATAATATTAGCTGATAGGGTTTATTTAAATGTCCGTTCCAACTAATTCTGATAGTGAAAGAGAGAGAATATGTAACTACAGGGAAAGCCACATACATAAGACAATGCCTCCCCACGCAGATCTCCGGAAAAACAACAATCCACAAAACATAAGGCCTAAAGGAGGTCAAACGGTACACATATTAAGGAACTGAGGTGCAAGGAATGGCTCAGCAGACCACAAGGAATAACTAGTAGAATCAAAGTGGACAGTAAGGGAAGGGGAGGTGGGAATAAATGGATGGAAAAGATCACAGGACAAGTCAAGACAAGAATAATTTTTTAGAAGTGATGTAAAATTAGGCGTAAAGGCGGTTAGATCTGATGGGGAGTTGCGACCCTTGCGTCCTGTGCAGATAAGACTTTTTTGTGTTTCATGTGTTTAATATGTCTAATCCTGTTTCTTTCTTTTGTAGTCGCCTTCATCTCGGTGATGAAGAACGTCGTATTTCGGTGAATGCGTTTAGACCTCGCGATCGCGTAATTGTATTCTTTGATATTCATTAATAATTTTGTGTTTTCATGTGTTCCATGTGTTATGTGTGTTCCATGTGTTTGATTTGTCTAATCCTATTTCTTTCTTTTGTAGTCACCTTCATCTCGGTGATGAAGAACGTCGTATTTCGGTAAATGCGTTTAGATCGCCCGATCGCGTGATTGTATTCTTTGATATGCATTAATGATTTTGTGTTTACATGTATTCCATGTGTTATGTGTGTTCCATGTGTTTGATTTGTCTAATCCTATTTCTTTCTTATGTAGTCGCCTTCATCTCGGTGATGGAGAATGTCGTATCGTTGAATGCGTATAGACCTCGCGATCGCGTCATTGTATTCTTTGATATTCATTAATAATTTTGTGTTTTCATGTGTTCCATGTGTTATGTGTGTTCCACGTGTTTGATTTGTCTAATCCTGTTTCTTTCTTTTGTAGTCACCTTCATCTCGGTGATGGAGAACGTCGTATCGTTGAATGGGTATAGACCTCGCGATCGCGTAATTATATTCTTTGATATGCATTAATGATTTTGTGTTTACATGTATTCCATGTATTATGTGTGTTCCATGTGTTTGATTTGTCTAATCCTGTTTCTTTCTTATGTAGTCGCTTTCATCTCGGTGATGGAGAATGTCGTATCGTTGAATGCGTATAGGCCTCGCGCTCGCGTAATTGTATTCTTTGATATTCATTAATGATTTTGTGTTTACATGTATTCCATATGTTGTGTGTGTTCCATGTGTTTGATTTGTCTAATCCTGTTTCTTTCTTTTGTAGTCACCTTCATCTCGGTGATGAAGAACTTCGTATTTCGGTGAATGCGTTTAGACCGCCCGATCGCGTAATTGTATTTTTTGATATTCATTAATGATTTTGTGTTTTTTATGTGTTCCATGTGTTTGATATGTCTAATCCTGTTTCTTTCTTTTGTATTCGCCTTCATCTCGGTGATGGAGAATGTCGTATCGTTGAATGCGTATAGACCTCGCGATCGCGTAATTGTATTCTTTGGTATTCATTAATAATTTTGTGTTTTCATGTGTTCCATGTGTTATGTGTGTTCCATGTGTTTGATTTTTCTAATCCTATTTCTTTCTTTTGTAGTCACCTTCATCTCGGTGATGAAGAACGTCGTATTTCGGTAAATGCGTTTAGATCGCCCGATCGCGTAATTGTATTCTTTGATATGCATTAATGATTTTGTGTTTACATGTATTCCATGTGTTATGTGTGTTCCATGTGTTTGATTTGTCTAATCCTATTTCTTTCTTATGTAGTCGCCTTCATCTCGGTGATGGAGAATGTCGTATTTCGGTGAATGCGTTTAGACCACCCGATCGCGTAATTGTATTTTTTGATATTCATTTATGATTTTGTGTTTTCATGTGTTCCATGTGTTATGTGTGTTCCATGTGTTTGATATGTCTAATCCTGTTTCTTTCTTTTGTAGTCACCTTCATCTCGGTGATGGAGAACGTCGTATCGTTGAATGGGTATAGACCTCGCGATCGCGTAATTATATTCTTTGATATGCATTAATGATTTTGTGTTTACATGTATTCCATGTATTATGTGTGTTCCATGTGTTTGATTTGTCTAATCCTGTTTCTTTCTTATGTAGTCGCCTTCATCTCGGTGATGGAGAATGTCGTATCGTTGAATGCGTATAGGCCTCGCGCTCGCGTAATTGTATTCTTTGATATTCATTAATGATTTTGTGTTTACATGTATTCCATGTGTTGTGTGTGTTCCATGTGTTTGATTTGTCTAATCCTGTTTCTTTCTTTTGTAGTCACCTTCATCTCGGTGATGAAGAACGTCGTATTTCGGTGAATGCGTTTAGACCGCCCGATCGCGTAATTGTATTTTTTGATATTCATTAATGATTTTGTGTTTTCATGTGTTCCATGTGTTATGTGTGTTCCATGTGTTTGATATGTCTAATCCTGTTTCTTTCTTTTGTATTCGCCTTCATCTCGGTGATGGAGAATGTCGTATCGTTGAATGCGTATAGACCTCGCGATCGCGTAATTGTATTCTTTGATATTCATTAATAATTTTGTGTTTTCATGTGTTCCATGTGTTATGTGTGTTCCATGTGTTTGATTTGTCTAATCCTATTTCTTTCTTTTGTAGTCACCTTCATCTCGGTGATGAAGAACGTCGTATTTCGGTAAATGCGTTTAGATCGCCCGATCGCGTGATTGTATTCTTTGATATGCATTAATGATTTTGTGTTTACATGTATTCCATGTGTTATGTGTGTTCCATGTGTTTGATTTGTCTAATCCTATTTCTTTCTTATGTAGTCGCCTTCATCTCGGTGATGGAGAATGTTGTAATTCGGTGAATGCGTTTAGACCACCCGATCGCGTAATTGTATTTTTTGATATTCATTTATGATTTTGTGTTTTCATGTGTTCCATGTGTTATGTGTGTTCCATGTGTTTGATATGTCTAATCCTGTTTCTTTCTTTTTTAGTCACCTTCATCTCGGTGATGGAGAACGTCGTATCGTTGAATGCGTATAGACCTCGCGATCGCGTAATTGTATTTTTTGATATTCATTTATGATTTTGTGTTTTCATGTGTTCCATGTGTTATGTGTGTTCCATGTGTTTGATATGTCTAATCCTGTTTCTTTCTTTTTTAGTCACCTTCATCTCGGTGATGGAGAACGTCGTATCGTTGAATGCGTATAGACCTAGCGATCGCGTAATTGTATTCTTTGATATGCATTAATGATTTTGTGTTTACATGTATTCCATGTGTTTTGTGTGTTCCATGTGTTTGATTTGTCTAATCCTATTTCTTTCTTATGTAGTTGCCTTCATCTCGGTGATGGAGAATGTCGTATCGTTGAATGCGTATAGACCTCGCGATCGCGTAATTGTATTCTTTGATATTCATTAATAATTTTGTGTTTTCATGTGTTCCATGTATTATGTGTGTTCCATGTGTTTGATTTTTCTAATCCTGTTTCTTTCTTTTGTAGTCACCTTCATCTCGGTGATGGAGAACGTCCTATCGTTGAATGGGTATAGACCTCGCGATCGCGTAATTATATTCTTTGATATGCATTAATGATTTTGTGTTTACATGTATTCCATGTATTATGTGACTTCCATGTGTTTGATTTGTCTAATCCTGTTTCTTTCTTATGTAGTCGCCTTCATCTCAGTGATGGAGAATGTCGTATCGTTGAATGCGTATAGGCCTCGTGCTCGCGTAATTGTATTCTTTGATATTCATTAATGATTTTGTGTTTACATGTATTCCATGTGTTATGTGTGTTCCATGTGTTTGATTTGTCTAATCCTGTTTCTTTCTTTTGTAGTCACCTTCATCTCGGTGATGAAGAACGTCGTATTTCGGTGAATGCGTTTAGACCTCGCGATCGCGTAATTGTATTTTTTGATATGCATTAATGATTTTGTGTTTTCATGTGTTCCATGTGTTATGTGTGTTTCATGTGTTTAATATGTCTAATCCTGTTTCTTTCTTTTGTAGTCGCCTTCATCTCGGTGATGAAGAACGTCGTATTTCGGTGAATGCGTTTAGACCTCGCGATTGCGTAATTGTATTTTTTGATATGCATTAATGATTGTGTGTTTTCATGTCTTCCATGTGTTATGTGTGTTCCATGTGTTTGATTTGCCTAATCCTATTTCTTTCTTTTGTAGTCACCTTCATCTCGGTGATGGAGAACGTCGTATCGTTGAATGCGTATAGGCCTCGCGATCGCGTAATTGTATTCTTTGATATTCATTAATGATTTTGTGTTTACATGTATTCCATGTGTTATGTGTGTTCCATGTGTTTGATTTGTCTAATCCTATTTTTTTCTTTTGTAGTCACCATCATCTCGGTGATGAAGAACGTCGTATTTCGGTAAATGCATTTAGATCGCCCATTCGCGTAATTGTATTCTTTGATATGCATTAATGATTTTGTGTTAACATGTATTCCATGTGTTATGTGTGTTCCATGTGTTTGATTTGTCTAATCCTATTTCTTTCTTATGTAGTCGCCTTCATCTCGGTGATGGAGAATGTCGTAATTCGGTGAATGCGTTTAGACCACCCGATCGCGTAATTGTATTTTTTGATATTCATTTATGATTTTGTGTTTTCATGTGTTCCATGTGTTATGTGTGTTCCATGTGTTTGATATGTCTAATCCTGTTTCTTTCTTTTTTAGTCACCTTCATCTCGGTGATGGAGAACGTCGTATCGTTGAATGCGTATAGACCTCGCGATCGCGTAATTGTATTTTTTGATATTCATTTATGATTTTGTGTTTTCATGTGTTCCATGTGTTATGTGTGTTCCATGTGTTTGATATGTCTAATCCTGTTTCTTTCTTTTTTAGTCACCTTCATCTCGGTGATGGAGAACGTCGTATCGTTGAATGCGTATAGACCTCGCGATCGCGTAATTGTATTCTTTGATATTCATTAATGATTTTGTGTTTACATGTATTCCATGTGTTGTGTGTGTTCCATGTGTTTGATTTGTCTAATCCTGTTTCTTTCTTTTGTAGTCACCTTCATCTCGGTGATGAAGAACGTCGTATTTCGGTGAATGCGTTTAGACCGCCCGATCGCGTAATTGTATTTTTTGATATTCATTAATGATTTTGTGTTTTCATGTGTTCCATGTGTTATGTGTGTTCCATGTGTTTGATATGTCTAATCCTGTTTCTTTCTTTTGTATTCGCCTTCATCTCGGTGATGGAGAATGTCGTATCGTTGAATGCCTATAGACCTCGCGATCGCGTAATTGTATTCTTTGATATTCATTAATAATTTTGTGTTTTCATGTGTTCCATGTGTTATGTGTGTTCCATGTGTTTGATTTGTCTAATCCTGTTTCTTTCTTTTGTAGTCACCTTCATCTCGGTGATGGAGAACGTCGTATCGTTGAATGCGTATAGACCTCGCGATCGCGTAATTGTATTCTTTGATATGCATTAATGATTTTGTGTTTACATGTATTCCATGTGTTATGTGTGTTCCATGTGTTTGATTTGTCTAATCCTATTTCTTTCTTATGTAGTCGCCTTCATCTCGGTGATGGAGAATGTCGTATCGTTGAATGCGTATAGACCTCGCGATCGCGTAATTGTATTCTTTGATATTCATTAATAATTTTGTGTTTTCATGTGTTCCATGTGTTATGTGTGTTCCACGTGTTTGATTTGTCTAATCCTGTTTCTTTCTTTTGTAGTCACCTTCATCTCGGTGATGGAGAACGTCGTATCGTTGAATGGGTATAGACCTCGCGATCGCGTAATTATATTCTTTGATATGCATTAATGATTTTGTGTTTACATGTATTCCATGTATTATGTGTGTTCCATGTGTTTGATTTGTCTAATCCTGTTTCTTTCTTATGTAGTCGCCTTCATCTCGGTGATGGAGAATGTCGTATCGTTGAATGCGTATAGGCCTCGCGCTCGCGTAATTGTATTCTTTGATATTCATTAATGATTTTGTGTTTACATGTATTCCATATGTTGTGTGTGTTCCATGTGTTTGATTTGTCTAATCCTGTTTCTTTCTTTTGTAGTCACCTTCATCTCGGTGATGAAGAACTTCGTATTTCGGTGAATGCGTTTAGACCGCCCGATCGCGTAATTGTATTTTTTGATATTCATTAATGATTTTGTGTTTTTTATGTGTTCCATGTGTTTGATATGTCTAATCCTGTTTCTTTCTTTTGTATTCGCCTTCATCTCGGTGATGGAGAATGTCGTATCGTTGAATGCGTATAGACCTCGCGATCGCGTAATTGTATTCTTTGGTATTCATTAATAATTTTGTGTTTTCATGTGTTCCATGTGTTATGTGTGTTCCATGTGTTTGATTTTTCTAATCCTATTTCTTTCTTTTGTAGTCACCTTCATCTCGGTGATGAAGAACGTCGTATTTCGGTAAATGCGTTTAGATCGCCCGATCGCGTAATTGTATTCTTTGATATGCATTAATGATTTGTGTTTACATGTATTCCATGTGTTATGTGTGTTCCATGTGTTTGATTTGTCTAATCCTATTTCTTTCTTATGTAGTCGCCTTCATCTCGGTGATGGAGAATGTCGTATTTCGGTGAATGCGTTTAGACCACCCGATCGCGTAATTGTATTTTTTGATATTCATTTATGATTTTGTGTTTTCATGTGTTCCATGTGTTATGTGTGTTCCATGTGTTTGATATGTCTAATCCTGTTTCTTTCTTTTGTAGTCACCTTCATCTCGGTGATGGAGAACGTCGTATCGTTGAATGGGTATAGACCTCGCGATCGCGTAATTATATTCTTTGATATGCATTAATGATTTTGTGTTTACATGTATTCCATGTATTATGTGTGTTCCATGTGTTTGATTTGTCTAATCCTGTTTCTTTCTTATGTAGTCGCCTTCATCTCGGTGATGGAGAATGTCGTATCGTTGAATGCGTATAGGCCTCGCGCTCGCGTAATTGTATTCTTTGATATTCATTAATGATTTTGTGTTTACATGTATTCCATGTGTTGTGTGTGTTCCATGTGTTTGATTTGTCTAATCCTGTTTCTTTCTTTTGTAGTCACCTTCATCTCGGTGATGAAGAACGTCGTATTTCGGTGAATGCGTTTAGACCGCCCGATCGCGTAATTGTATTTTTTGATATTCATTAATGATTTTGTGTTTTCATGTGTTCCATGTGTTATGTGTGTTCCATGTGTTTGATATGTCTAATCCTGTTTCTTTCTTTTGTATTCGCCTTCATCTCGGTGATGGAGAATGTCGTATCGTTGAATGCGTATAGACCTCGCGATCGCGTAATTGTATTCTTTGATATTCATTAATAATTTTGTGTTTTCATGTGTTCCATGTGTTATGTGTGTTCCATGTGTTTGATTTGTCTAATCCCATTTCTTTCTTTTGTAGTCACCTTCATCTCGGTGATGAAGAACGTCGTATTTCGGTAAATGCGTTTAGATCGCCCGATCGCGTGATTGTATTCTTTGATATGCATTAATGATTTTGTGTTTACATGTATTCCATGTGTTATGTGTGTTCCATGTGTTTGATTTGTCTAATCCTATTTCTTTCTTATGTAGTCGCCTTCATCTCGGTGATGGAGAATGTCGTAATTCGGTGAATGCGTTTAGACCACCCGATCGCGTAATTGTATTTTTTGATATTCATTTATGATTTTGTGTTTTCATGTGTTCCATGTGTTATGTGTGTTCCATGTGTTTGATATGTCTAATCCTGTTTCTTTCTTTTTTAGTCACCTTCATCTCGGTGATGGAGAACGTCGTATCGTTGAATGCGTATAGACCTCGCGATCGCGTAATTGTATTTTTTGATATTCATTTATGATTTTGTGTTTTCATGTGTTCCATGTGTTATGTGTGTTCCATGTGTTTGATATGTCTAATCCTGTTTCTTTCTTTTTTAGTCACCTTCATCTCGGTGATGGAGAACGTCGTATCGTTGAATGCGTATAGACCTCGCGATCGCGTAATTGTATTCTTTGATATTCATTAATGATTTTGTGTTTACATGTATTCCATGTGTTGTGTGTGTTCCATGTGTTTGATTTGTCTAATCCTGTTTCTTTCTTTTGTAGTCACCTTCATCTCGGTGATGAAGAACGTCGTATTTCGGTGAATGCGTTTAGACCGCCCGATCGCGTAATTGTATTTTTTGATATTCATTAATGATTTTGTGTTTTCATGTGTTCCATGTGTTATGTGTGTTCCATGTGTTTGATATGTCTAATCCTGTTTCTTTCTTTTGTATTCGCCTTCATCTCGGTGATTGAGAATGTCGTATCGTTGAATGCGTATAGACCTCGCGATCGCGTAATTGTATTCTTTGATATTCATTAATAATTTTGTGTTTTCATGTGTTCCATGTGTTATGTGTGTTCCATGTGTTTGATTTGTCTAATCCTGTTTCTTTCTTTTGTAGTCGCCTTCATCTCGGTGATGGAGAACGTCGTATCGGTGAATGCTTATAGACCTTTCGCAATCGCGTAATTGTATTCGTTCATCTCGGTGTTTATCTATTGTATGTTTTTTAAGATTTGTTAATGTGTTTTTTGTGTTTCATGTTCTTTTTTGGTTTTTCTCTGTTATTATTGTGCTATGTGTTTGATATATCGAATGTTTGTTTCTTCTTTTTTTCAAACCCTGTTTATTAATTTAAGTTCCAGAAAATTTTAATGATAATATTAGCTGATAGTGTTTATTTAAATGTCCGTTCCAACTAATTCTGATAGTGAAAGAGAGAGAATATGTAACTACAGGGAAAGCCACATACATAAGACAATGCCTCCCCACGCAGATCTCCGGAAAAACAACAATCCACAAAACATAAGGCCTAAAGGAGGTCAAACGGTACACATATTAAGGAACTGAGGTGCAAGGAATGGCTCAGCAGACCACAAGGAATAACTAGTAGAATCAAAGTGGACAGTAAGGGAAGGGGAGGTGGGAATAAATGGATGGAAAAGATCACAGGACAAGTCAAGACACGAATAATTTTTTAGAAGTGATGTAAAATTAGGCGTAAAGGCGGTTAGATCTGATGGGGAGTTGCGACCCTTGCGTCCTGTGCAGATAAGACTTTTTTGTGTTTCATGTGTTTAATATGTCTAATCCTGTTTCTTTCTTTTGTAGTCGCCTTCATCTCGGTGATGAAGAACGTCGTATTTCGGTGAATGCGTTTAGACCTCGCGATCGCGTAATTGTATTCTTTGATATTCATTAATAATTTTGTGTTTTCATGTGTTCCATGTGTTTTGTGTGTTCCATGTGTTTGATTTGTCTAATCCTATTTCTTTCTTTTGTAGTCACCTTCATCTCGGTGATGAAGAACGTCGTATTTCGGTAAATGCGTTTAGATCGCCCGATCGCGTGATTGTATTCTTTGATATGCATTAATGATTTTGTGTTTACATGTATTCCATGTGTTATGTGTGTTCCATGTGTTTGATTTGTCTAATCCTATTTCTTTCTTATGTAGTCGCCTTCATCTCGGTGATGGAGAATGTCGTAATTCGGTGAATGCGTTTAGACCACCCGATCGCGTAATTGTATTTTTTGATATTCATTTATGATTTTGTGTTTTCATGTGTTCCATGTGTTATGTGTGTTCCATGTGTTTGATATGTCTAATCCTGTTTCTTTCTTTTGTAGTCACCTTCATCTCGGTGATGGAGAACGTCGTATCGTTGAATGCGTATAGACCTCGCGATCGCGTAATTGTATTCTTTGATATGCATTAATGATTTTGTGTTTACATGTATTCCATGTGTTATGTGTGTTCCATGTGTTTGATTTGTCTAATCCTATTTCTTTCTTATGTAGTCGCCTTCATCTCGGTGATGGAGAATGTCGTAATTCGGTGAATGCGTTTAGACCACCCGATCGCGTAATTGTATTTTTTGATATTCATTTATGATTTTGTGTTTTCATGTGTTCCATGTGTTATGTGTGTTCCATGTGTTTGATATGTCTAATCCTGTTTCTTTCTTTTGTAGTCACCTTCATCTCGGTGATGGAGAACGTCGTATCGTTGAATGCGTATAGACCTCGCGATCGCGTAATTGTATTCTTTGATATGCATTAATGATTTTGTGTTTACATGTATTCCATGTGTTTTGTGTGTTCCATGTGTTTGATTTGTCTAATCCTATTTCTTTCTTATGTAGTTGCCTTCATCTCGGTGATGGAGAATGTCGTATCGTTGAATGCGTATAGACCTCGCGATCGCGTAATTGTATTCTTTGATATTCATTAATAATTTTGTGTTTTCATGTGTTCCATGTATTATGTGTGTTCCATGTGTTTGATTTTTCTAATCCTGTTTCTTTCTTTTGTAGTCACCTTCATCTCGGTGATGGAGAACGTCCTATCGTTGAATGGGTATAGACCTCGCGATCGCGTAATGATATTCTTTGATATGCATTAATGATTTTGTGTTTACATGTATTCCATGTATTATGTGACTTCCATGTGTTTGATTTGTCTAATCCTGTTTCTTTCTTATGTAGTCGCCTTCATCTCAGTGATGGAGAATGTCGTATCGTTGAATGCGTATAGGCCTCGTGCTCGCGTAATTGTATTCTTTGATATTCATTAATGATTTTGTGTTTACATGTATTCCATGTGTTATGTGTGTTCCATGTGTTTGATTTGTCTAATCCTGTTTCTTTCTTTTGTAGTCACCTTCATCTCGGTGATGGAGAACATCGTATCGTTGAATGCGTATAGGCCTCGCGATCGCGTAATTGTATTCTTTGATATTCATTAATGATTTTGTGTTTACATGTATTCCATGTGTTATGTGTGTTCCATGTGTTTGATTTGTGTAATCCTATTTCTTTCTTTTGTAGTCACTTTCATCTCGGTGATGAAGAACGTCGTATTTCGATAAATGCGTTTAGACCGCTCGATCGCGTAATTGTATTCTTTGATATGCATTAATGATTTTGTGTTTACATGTATTCCATGTGTTATGTGTGTTCCATGTGTTTGATTTGTCTAATCCTATTTCTTTCTTTTGTAGTCACCTTCATCTCGGTGATGAAGAACGTCGTATTTCGATAAATGCGTTTAGACCGCCCGATCGCGTAATTGTATTCTTTGATATGCATTAATGATTTTGTGTTTACATGTATTCCATGTGTGATGTGTGTTCCATGTGTTTAATATGTCTAATCCTGTTTCTTTCTTTTGTAGTCGCCTTCATCTCGGTGATGAAGAACGTCGTATTTCGGTGAATGCGTTTAGACCTCGCGATTGCGTAATTGTATTTTTTGATATGCATTAATGATTTTGTGTTTTCATGTATTCCATGTGTTATGTGTGTTCCATGTGTTTGATTTGCCTAATCCTATTTCTTTCTTTTGTAGTCACCTTCATCTCGGTGATGGAGAATGTCGTATTGTTGAATGCGTATAGGCCTCGCGATCGCGTAATTGTATTCTTTGATATTCATTAATGATTTTGTGTTTACATGTATTCCATGTGTTATGTGTGTTCCATGTGTTTGATTTGTCTAATCCTATTTCTTTCTTTTGTAGTCACCTTCATCTCGGTGATGAAGAACGTCGTATTTCGATAAATGCGTTTAGACCGCTCGATCGCGTAATTGTATTCTTTGATATGCATTAATGATTTTGTGTTTACATGTATTCCATGTGTTATGTGTGTTCCATGTGTTTGATTTGTCTAATCCTATTTCTTTCTTTTGTAGTCACCTTCATCTCGGTGATGAAGAACGTCGTATTTCGATAAATGCGTTTAGACCGCCCGATCGCGTAATTGTATTCTTTGATATGCATTAATGATTTTGTGTTTACATGTATTCCATGTGTTATGTGTGTTCCATGTGTTTGATTTGTCTAATCCTATTTCTTTCTTTTGTAGTCGCCTTCATCTCGGTGATGAAGAACGTCGTATTTCGGTGAATGCGTTTAGACCTCGCGATTGCGTAATTGTATTTTTTGATATGCATTAATGATTTTGTGTTTTCATGCGTTCCATGTGTTATGTGTGTTTCATGTGTTTAATATGTCTAATCCTGTTTCTTTCTTTTGTAGTCGCCTTCATCTCGGTGATGAAGAACGTCGTATTTCGGTGAATGCGTTTAGACCTCGCGATCGCGTAATTGTATTTTTTGATATGCATTAATGATTTTGTGTTTTCATGTGTTCCATGTGTTATGTGTGTTCCATGTGTTTGATATGTCTAATCCTGTTTCTTTCTTTTGTATTCGCCTTCATCTCGGTGATGGAGAATGTCGTATCGTTGAATGCGTATAGACCTCGCGATCGCGTAATTGTATTCTTTGATATTCATTAATAATTTTGTGTTTTCATGTGTTCCATGTGTTATGTGTGTTCCATGTGTTTGATTTGTCTAATCCTGTTTCTTTCTTTTGTAGTCGCCTTCATCTCGGTGATGGAGAACGTCGTAGCGGTGAATGCTTATAGACCTTTCGCGATCGCGTAATTGTATTCGTTCATCTCGGTGTTTATCTATTGTATGTTTTTTAAGCTTTGTTCATGTGTTTTTTGTGTTTCATGTTCTTTTTTGGTTTTTCTCTGTTATTATTGTGCTATGTGTTTGATATATCGAATGTTTGTTTCTTCTTTTTTTCAAACTCTGTTTATTAATTTAAGTTCCAGAAAATTTTAATGATAATATTAGCTGATAGGGTTTATTTAAATGTCCGTTCCAACTAATTCTGATAGTGAAAGAGAGAGAATATGTAACTACAGGGAAAGCCACATACATAAGACAATGCCTCCCCACGCAGATCTCCGGAAAAACAACAATCCACAAAACATAAGGCCTAAAGGAGGTCAAACGGTACACATATTAAGGAACTGAGGTGCAAGGAATGGCTCAGCAGACCACAAGGAATAACTAGTAGAATCAAAGTGGACAGTAAGGGAAGGAGAGGTGGGAATTAATGGATGGAAAAGATCACAGGACAAGTCAAGACAAGAATAATTTTTTAGAAGTGATGTAAAATTAGGCGTAAAGGCGGTTAGATCTGATGGGGAGTTGCGACCCTTGCGTCCTGTGCAGATAAGACTTTTTTGTGTTTCATGTGTTTAATATGTCTAATCCTGTTTCTTTCTTTTGTAGTCGCCTTCATCTCGGTGATGAAGAACGTCGTATTTCGGTGAATGCGTTTAGACCTCGCGATCGCGTAATTGTATTTTTTGATATGCATTAATGATTTTGTGTTTTCATGTGTTCCATGTGTTATGTGTGTTTCATGTGTTTAATATGTCTAATCCTGTTTCTTTCTTTTGTAGTCGCCTTCATCTCGGTGATGAAGAACGTCGTATTTCGGTGAATGCGTTTAGACCTCGCGATCGCGTAATTGTATTTTTTGATATGCATTAATGATTTTGTGTTTTCATGTGTTCCATGTGTTATGTGTGTTTCATGTGTTTAATATGTCTAATCCTGTTTCTTTCTTTTGTAGTCGCCTTCATCTCGGTGATGAAGAACGTCGTATTTCGGTGAATGCGTTTAGACCTCGCGATTGCGTAATTGTATTTTTTGATATGCATTAATGATTTTGTGTTTTCATGTATTCCATGTGTTATGTGTGTTCCATGTGTTTGATTTGCCTAATCCTATTTCTTTCTTTTGTACTCACCTTCATCTCGGTGATGGAGAACGTCGTATCGTTGAATGCGTATAGGCCTCGCGATCGCGTAATTGTATTCTTTGATATTCATTAATGATTTTGTGTTTACATGTATTCCATGTGTTATGTGTGTTCCATGTGTTTGATTTGTCTAATCCTATTTCTTTCTTTTGTAGTCACCTTCATCTCGGTGATGAAGAACGTCGTATTTCGATAAATGCGTTTAGACCGCCCGATCGCGTAATTGTATTCTTTGATATGCATTAATGATTTTGTGTTTACATGTATTCCATGTGTTATGTGTGTTCCATGTGTTTGATTTGTCTAATCCTATTTCTTTCTTTTGTAGTCACCTTCATCTCGGTGATGAAGAACGTCGTATTTCGGTAAATGCGTTTAGATCGCCCGATCGCGTAATTGTATTCTTTGATATGCATTAATGATTTGTGTTTACATGTATTCCATGTGTTATGTGTGTTCCATGTGTTTGATTTGTCTAATCCTATTTCTTTCTTATGTAGTCGCCTTCATCTCGGTGATGGAGAATGTCGTATTTCGGTGAATGCGTTTAGACCACCCGATCGCGTAATTGTATTTTTTGATATTCATTTATGATTTTGTGTTTTCATGTGTTCCATGTGTTATGTGTGTTCCATGTGTTTGATATGTCTAATCCTGTTTCTTTCTTTTGTAGTCACCTTCATCTCGGTGATGGAGAACGTCGTATCGTTGAATGGGTATAGACCTCGCGATCGCGTAATTATATTCTTTGATATGCATTAATGATTTTGTGTTTACATGTATTCCATGTATTATGTGTGTTCCATGTGTTTGATTTGTCTAATCCTGTTTCTTTCTTATGTAGTCGCCTTCATCTCGGTGATGGAGAATGTCGTATCGTTGAATGCGTATAGGCCTCGCGCTCGCGTAATTGTATTCTTTGATATTCATTAATGATTTTGTGTTTACATGTATTCCATGTGTTGTGTGTGTTCCATGTGTTTGATTTGTCTAATCCTGTTTCTTTCTTTTGTAGTCACCTTCATCTCGGTGATGAAGAACGTCGTATTTCGGTGAATGCGTTTAGACCGCCCGATCGCGTAATTGTATTTTTTGATATTCATTAATGATTTTGTGTTTTCATGTGTTCCATGTGTTATGTGTGTTCCATGTGTTTGATATGTCTAATCCTGTTTCTTTCTTTTGTATTCGCCTTCATCTCGGTGATGGAGAATGTCGTATCGTTGAATGCGTATAGACCTCGCGATCGCGTAATTGTATTCTTTGATATTCATTAATAATTTTGTGTTTTCATGTGTTCCATGTGTTATGTGTGTTCCATGTGTTTGATTTGTCTAATCCCATTTCTTTCTTTTGTAGTCACCTTCATCTCGGTGATGAAGAACGTCGTATTTCGGTAAATGCGTTTAGATCGCCCGATCGCGTGATTGTATTCTTTGATATGCATTAATGATTTTGTGTTTACATGTATTCCATGTGTTATGTGTGTTCCATGTGTTTGATTTGTCTAATCCTATTTCTTTCTTATGTAGTCGCCTTCATCTCGGTGATGGAGAATGTCGTAATTCGGTGAATGCGTTTAGACCACCCGATCGCGTAATTGTATTTTTTGATATTCATTTATGATTTTGTGTTTTCATGTGTTCCATGTGTTATGTGTGTTCCATGTGTTTGATATGTCTAATCCTGTTTCTTTCTTTTTTAGTCACCTTCATCTCGGTGATGGAGAACGTCGTATCGTTGAATGCGTATAGACCTCGCGATCGCGTAATTGTATTTTTTGATATTCATTTATGATTTTGTGTTTTCATGTGTTCCATGTGTTATGTGTGTTCCATGTGTTTGATATGTCTAATCCTGTTTCTTTCTTTTTTAGTCACCTTCATCTCGGTGATGGAGAACGTCGTATCGTTGAATGCGTATAGACCTCGCGATCGCGTAATTGTATTCTTTGATATTCATTAATGATTTTGTGTTTACATGTATTCCATGTGTTGTGTGTGTTCCATGTGTTTGATTTGTCTAATCCTGTTTCTTTCTTTTGTAGTCACCTTCATCTCGGTGATGAAGAACGTCGTATTTCGGTGAATGCGTTTAGACCGCCCGATCGCGTAATTGTATTTTTTGATATTCATTAATGATTTTGTGTTTTCATGTGTTCCATGTGTTATGTGTGTTCCATGTGTTTGATATGTCTAATCCTGTTTCTTTCTTTTGTATTCGCCTTCATCTCGGTGATGGAGAATGTCGTATCGTTGAATGCGTATAGACCTCGCGATCGCGTAATTGTATTCTTTGATATTCATTAATAATTTTGTGTTTTCATGTGTTCCATGTGTTATGTGTGTTCCATGTGTTTGATTTGTCTAATCCTGTTTCTTTCTTTTGTAGTCGCCTTCATCTCGGTGATGGAGAACGTCGTATCGGTGAATGCTTATAGACCTTTCGCAATCGCGTAATTGTATTCGTTCATCTCGGTGTTTATCTATTGTATGTTTTTTAAGATTTGTTAATGTGTTTTTTGTGTTTCATGTTCTTTTTTGGTTTTTCTCTGTTATTATTGTGCTATGTGTTTGATATATCGAATGTTTGTTTCTTCTTTTTTTCAAACCCTGTTTATTAATTTAAGTTCCAGAAAATTTTAATGATAATATTAGCTGATAGTGTTTATTTAAATGTCCGTTCCAACTAATTCTGATAGTGAAAGAGAGAGAATATGTAACTACAGGGAAAGCCACATACATAAGACAATGCCTCCCCACGCAGATCTCCGGAAAAACAACAATCCACAAAACATAAGGCCTAAAGGAGGTCAAACGGTACACATATTAAGGAACTGAGGTGCAAGGAATGGCTCAGCAGACCACAAGGAATAACTAGTAGAATCAAAGTGGACAGTAAGGGAAGGGGAGGTGGGAATAAATGGATGGAAAAGATCACAGGACAAGTCAAGACAAGAATAATTTTTTAGAAGTGATGTAAAATTAGGCGTAAAGGCGGTTAGATCTGATGGGGAGTTGCGACCCTTGCGTCCTGTGCAGATAAGACTTTTTTGTGTTTCATGTGTTTAATATGTCTAATCCTGTTTCTTTCTTTTGTAGTCGCCTTCATCTCGGTGATGAAGAACGTCGTATTTCGGTGAATGCGTTTAGACCTCGCGATCGCGTAATTGTATTCTTTGATATTCATTAATAATTTTGTGTTTTCATGTGTTCCATGTGTTTTGTGTGTTCCATGTGTTTGATTTGTCTAATCCTATTTCTTTCTTTTGTAGTCACCTTCATCTCGGTGATGAAGAACGTCGTATTTCGGTAAATGCGTTTAGATCGCCCGATCGCGTGATTGTATTCTTTGATATGCATTAATGATTTTGTGTTTACATGTATTCCATGTGTTATGTGTGTTCCATGTGTTTGATTTGTCTAATCCTATTTCTTTCTTATGTAGTCGCCTTCATCTCGGTGATGGAGAATGTCGTAATTCGGTGAATGCGTTTAGACCACCCGATCGCGTAATTGTATTTTTTGATATTCATTTATGATTTTGTGTTTTCATGTGTTCCATGTGTTATGTGTGTTCCATGTGTTTGATATGTCTAATCCTGTTTCTTTCTTTTGTAGTCACCTTCATCTCGGTGATGGAGAACGTCGTATCGTTGAATGCGTATAGACCTCGCGATCGCGTAATTGTATTCTTTGATATGCATTAATGATTTTGTGTTTACATGTATTCCATGTGTTTTGTGTGTTCCATGTGTTTGATTTGTCTAATCCTATTTCTTTCTTATGTAGTTGCCTTCATCTCGGTGATGGAGAATGTCGTATCGTTGAATGCGTATAGACCTCGCGATCGCGTAATTGTATTCTTTGATATTCATTAATAATTTTGTGTTTTCATGTGTTCCATGTATTATGTGTGTTCCATGTGTTTGATTTTTCTAATCCTGTTTCTTTCTTTTGTAGTCACCTTCATCTCGGTGATGGAGAACGTCCTATCGTTGAATGGGTATAGACCTCGCGATCGCGTAATGATATTCTTTGATATGCATTAATGATTTTGTGTTTACATGTATTCCATGTATTATGTGACTTCCATGTGTTTGATTTGTCTAATCCTGTTTCTTTCTTATGTAGTCGCCTTCATCTCAGTGATGGAGAATGTCGTATCGTTGAATGCGTATAGGCCTCGTGCTCGCGTAATTGTATTCTTTGATATTCATTAATGATTTTGTGTTTACATGTATTCCATGTGTTATGTGTGTTCCATGTGTTTGATTTGTCTAATCCTGTTTCTTTCTTTTGTAGTCACCTTCATCTCGGTGATGGAGAACATCGTATCGTTGAATGCGTATAGGCCTCGCGATCGCGTAATTGTATTCTTTGATATTCATTAATGATTTTGTGTTTACATGTATTCCATGTGTTATGTGTGTTCCATGTGTTTGATTTGTGTAATCCTATTTCTTTCTTTTGTAGTCACTTTCATCTCGGTGATGAAGAACGTCGTATTTCGATAAATGCGTTTAGACCGCTCGATCGCGTAATTGTATTCTTTGATATGCATTAATGATTTTGTGTTTACATGTATTCCATGTGTTATGTGTGTTCCATGTGTTTGATTTGTCTAATCCTATTTCTTTCTTTTGTAGTCACCTTCATCTCGGTGATGAAGAACGTCGTATTTCGATAAATGCGTTTAGACCGCCCGATCGCGTAATTGTATTCTTTGATATGCATTAATGATTTTGTGTTTACATGTATTCCATGTGTGATGTGTGTTCCATGTGTTTAATATGTCTAATCCTGTTTCTTTCTTTTGTAGTCGCCTTCATCTCGGTGATGAAGAACGTCGTATTTCGGTGAATGCGTTTAGACCTCGCGATTGCGTAATTGTATTTTTTGATATGCATTAATGATTTTGTGTTTTCATGTATTCCATGTGTTATGTGTGTTCCATGTGTTTGATTTGCCTAATCCTATTTCTTTCTTTTGTAGTCACCTTCATCTCGGTGATGGAGAACGTCGTATTGTTGAATGCGTATAGGCCTCGCGATCGCGTAATTGTATTCTTTGATATTCATTAATGATTTTGTGTTTACATGTATTCCATGTGTTATGTGTGTTCCATGTGTTTGATTTGTCTAATCCTATTTCTTTCTTTTGTAGTCACCTTCATCTCGGTGATGAAGAACGTCGTATTTCGATAAATGCGTTTAGACCGCTCGATCGCGTAATTGTATTCTTTGATATGCATTAATGATTTTGTGTTTACATGTATTCCATGTGTTATGTGTGTTCCATGTGTTTGATTTGTCTAATCCTATTTCTTTCTTTTGTAGTCACCTTCATCTCGGTGATGAAGAACGTCGTATTTCGATAAATGCGTTTAGACCGCCCGATCGCGTAATTGTATTCTTTGATATGCATTAATGATTTTGTGTTTACATGTATTCCATGTGTTATGTGTGTTCCATGTGTTTGATTTGTCTAATCCTATTTCTTTCTTTTGTAGTCGCCTTCATCTCGGTGATGAAGAACGTCGTATTTCGGTGAATGCGTTTAGACCTCGCGATTGCGTAATTGTATTTTTTGATATGCATTAATGATTTTGTGTTTTCATGCGTTCCATGTGTTATGTGTGTTTCATGTGTTTAATATGTCTAATCCTGTTTCTTTCTTTTGTAGTCGCCTTCATCTCGGTGATGAAGAACGTCGTATTTCGGTGAATGCGTTTAGACCTCGCGATCGCGTAATTGTATTTTTTGATATGCATTAATGATTTTGTGTTTTCATGTGTTCCATGTGTTATGTGTGTTCCATGTGTTTGATATGTCTAATCCTGTTTCTTTCTTTTGTATTCGCCTTCATCTCGGTGATGGAGAATGTCGTATCGTTGAATGCGTATAGACCTCGCGATCGCGTAATTGTATTCTTTGATATTCATTAATAATTTTGTGTTTTCATGTGTTCCATGTGTTATGTGTGTTCCATGTGTTTGATTTGTCTAATCCTGTTTCTTTCTTTTGTAGTCGCCTTCATCTCGGTGATGGAGAACGTCGTAGCGGTGAATGCTTATAGACCTTTCGCGATCGCGTAATTGTATTCGTTCATCTCGGTGTTTATCTATTGTATGTTTTTTAAGCTTTGTTCATGTGTTTTTTGTGTTTCATGTTCTTTTTTGGTTTTTCTCTGTTATTATTGTGCTATGTGTTTGATATATCGAATGTTTGTTTCTTCTTTTTTTCAAACTCTGTTTATTAATTTAAGTTCCAGAAAATTTTAATGATAATATTAGCTGATAGGGTTTATTTAAATGTCCGTTCCAACTAATTCTGATAGTGAAAGAGAGAGAATATGTAACTACAGGGAAAGCCACATACATAAGACAATGCCTCCCCACGCAGATCTCCGGAAAAACAACAATCCACAAAACATAAGGCCTAAAGGAGGTCAAACGGTACACATATTAAGGAACTGAGGTGCAAGGAATGGCTCAGCAGACCACAAGGAATAACTAGTAGAATCAAAGTGGACAGTAAGGGAAGGAGAGGTGGGAATTAATGGATGGAAAAGATCACAGGACAAGTCAAGACAAGAATAATTTTTTAGAAGTGATGTAAAATTAGGCGTAAAGGCGGTTAGATCTGATGGGGAGTTGCGACCCTTGCGTCCTGTGCAGATAAGACTTTTTTGTGTTTCATGTGTTTAATATGTCTAATCCTGTTTCTTTCTTTTGTAGTCGCCTTCATCTCGGTGATGAAGAACGTCGTATTTCGGTGAATGCGTTTAGACCTCGCGATCGCGTAATTGTATTTTTTGATATGCATTAATGATTTTGTGTTTTCATGTGTTCCATGTGTTATGTGTGTTTCATGTGTTTAATATGTCTAATCCTGTTTCTTTCTTTTGTAGTCGCCTTCATCTCGGTGATGAAGAACGTCGTATTTCGGTGAATGCGTTTAGACCTCGCGATCGCGTAATTGTATTTTTTGATATGCATTAATGATTTTGTGTTTTCATGTGTTCCATGTGTTATGTGTGTTTCATGTGTTTAATATGTCTATTCCTGTTTCTTTCTTTTGTAGTCGCCTTCATCTCGGTGATGAAGAACGTCGTATTTCGGTGAATGCGTTTAGACCTCGCGATCGCGTAATTGTATTTTTTGATATGCATTAATGATTTTGTGTTTTCATGTGTTCCATGTGTTATGTGTGTTTCATGTGTTTAATATGTCTAATCCTGTTTCTTTCTTTTGTAGTTGCCTTCATCTCGGTGATGAAGAACGTCGTATTTCGGTGAATGCGTTTAGACCTCGCGATTGCGTAATTGTATTTTTTGATATGCATTAATGATTTTGTGTTTTCATGTATTCCATGTGTTATGTGTGTTCCATGTGTTTGATTTGCCTAATCCTATTTCTTTCTTTTGTAGTCACCTTCATCTCGGTGATGGAGAATGTCGTATTTCGATGAATGCGTTTAGACCACCGATCGCGTAATTGTATTTTTTGATATTCATTTATGATTTTGTGTTTTCATGTGTTCCATGTGTTATGTGTGTTCCATGTGTTTGATATGTCTAATCCTGTTTCTTTCTTTTGTAGTCGCTTTCATCTCGGTGATGGAGAACGTAGTATCGTTGAATGCGTATAGACCTCGCGATCGCGTAATTGTATTCTTTGATATGCATTAATGATTTTGTGTTTACATGTATTCCATGTGTTATGTGTGTTCCATGTGTTTGATTTGTCTAATCCTATTTCTTTCTTATGTAGTCGCCTTCATCTCGGTGATGGAGAATGTCGTATCGTTGAATGCGTATAGACCTCGCGATCGCGTAATTGTATTCTTTGATATTCATTAATAATTTTGTGTTTTCATGTGTTCCATGTGTTATGTGTGTTCCATGTGTTTGATTCGTCTAATCCTGTTTCTTTCTTTTGTAGTCGCCTTCATCTCGGTGATGAAGAACGTCGTATTTCGGTGAATGCGTTTAGACCTCGCGATTGCGTAATTGTATTTTTTGATATGCATTAATGATTTTGTGTTTTCATGCGTTCCATGTGTTATGTGTGTTTCATGTGTTTAATATGTCTAATCCTGTTTCTTTCTTTTGTAGTCGCCTTCATCTCGGTGATGAAGAACGTCGTATTTCGGTGAATGCGTTTAGACCTCGCGATCGCGTAATTGTATTTTTTGATATGCATTAATGATTTTGTGTTTTCATGTATTCCATGTGTTATGTGTGTTCCATGTGTTTGATTTGCCTAATCCTATTTCTTTCTTTTGTATTCGCCTTCATCTCGGTGATGGAGAACGTCGTATCGTTGAATGCGTATAGGCCTCGCGATCGCGTAATTGTATTCTTTGATATTCATTAATGATTTTGTGTTTACATGTATTCCATGTGTTCTGTGTGTTCCATGTGTTTGATTTGTCTTATCCTATTTCTTTCTTTTGTAGTTGCCTTCATCTCGGTGATGGAGAATGTTGAATCGTTGAATGCGTATAGGCCTCGCGATCGCGTAATTGTATTCTTTGATATTCATTAATGATTTTGTGTTTACATGTATTCCATGTGTTATGTGTGTTCCGTGTGTTTGATTTGTCTAATCCTGTTTCTTTCTTTTGTAGTCGCCTTCATCTCGGTGATGAAGAACGTCGTATTTCGGTGAATGCGTTTAGACCGCCCGATCGCGTAATTGTATTTTTTGATATTCATTAATGATTTTGTGTTTTCATGTGTTCCATGTCTTGTGTGTTCCATGTGTTTGATATGTCTAATCCTGTTTCTTTCTTTTGTAGTCACCTTCATCTCGGTGATGAAGAACATCGTATCGTTGAATGCGTATAGACCTCGCGATCGCGTAATTGTATTTTTTGATCGCGTAATTGTATTAGTTCATCTCGGTGTTTATCTCTTGTATGTTTTTCAAGCTTTGTTCATGTGTTTGATATGTCTAATCTGATATTTAAGAAACGAACTGCCCAAGAGTGAAAATTGTACAACTGTAACAAGCTATAGAAGATGAAGAGGATGTAAGGAATATGCCCTCAACATGGATGTGATGGTAACATGAAGATATGCATTCAACTAGATGAAAATTTACCATTCCGTAAAAGTAAGCAAGAATAGCTGTCCTTTTGTTATTATTTGTACAACAAGTTATTAATGCACATTTTTTCTATTCAATTAAAAAGCAGATATTAATATTGGAACTTAAAGTTTACATTATATCTGAATATTTTGCATACGCAGTAAAACCAAAATGATGAGACCATCCTTGGGACCCTTGAAACCTTGTCTTAATATTGAGGTGGTCTTAATATTGATGTTGAATAATGAGCGAAACAGTGAAAATGAATCTGAAAACTGTTCTTGATTTTGAGATGACCTTATTATTGAGGTGGTCTTTAAGTGAAGTTTTAGTTTTCTATATTAAATTATTTTGAATGAATATGTTTGGAATACTGCAGTTGCCCCTTGTTTCCTAATCAGTTTTCTTTAAAGTTAAAGCACACGTTTGTATTTCAGTGTTTAATATGTCTAATCCTGTTTCTTTCTTTTGTAGTCGCCTTCATCTCGGTGATGAAGAACGTCGTATTTCGGTGAATGCGTTTAGACCTCGCGATCGCGTAATTGTATTTTTTGATATGCATTAATGATTTTGTGTTTTCATGTGTTCCATGTGTTATGTGTGTTCCATGTGTTTGATATGTCTAATCCTGTTTCTTTCTTTTGTATTCGCCTTCATCTCGGTGATGGAGAATGTCGTATCGTTGAATGCGTATAGACCTCGCGATCGCGTAATTGTATTCTTTGATATTCATTAATAATTTTGTGTTTTCATGTGTTCCATGTGTTATGTGTGTTCCATGTGTTTGATTTGTCGAATCCTGTTTCTTTCTTTTGTAGTCGCCTTCATCTCGGTGATGGAGAACGTCGTAGCGGTGAATGCTTATAGACCTTTGGCGATCGCGTAATTGTATTCGTTCATCTCGGTGTTTATCTATTGTATGTTTTTTAAGCTTTGTTCATGTGTTTTTTGTGTTTCATGTTCTTTTTTGGTTTTTCTCTGTTATTATTGTGCTATGTGTTTGATATATCGAATGTTTGTTTCTTCTTTTTTTCAAACTCTGTTTATTAATTTAAGTTCCAGAAAATTTTAATGATAATATTAGCTGATAGGGTTTATTTAAATGTCCGTTCCAACTAATTCTGATAGTGAAAGAGAGAGAATATGTAACTACAGGGAAAGCCACATACATAAGACAATGCCTCCCCACGCAGATCTCCGGAAAAACAACAATCCACAAAACATAAGGCCTAAAGGAGGTCAAACGGTACACATATTAAGGAACTGAGGTGCAAGGAATGGCTCAGCAGACCACAAGGAATAACTAGTAGAATCAAAGTGGACAGTAAGGGAAGGAGAGGTGGGAATTAATGGATGGAAAAGATCACAGGACAAGTCAAGACAAGAATAATTTTTTAGAAGTGATGTAAAATTAGGCGTAAAGGCGGTTAGATCTGATGGGGAGTTGCGACCCTTGCGTCCTGTGCAGATAAGACTTTTTTGTGTTTCATGTGTTTAATATGTCTAATCCTGTTTCTTTCTTTTGTAGTCGCCTTCATCTCGGTGATGAAGAACGTCGTATTTCGGTGAATGCGTTTAGACCTCGCGATCGCGTAATTGTATTTTTTGATATGCATTAATGATTTTGTGTTTTCATGTGTTCCATGTGTTATGTGTGTTTCATGTGTTTAATATGTCTAATCCTGTTTCTTTCTTTTGTAGTCGCCTTCATCTCGGTGATGAAGAACGTCGTATTTCGGTGAATGCGTTTAGACCTCGCGATCGCGTAATTGTATTTTTTGATATGCATTAATGATTTTGTGTTTTCATGTGTTCCATGTGTTATGTGTGTTTCATGTGTTTAATATGTCTAATCCTGTTTCTTTCTTTTGTAGTCGCCTTCATCTCGGTGATGAAGAACGTCGTATTTCGGTGAATGCGTTTAGACCTCGCGATTGCGTAATTGTATTTTTTGATATGCATTAATGATTTTGTGTTTTCATGTATTCCATGTGTTATGTGTGTTCCATGTGTTTGATTTGCCTAATCCTATTTCTTTCTTTTGTAGTCACCTTCATCTCGGTGATGGAGAACGTCGTATCGTTGAATGCGTATAGGCCTCGCGATCGCGTAATTGTATTCTTTGATATTCATTAATGATTTTGTGTTTACATGTATTCCATGTGTTATGTGTGTTCCATGTGTTTGATTTGTCTAATCCTATTTCTTTCTTTTGTAGTCACCTTCATCTCGGTGATGAAGAACGTCGTATTTCGATCAATGCGTTTAGACCGCCCGATCGCGTAATTGTATTCTTTGATATGCATTAATGATTTTGTGTTTACATGTATTCCATGTGTTATGTGTGTTCCATGTGTTTGATTTGTCTAATCCTATTTCTTTCTTTTGTAGTCACCTTCATCTCGGTGATGAAGAACGTCGTATTTCGATAAATGCGTTTAGACCGCCCAATCGCGTAATTGTATTCTTTGATATGCATTAATGATTTTGTGTTTACATGTATTCCATGTGTTATGTGTGTTCCATGTGTTTGATTTGTCTAATCCTATTTCTTTCTTTTGTAGTCGCCTTCATCTCGGTGATGAAGAACGTCGTATTTCGGTGAATGCGTTTAGACCTCGCGATTGCGTAATTGTATTTTTTGATATGCATTAATGATTTTGTGTTTTCATGCGTTCCATGTGTTATGTGTGTTTCATGTGTTTAATATGTCTAATCCTGTTTCTTTCTTTTGTAGTCGCCTTCATCTCGGTGATGAAGAACGTCGTATTTCGGTGAATGCGTTTAGACCTCGCGATCGCGTAATTGTATTTTTTGATATGCATTAATGATTTTGTGTTTTCATGTGTTCCATGTGTTATGTGTGTTCCATGTGTTTGATATGTCTAATCCTGTTTCTTTCTTTTGTATTCGCCTTCATCTCGGTGATGGAGAATGTCGTATCGTTGAATGCGTATAGACCTCGCGATCGCGTAATTGTATTCTTTGATATTCATTAATAATTTTGTGTTTTCATGTGTTCCATGTGTTATGTGTGTTCCATGTGTTTGATTTGTCTAATCCTGTTTCTTTCTTTTGTAGTCGCCTTCATCTCGGTGATGGAGAACGTCGTAGCGGTGAATGCTTATAGACCTTTCGCGATCGCGTAATTGTATTCGTTCATCTCGGTGTTTATCTATTGTATGTTTTTTAAGCTTTGTTCATGTGTTTTTTGTGTTTCATGTTCTTTTTTGGTTTTTCTCTGTTATTATTGTGCTATGTGTTTGATATATCGAATGTTTGTTTCTTCTTTTTTTCAAACTCTGTTTATTAATTTAAGTTCCAGAAAATTTTAATGATAATATTAGCTGATAGGGTTTATTTAAATGTCCGTTCCAACTAATTCTGATAGTGAAAGAGAGAGAATATGTAACTACAGGGAAAGCCACATACATAAGACAATGCCTCCCCACGCAGATCTCCGGAAAAACAACAATCCACAAAACATAAGGCCTAAAGGAGGTCATACGGTACACATATTAAGGAACTGAGGTGCAAGGAATGGCTCAGCAGACCACAAGGAATAACTAGTAGAATCAAAGTGGACAGTAAGGGAAGGAGAGGTGGGAATTAATGGATGGAAAAGATCACAGGACAAGTCAAGACAAGAATAATTTTTTAGAAGTGATGTAAAATTAGGCGTAAAGGCGGTTAGATCTGATGGGGAGTTGCGACCCTTGCGTCCTGTGCAGATAAGACTTTTTTGTGTTTCATGTGTTTAATATGTCTAATCCTGTTTCTTTCTTTTGTAGTCGCCTTCATCTCGGTGATGAAGAACGTCGTATTTCGGTGAATGCGTTTAGACCTCGCGATCGCGTAATTGTATTTTTTGATATGCATTAATGATTTTGTGTTTTCATGTGTTCCATGTGTTATGTGTGTTTCATGTGTTTAATATGTCTAATCCTGTTTCTTTCTTTTGTAGTCGCCTTCATCTCGGTGATGAAGAACGTCGTATTTCGGTGAATGCGTTTAGACCTCACGATCGCGTAATTGTATTTTTTGATATGCATTAATGATTTTGTGTTTTCATGCGTTCCATGTGTTATGTGTGTTTCATGTGTTTAATATGTCTAATCCTGTTTCTTTCTTTTGTAGTCGCCTTCATCTCGGTGATGAAGAACGTCGTATTTCGGTGAATGCGTTTAGACCTCGCGATCGCGTAATTGTATTTTTTGATATGCATTAATGATTTTGTGTTTTCATGTGTTCCATGTGTTATGTGTGTTCCATGTGTTTGATATGTCTAATCCTGTTTCTTTCTTTTGTATTCGCCTTCATCTCGGTGATGGAGAATGTCGTATCGTTGAATGCGTATAGACCTCGCGATCGCGTAATTGTATTCTTTGATATTCATTAATAATTTTGTGTTTTCATGTGTTCCATGTGTTATGTGTGTTCCATGTGTTTGATTTGTCTAATCCTGTTTTTTTCTTTTGTAGTCGCCTTCATCTCGGTGATGGAGAACGTCGTAGCGGTGAATGCTTATAGACCTTTCGCGATCGCGTAATTGTATTCGTTCATCTCGGTGTTTATCTATTGTATGTTTTTTAAGCTTTGTTCATGTGTTTTTTGTGTTTCATGTTCTTTTTTGGTTTTTCTCTGTTATTATTGTGCTATGTGTTTGATATATCGAATGTTTGTTTCTTCTTTTTTTCAAACTCTGTTTATTAATTTAAGTTCCAGAAAATTTTAATGATAATATTAGCTGATAGGGTTTATTTAAATGTCCGTTCCAACTAATTCTGATAGTGAAAGAGAGAGAATATGTAACTACAGGGAAAGCCACATACATAAGACAATGCCTCCCCACGCAGATCTCCGGAAAAACAACAATCCACAAAACATAAGGCCTAAAGGAGGTCAAACGGTACACATATTAAGGAACTGAGGTGCAAGGAATGGCTCAGCAGACCACAAGGAATAACTAGTAGAATCAAAGTGGACAGTAAGGGAAGGGGAGGTGGGAATTAATGGATGGAAAAGATCACAGGACAAGTCAAGACAAGAATAATTTTTTAGAAGTGATGTAAAATTAGGCGTAAAGGCGGTTAGATCTGATGGGGAGTTGCGACCCTTGCGTCCTGTGCAGATAAGACTTTTTTGTGTTTCATGTGTTTAATATGTCTAATCTTGTTTCTTTCTTTTGTAGTCGCCTTCATCTCGGTGATGAAGAACGTCGTATTTCGGTGAATGCGTTTAGACCTCGCGATCGCGTAATTGTATTTTTTGATATGCATTAATGATTTTGTGTTTTCATGTGTTCCATGTGTTATGTGTGTTTCATGTGTTTAATATGTCTAATCCTGTTTCTTTCTTTTGTAGTCGCCTTCATCTCGGTGATGAAGAACGTCGTATTTCGGTGAATGCGTTTAGACCTCGCGATTGCGTAATTGTATTTTTTGATATGCATTAATGATTTTGTGTTTTCATGTATTCCATGTGTTATGTGTGTTCCATGCGTTTGATATGTCTAATCCTGTTTCTTTCTTTTGTAGTCGCCTTCATCTCGGTGATGAACAACGTCGTATTTCGGTGAATGCGTTTAGACCTCGCGATTGCGTAATTGTATTTTTTAATATGCATTAATGATTTTGTGTTTTCATGTATTCCATGTGTTATGTGTGTTCCATGTGTTTGATATGTCTAATTCTGTTTCTTTCTTTTGTATTCGCCTTCATCTCGGTGATGGAGAATGTCGTATCGTTGAATGCGTATAGACCTCGCGATCGCGTAATTGTATTTTTTGATCGCGTAATTGTATTAGTTCATCTCGGTGTTTATCTCTTGTATGTTTTTCAAGCTTTGTTCATGTGTTTGATATGTCTAATCTGATATTTAAGAAACGAACTGCCCAAGAGTGAAAATTGTACAACTGTAACAAGCTATAGAAGATGAAGAGGATGTAAGGAATATGCCCTCAACATGGATGTGATGGTAACATGAAGATATGCATTCAACTAGATGAAAATTTACCATTTCGTAAAAGTAAGCAAGAATAGCTGTCCTTTTGTTATTATTTGTACAACTAGTTATTAATGCACATTTTTTCTATTCAATTAAAAAGCAGATATTAATATTGGAACTTAAAGTTTACATTATATCTGAATATTTTGCATACGCAGTAATACCAAAATGATGAGACCATCCTTGGGACCCTTGAAACCTTGTCTTAATATTGAGGTGGTCTTAATATTGATGTTGAATAATGAGCGAAACAGTGAAAATGAATCTGAAAACTGTTCTTGATTTTGAGATGACCTTATTATTGAGGTGGTCTTTAAGTGAAGTTTTACTGTTTTCTATATTAAATTATTTTGAATGAATATGTTTGGAATACTGCAGTTGCCCCTTGTTTCCTAATCAGTTTTCTTTAAAGTTAAAGCACACGTTTGTATTTCAGTCATTTACAGTGAATTACCAATTGTTCATTCTCCAGTTACAACTTCTCACACAGATACATGATATGTCAGACATAGTGCCATCAGCTTTTATATCCTGGTAAGAAATTTATCCAACTTCAGTGTCAGTGAAATTAGAACATGCTGTTGTGTATGTTTAATTTATTGACATGTTACAATCTTTAGTAAACTGAAAACTCAATATTGTAGCCATGGAAACTCTTGCCTAACAACTTGACTGATGACATTATGAATTGTATAAGGGCCTAAGCTTATGTTCGTCTTACTCAAATATTTAGCCTGTGTATTGATTGATTACATGTGTATGAATTTGGCCAGATGAGTTGTTATTAAATAAATGTCATTACTATAAATATATTAAGGATTATTATAATTTCAGGACATAGAACAATAGAGGAATTGTGGAGGTGATGGTTGATTGGGCTTACCTTTTGGAGAAACATAGACTTCTCCAAGCACTTGTGAAGTGAATCTGTAAATGCTTGGTGAACATTTGGGAGTGATATATATGTGTATACATCTATATGTGTGTTTAGAATAATGTGTTGTTGACTCAATCAGCAGCTCTTGTACAGTAAACATTGGGTAAGACAAACTCACTTGAAGGTTACTGGAACCTGCCTAAAATGTGATTTTTTACATGAATTATTGGAGCATTCTAAAAATGCAAACCTCCAGAAACCTTTCGAAACATTCTTGTGACATTAACGTGATCAGATCTTTGAAGCATTTCTAAAAATGACATCAACATGATAAAAACTACTGGTGTATTTTGATAGAAGCTATGCAGAGAAAATTGTTGAAACCATTCACACATTGTGGTGATAGAAATAAACTCATTTGTGCAAGTTTTTGTTTTACATGGTGTTATAACAGCAAACAATGACTTTCTTAAATGCAGCCTAATGCGTATTTGCTACTTAATTAGGCAAACTTGTAAATGGAATTATACAGCTTAATCTGTATACAATTAATCCAACTATGAGTGAACTCTCTTACAGTGAAAACCGGTTTCTAGTGAAATACTTGTTGGGCTCAATTATATTATAATTTGGATCACCGGAAGACAAAAAAAGTCTGAATTATAAGTCGCCGTAATTGCCGGAACGATCCCTGTAATTAGTAATTACTTGATCATCCTTACCATCCAACATAGTTTGTGCTTTTTTGTGTTTATTCAGCATGCAATGCAAAATATTTTCATGACAGATTTTGAGATATTTTAGAAAATTGATCACATCTCAAAAAAATATGTTTAAATATATTTTTTATCATGAATTTTATGTTATTCATTTGTAACTATATTTGTGTGTAGTAACTTATTGTATGTGTTTAGCCTATTGTTCTGTGACATAGCATGTTTATATATTATACCACTGTATTCTAGGGCTGCATACCAGAACTCGATATTTATCAGATACCGCTATTTAAGGTTCGATCAGTGTGTCATATCAAACGTTACCATATTAGACAAATGTCAAAATGCAAAAATGTCTGAACTTTCTTCCTAAATCTTTGTCAGCAATAAGTACCATAAGTACATATAACTTACTTATATTCTCAATTCACTTTGAACCTTATTTTGGATCAAATTTGGCCACAGTGTGAACAGAAGTAAAGATTCATGTGCTAGCAAAGACTGTGGTAATTTTAGATATGACTTCACTGTGAATGTCTGCACCAGAAATTCTATTTTATCCTTTATTTTTCGTATTAGAAAAAAGTATAATGTATTGAATATCAATCATTTTGTATGATAGGAATATTGTATCGATAGATATGACTGATTCACAGCCCTACTTTTCTTTCATGATTTATTTTTTGTGGAAAATGTTGCTTCTAGTTGGTATTTCTCTTTAAAGATGTATTCGGGAGTTGCCATTGTGCAACTTTAATGTGCATGTTCTTTTTCGATTATTGTAGTGTTTGCATTGGGTTAAAGACGTATAGGGGAGTAGTTTACTATATTCTTTTACATGCAAAGATTTTTTCTGAACTTTATAGTCACCAAGCACAATACAAATAATGATATCATTTTGTTTAATTGAAGGATTTCATTATAGTTTTGCAGTTTTCCTTCTGCTTTCTTTTTCTATATACTTTATTATTAAAAACAGAAAAGTCATTGATATTTAAAATTCTACATTTGAAATTATAAAATGATCTTCAATAAATATTTAAAACGAACACATTTTATGAAAATGTAAAACGATAATGGGTTACCAAGTGTATTAAGGGTAAATTTTTTCAACTTTCACTTTCCATATATATTACATTTGAAACACAATAAAACAATCTTTATCTTAAAATCAAGCAAGGTGAGCTATTATTTTTATTTCATATTTTCATTGAGACAGTGACTCTCCTATAGTATACCAAGTTGTAAGAAAATCTCTGCACTAGAAAAAATATAGTAAACTTGTATCGATTTGGCTCTATATTCATATGAAATATTCACGTTTTAAATCTTCATTATCATAAAATCGAGCAAGGTGACCTATCATTTTTATTTCATATTTTGGTTGAGATACATTACACTGATCAAATATAATTTGTTTAAAGGAAATTTCTGCGTTAGAAAATGGCCGTATTGTAGGATACGCCTTTAATGTACTTAAGGATGCATAATGGCTCAAAATTACAGTTAAATATTATTAAAAATTGAAGCAAATATTACATTGAATTAGAAATATAATACTGTTGTTGTCTGTACTATTACAATGTTTTATGTCCAGTTTGTAATTGTTTGTACAATACAACCTCTCCATAGCATCACACTTTGGGAGATGCACACTTTGGCTGTTGTTTAGAGGTTGTTGACCTAAAAGAGATTACATAAATTGTAAATTATTACTATAGGAAAAGTTAATTTTGTTGTTGAAGTGAGGTTGTTGCTTAAGAGAGGTTGCATTGTATACATGTTTTGAAATTATTCTTGTAAATTGTAAAATCATTTCAATGAATGGAGATAGGGATGGCTGTGAGTGGAGATGGGGAGGCCATATAAAGTAGATTTTCACTGAAATTATTACTATAGGAAACGTTGATTTTGTTGTAGAAGAGAGGTTGTTGCTTAAGAGAGGTAGCATTTTATACATGTTTTGAAATTATTCTTGTAAATTGTAAATAAAAAACAAATGGTAAAAACCATTTCAATGAAGGGAGAGATGGGGATGGCTGTGAGTGGAGATGGGGAGGTCATAGAAAAGTAGATTGTCACTGAAATTATTTCAATATGTAAAGTTGATTTTGTTGTTGAAGGGAGGTTGTTGCTTAAGAGAGGTTACATGGTATGCATGTTTGGAAATTATTCTTCACACTTTGGGAGATGCACACTTTGGCTGTTGTTTAGAGGTTGTTGACCTAAAAGAGAGTAAATTATTACTATAAGAAAAGTTAATTTTGTTGTTGAAGTGAGGTTGTTGCTTAAGAGAGGTTGCATTGTATACATGTTTTGAAATTATTCTTGTAAATTGTAAAATCATTTCAATGAAGGGAGATAGGGATGGCTGTGAGTGGAGATGGGGAGGCCATATAAAGTAGATTTTCACTGAAATTATTACTATAGGAAACGTTGATTTTGTTGTAGAAGAGAGGTTATTGCTTAAGAGAGGTAGCATTGTATACATGTCTTGAAATTATTCTTGTATATAAATAAAAAACAAATTGTAAAAAACATTTCAATAAAGGGAGATAGGGATGGCTGTGAGTGGAGATGGGGAGGCCATATAAAAGTAGATTTTCACTGAAATTATTACTTATTTATAATAATAGGAAAGTTGATTTTGTTGTTGAAGAGAGGTTGTTGCTTAAGAGAGGAAGCAGTGTATACATGTTTTGAAATTATTCTTAAATATAAATAAAAACAAATGGTAAAAACCATTTCAATGAAGGGAGATGGGGATGGCTGTGAGTGGAGATAAGGAGGCCATATAAAAGTAGATTTTCACTGAAATTATTTCTATATGTAAAGTTGATTTTGTTGTTGAAGGGAGGTGGTTGCTTAAGAGAGGTTGCATTGTATGCATGTTTGGAAATTTCTATTGTATATAATTAAAAACAAATTGTAAAAATAATTTCTATGAAGGGAGATAGGGATGGCTGTGAGTGGAGATGGGGAGGCCATATAAAAGTTGATTTTCATTGAAATTAGGAAAAGTTGATTTTGTTGTTGAAGAGAGGTTGTTTTAAAATGATATGCATTGCACATGTGTTGTTATATTGATAGATTCATGTCTGGTATAGTAATCGGTCATTACTTGTATTAATTTGTCAGTATACTTGTTTTTAATGCAAATATTATTTGTAATAAAATATTTTTAAGTATTTTATAAGTTGTTATATTATATTATGAGCAATAAAATATCCAAAGTTTTCTATTCATTCTTGTTGTTATTGTCTTATTGGTAGTATATTGATTTGGTTAATCAAATATACATTGAGGACATTTCATGACCCAGGTAAAAAATACCAAACTTAGTAAACTCCTTTTGAAAGGATACACTTGCAGATTTATGAATACCTAAATGCACACTTTGTTTCGTTCATAACAGCAGCAGCCATAACTGCAAGGCAACTGTGATGTCATATTTTATCAGCGAATTATAAAAAAAAGTTATTTCGTTATTATGGTACACTTCTGCAGCATCATTCATCATACCAGTACAAGTATTCAGAAACTGATCAAAAGCAGCAGCATTAAACATCATAGTAGCAGGAAACAGAACAGAAAGTACGGCAAATGCCTCCCTGCTGATGAGCATACCGACACATAATGTGGCATACTCAATTGTTCAAGAACACATACACTTTGTTCAATGGTAGGCTGCTTTTGTGTGGTATTGAGAATGACTTTCTTCCTGACATGGAACAGCAGGAAGGTAACCAACTAGCCTTAGCAGTCACATTTGCCCTTTTCATGGTGAGTTGTATAGTTTGATGCACTAATCCAAATCTTGATCATTGTTTCAATGTACTGCACATGTATAAACTAAGAAAATGTAAAATACTATATGTGATACCAAAATAATTAGTCTAGATTGAGAAATAAAGCAAAAGTAACATTTCGTACGGAATTTGCCTAACTTGTACTGGTCAAGTAAATTCAGCTTTAGAAGTGATAGAGAAGTTAAATTGTAGCGTTAACACAGGTTCAGATAGCGTTTCGGGGTTCAAGAGGCTGTCCAATAGCCCTATTACACCTAAAATTAAGCCAGCTGCAAGTTCAGAAACTACTAAAAGGACAAAAACTGTAAAAAGCCGGCGGTCACTTGTTGTTGAAGACCCCCCACCTGATCATAAGATTAAGAGTGTTAGTTTTGACACCTCCTCTGTGGATGTTGCCCCAGAGCCAAGAACAGAAAGTGAACATTATTATAGTAAACAGCAAGTCACAGGATCAGGTTCAACTGTAGAACATTCATACAGCAAAATTCGGAGCCTGCCAGCAGACAAAACATATGGAAAGGTATCTACAGTGGAATTTTTGAAGAGACATACCAACATCTCTTCAGATGTTGAAAGCACAGCAGTCACCGAGAAAATTGCTGAAATTATTGTAACAAATCAGGTAAATTCTGTAACAATTGTCACTGTTTTTGGGTAATTACAAACTGTTTTTGAATAAAAGTGTGGGGAATCTGCTTCAGCATGGGGAGCAACTGTTGAATGAAATCATTCATAAATATTTTGGAAAAAATCTGCTTCTTGAACTAATATTGGAAAATATCTGCCTATCTGGTATCAATATTATATTTTATTATATTTGCAGAAGAAAAATACATATTGGTGAATTTAAATAAGATACTAGGGGGTCCATAAATTTCTTTGTAACACCAATGAAATACAACTCATTAATATTAACGCAACAAAAGCTAACTAAATACATGTATAGAGGTTTTGTGTGTTATTATTTCCTAGCAGTTCCATTTTGTTTGTCTTTTTCATACACTTATGCTTATAGATTATAAACAGGCCCTGACCAGATTGAACCATTTAGCTGTAACCATGTCGCCTGTGACAAAACTTCGACTGTTGGATGAAGCAGGGAATTGTATGGACACTGGCATAGTTCAGCAGCTTGCCAATAACCCCCTTGTGAAAGTCACTGGAGATAATCTAGATATTTACATCCGGACTGGACACAAATCGCTTGAGAAGTCTAATAAATATCTTCACCTGTTTGCTTCAAACCTTATATTCTGCAGAGTTGCCCACCTGATTTGTACAGTAATGAGGCAAACCAGATAGACTATCTCCTAGCCTCTTCCTTTTACATGGACAACACAAGGAGATATTGATCAACAGTTTTGTTATTCTTCTAGGTAAGTGTAATAAGATCCACAGTTGTATCATATTTATAAACAGATGATTCAAGCTGAGGTACTCTACAGGCCCCTAGTTGTCAGTTACTATTACGGTACTTAAATAAACAAATTTCTCTTTGATAACTTATTGTCTTAGCTAATTGATAAAACTTTCCTTATTATTGGTAAAGTTAGTATAATTTACAAATTTTCCAAAGTACATGTGTCAGTTTCGTCCTTGATTCCTTTAAACATTCTGTTTTTTATCATGTATTTTTTATAGGTAGAATACTTGTGGAAATGACAGCCTTCTCATGGGTGCTTTCAGTTTTACCGGCTCACATACATCATCCCTATCAGTAAGAGATGAGTCAGAAGTCTCAAGTCTTCCAACTCCCAGTGATGATGAAAAACGAGGCAAAGCATGGAGACTGTATGGATATTTTAGACAGCTTTGAGAACATCCTTGTAGATGTCTATGAAAAAGCACACAGTATGTTAATAGTTGTCTGGTTAATGTTCAGTTCTGTTCTGTTTCATAGATCTGCTTTTTATGAAGATATTTATCGAGTTCAGTGAAATAGCAGTTATTTCATCAAGTAATCTTCAAAACAATATTTCGCGAGTGACAAAGCCACAACCGTAAATGCTGTTTCAAAGATCAGACAACAAAATAAATGTGATATCTTTTACTGGACTCGCAAATATTTATTTATACTTTAACAGGTATTTTCAGTCTACAAATTATGAAACTTGCACAGTGAATCACCATGATATTTTTAATTTGTAAAACTAATTCACCGGAAAGCATAAAATAACTGGCATTGTTTATTTCTTGGATTGAAATCTTTCCTAGAAGGCATTTTATCGGAAGAAAAAAATATTTCCTTGTAAGACAGAAATTACCACAAAGAAAACCAGCTGTTACACATGACAGTGTATAAGAATTATCATGACAGAAAATGTGATACTTTCATTACAAGGAAAAGGGAACAGATATTTCAAGTCTCTACAATTACAGGATTGGAGACCAATCAGGTGCTTGAGATTTGAGGCTGGTCTCCAGTCTCAGTTTTATGATCTTGGACCCAGGCGTTTACAGTATGCCTTGTGTTTGCAACATTTGTTTGCATGTTGTTAATTGAACATACTTTCTTTTGTTTGTTTTTAAGTTGTAGTTATTATTCTTTTATGTGTTCAGAAAGTTACAGTTACTGTTATTTCCCTCCTCCTTTTAGACACAACCCTGAGCAGTATGGAAGTCACTTTTCAGGCGGGATATGTTCTGAATAGGGTAAATATTTTCCTTTTTACCATCATGACAATTCAATTAATTTCATGCTATAAATAAAGCATGCTCGGCAGTTAGCTCAAGGTGAGCTATAGTGATCCCCTTCTTTAAAGGTAGTGATTATATTAAAAGTTATTTAATCTTCATATAGTAGACATTTATTTCAAATAAAGACTTGTAACTTCTGTCAGTTATAACAGTAAAAAGTTAATTTAGATTTTTATAGAGAAATACTTTTTACCTTGAGATATGACTATAAATGCATTGTGTTACTTAAAGAAGAAACTTTTATCTCATTTGGAAGACTTACATGTATGATCAGTTAGTGTAACAGAAAGTTTCATTAATTCTAAAGGGTCTGATCACATCCTGCGGAAATTCAAGGTACCAGTTGGTGGTGACCAATTGACAAGAATTAGACTGGAAGAGGCAAAGCACCAGCATATGTTACCCACAACACCAAATAAAGGTTTGAAGACCTTCAGCCATTCATTATAGAGCTATGGCACATGAAACAAGACTTCCTAGAGGTGAGGCAAAGTTGTTACACACAGTGGTTCAGCTATGGCTAACTGTTCATTTCCATGATCAAAATATGTCCAAAGTAATTTCTGATTATAGTATTATGTATTTTACACCCTCTTCACAGCGAGCTTGGTAATTGTTACCACCAAACATTTGTAGATCTTCCAGAATAAAACTTCTGTTGAATGCACGAAGTTTTGTCTATAATTGCATATGCTGTAGACAGAAATACTTCATGTGAAAAATGATTTACCACAATCAAACATTTTGTGTTGGAGCAGTTATTTTTAGCTCAGCCGAGTATATGAATTGTGTTCAGTCATTGTCAGTTGCATGAGAAAATATTTTGGACTTAATCATGAAACATTGCCAATTATAGTTCTTAATCATTTTCAGAAAGCTTACAAAGAACTCTACAGTGCTAAGTCTTTACATCAGCCAGGAACATTGTACCATTTTAAATCAAAATTACAAAGAAATGATGTGAATGGAAAAGTAAAAGGTGCATTCAAGCCCCATCTTGATCTGATTGTTCTTGTTGGTAAACAAATGATTGCAGAACAGTTTCTGGAGTACTTTGGTATGGAGGATGCCACATCACCCCTGACTAAAAACATTCTACCTTCTGGAATTCAAAACAAGTCACTTACTGAAAAGTCACAGGAAATGCATGCAATGTCAAGGAAATTTTTATCACACTATGGGTATGATAAAATGTTTGAAAGAAATGAAGATTCAACAGATGAAGTGTATAATAACTGCAGTAATTTATGTCACTGGGTACTTCAGTTGATACAGATTGCCAAAGAAGGATACATGATTTGTGTAATACCAAGTCTGATGCACTGTGAGCCATTCTTCTTCTCACACTCACGACTATCTAAGTATTGTGTTGAGTGCCTAGACTTCATCTTAAAATGTGAGCATCTTTTAAGCCCACTACAAAGAATTAAGAGTTCTAGAAGGTGCCTTCACAAATTTACCTGGTCGACACAATAAGAACAGCATTGTTCTTTCACGCTATTTTCAGACTTACAGAAACCAAATGTTTCAAGAAGCATTTCACACAAACACCTATCTTTATTTTTACAATATTCAATGATATCTTCTTCTATTCCTGGTAATTGTTTGGAAACATCTCCGTTACTGCAATACAACAATTCAGATGCATTCTGGCCCCGTCCGCCTGCACGGTCAATTTCCTGGAGGTACTGTGACAGACTTCTGGGTGGTTTTCCATGAATAAACCTGACAACTGAAGGAGGGTCAAAACCCATACCAGAGACTGATGAAATTAACACCAGTCTTATCCTAGGTTTTTCAGACTGCAGGTCAGTGACTGTGGTTTCTAGAACCTTCTTGTCCTGGTTTGAGTATAAAACTGCATAACAAGATGTTGTTATATCTTCTTTATCAAATAAGAACTTCAGGTAAGCAGTAGCCTGGCTTATATAAAAGAGTGGCATGAACATTAGCGTATTATGGGATCATTATCAGGATTCTTCTTCAGGTTATTGCATTCCTCTTTGAAAATCTGCTCATAAATTTCAAACACATCCTGGCTTTGTATTTTCAAAAATTGTTTAAGAAAAAGTTTTGTCTGTCGGGGCTCTATTGGACAACAACTGGTTTATCTAAACCTAGTAAAGAGGGCAGTTTCTCCATCTTGGAGACAGTTAATGTGCCACTTAGAGCAATGAATGGCTGTTGGTCAAATATGGCTGGCAAAGTCTTGAGCTTCTGGTAAGCTGTTCTGAATTCTGCTCCCCTGAAATGATATATTTTTTCTTGGTATCCCACTGTTGAGACTTATTTTTAACATATTACAACCATATACATGTATATCACATCATGATGTTAGTGCGTCTGCAACCAGTGTACAGACTACGGGGTTTTCTGGGAACAGTGTTAAGCCTGAGCTGATAGCATAGTCCTTTACTATATGGGATATGCCTATATCCCATGAGTGAACAGTGTAGATCCAGATCAGCCTTCTCATCCGTGCAGTCTGATCTGGATCTACGCTGTTCACTGTTAGATTCATTAGATTATTTCTGATCAAAAAGCAAACAGAGTAGATCCTGATCAGACTACATGGATGTGCATGGTGATCTGGATCTTCACTGGTCACCCATGTGATAAAAGGTGTATAGTTGAATGCCCTTTCAGAATCAAAGATCAGTTTATTCATCATACATTAAAATGGTAATGCAGAGTACATGTTTTTTATCTCAAATTTGGGAACATGACCCATAGCCAAAGAATTGGAAATTTTATCTAAAATTTGGGAATACTCTTATTCAGGATTTTTTATAAGATTTGGTTTCAAAATATATTTCTATAACTTTAATTTTGAAAACTTTGAATTGGGATTTTTTTTACCAAAAATTGGGACAAAAAGATACGGTTTTCAATCGGGAACATATCCAATTATCAGCTATAAAATCAGCAAAAAACCACTGGAGTATGAGATGATTAAAGCCTTATGGGGAATTTGATCTTTAATATTTCCTCCAAACAACATAATCTATCAATAGTCTCCGCCAGGATTTGAACCTAGATCTCTATCCACATGACATGGACAGCGTTCTAACATTGAACTACAAAGGCTGTTATTGTAGAAATATACTGCCTGGAAACATTTTTCGATATTAATAGGAGTAATGATTATAAAAATTAATCTGTGCAGGAAATATAATTACAACAATCTGTTAAAGAAATCTGCAAGTCTTGAGAAATACATAGAGGAAAAGTCAGATCATATTAAGGTTTTGGAAAACAGAATTGGACACTTTTCTATTCAAAACATCAATAAGAGAGATGAAAATGCAAAAATAAATCTACACGCTTTGCGAAATGCAAAACGGACTGTTTGTAAACAAGAGAAACTTTTGAAACAATGCAGTGACCAGAAATTGTCTGACAGACTCTCAATATAGGATTATAACTGTTATTTATTGCAATGTATATATATATACTGGTTTGTTGTCTGTGATTTATCACATGATTTTATTTTATGAATTTGAGTCTCTGCTATGACGCAGAAATAAAATTATAAAACTCTTTCAGTGATGTTTTTCATTTACTTCTGTTGACATAATGACACATTGCATGATAAAAGGAATACCATACTGTACAGGAAAAAATACATACAAATGCAAAGTTTCATGAAGATATCTCAATAAATAAAAAAAATAGGGAACATTTCGTGAGTAAATGCCAGTAGTAAAAAATGTTCAGTTCCGCGACCAAGAGTTTTGACACTAAATAACATAAACATTCCATTTGTTTGGGTTTAGGATGCAGTGAAGCATCAAAGTCACGAACAACATCTAATATTAAACTGTCGACCTCCATGTTTGTTGATATTCTAAACCCAACTACGACTGTGAATACTATGCAAGGAACTATAAATCATTTATTCACCTATTCTTTAAAGCTAAAACAACTTTCTTATAAAACAAGACTTCATTCAGATATTTTGACACAAATTTATAAGAGAATATTAACCTCGGGTTAAGCTCAATGTGAAAAATAAATTTTATCAAAATCTTGATAAAAATCTTGTGAAGGCAGTGGTTAGTGTAACTGTAAGGGGAAGTAACTGCTGTGAGGAGTTTGACTCTCCACAGAGACTGTAAGGGGAAGTAACTGCTGTGAGGAGTTTGACTCTCCACAGCGACTAAGTACATCCACTTTGACAGCCATTTTGGAACTACCGGTACTTTCTCCCACTTTTGATGTCTATTTCATAGTTATTTAAGACCAATGTGATCGGATTGATTTTCAAACAATGACTTCAATGGTTTTCTAGTACCCCATATGAAATTATTATTACATGTAATAATATGTATTCTAATTTATAACCATTCTGCTTCAAGGTTTATTTGAACTTTTTATCAGCCATTAGACATATGTATACATGTAGTAAAATCAAAAGTGTATATTTCCAAACTTCGGGGCAATAAATCATATTTTCAAAAAGCTGAAAACACATATCGGTAAACAATACACATAATTATGATTGTATGGTTTGCGATAATTATGTGACTTTGTATTTTTAAAGAATTTGAACTTGTTTTTATAATTAGTTTTTTTTAACATTTTCCAGTTATATACGAGGGTTGTTCAAAAATTTATTAAATGATTCGTAATCGGAATGTAATTGCAACATGCTGATGTGCAAAAAAAATCAATATTACACATTACGCGAATATTATGACCCCTTGAAATACCATGCAGTACAGCACGTCAAAAGTCCAACATGCGCAATATTTTATGTCCCATATTAAATTTGTTTGCTATTGTATGTGCGGTCGATAAAAATCGCCAGAACGTCAACTGCAACTTATGAAAGTATTAAATTGACAAAGGGGAAAATTCCGCAAGTCGCACTCTGGTTTTTACATGACAAAAGCGTCATAAAGATGGAGAAAATAGCATTGATGATAGACAACGGGAAGGAAGACAGAAGAAAATTACGGCGAAGTTAGTGACCTCCATCAAGTCGCGACATAAAGGCCAGCGACTGCTTCACTACAAGAGTTACGGGCCGAGACCCTCTGCATCACCCAGCAGAACAACTATGAATGATATAGAGACGTTTTCCGACAGTGGGTCTATCGCCATAACCACTGTATTGAACATGGTGGCAGGTACTTGAGAAAGAGTAGTGTTTTCATGATGCCCTGTGACGTTGCTCCCGTGCTCAGGGTCGCTTGACATGAGTCATTTGTATTTCATATAGAATTTTTGTTTGTGCATTTATTTTGTTGAAACTTTGTATATTTGTAACGGATAGATTCAGATTTATTTGCATGTAAATTATTTGATGTATATTAACAGATATAAATCTTATGACCACAGTCTTGAAACTTCTTGAATAGCCCTTGCACATGTCCATCAGTAGACCTAATCAGTTTTTTTCAACCTGCAATAACTTGCCTTTCAGCAAGCAGCCGAAAACTTTCCCAGTTGAATCGAAGGTGGAGAAAAAATGACCTTAACCAACGGTCACAGAAGGGCACGACATATATTCAACCTCGATATTAAGACCACCTCAATTTTACATGATTACGATGTCATTTTCATTACATTTCTGCTATGTCAATCCCCCATATGACGGTTTACAATCGTTATTTAAACAAGAAATAGTATATTAAAAGAAAAACACAAAATATGGTCATCGCAAACAGTTCTAGGTTTACAGTAGTCTCCCTTTCGTCCCATGAATTATAATCATGCAATATACCACTCCAGAAACTCTTAAAATTCAATTCAATTTTACAATGCCACAACAAAGGAAAACAAAATTAACAGAAAGTCATAAAAATGGCCTACCATTTCCATTATGTGACAGCAAATATTGTAGCATCATACAAATATGGTAGACATGAATGATGTCAGTTTGATGTGAAGTCCATACAAGCGCCTGAAAAAAGAAATTTATTCATTTACAAGTGTGTATTAGGCAGACAGAAAAAAGGTTGGTATCTCTGTACAGTGTATCAATTCTTTTATTAAATGTTGGATATGTAGTTAAACTTTTTTTTTCAAAAGAGTTAAAACTTATGTTGTTATATGATTGTGAACATTGAAACTACAGTTTGTCTGCTGATAGTATTGTTTTAGTAAGTAGAGTAAAACCTCAATAATAAGACCACATAAATTTGAGACTTCAAAACTTGTCTTATTATTGGTCATAATTCTGGATGCATTTATTTATATTTAATGTATACTTTTCATTAAAGAGCAAAACAGTAAAAATGGACAAGAACATGGTGGTCTACATTTTGAGATGGTCTTATAATTGAGGTGGTCTTATTATTGAGGTGGTTTTAGAGATTCGAAAGATGTTCTTAGAGCAATCGTGATCAATAACTCCTTGTTATAGACCGTTTTCAATCAGTTAGCAGGTGCGCGTAGTAACCGGATGTCGGCCATCTTGATGGTCAAGCCTTATCTGCGATAATCTGATAATCTGATAAAAGTGGACAAATTCCGAAAGTAAATAGTGCAAAATGGTGAATGTGTGCAGCGTAGTTAGCTGTCATAATAGGTCAAACAGAGATTCTAAATCGTTCTATTCGATACCAAGTATTATTAGAAATCAAGGAGAGAAAACGGAACGACTCAGTGATTGGAGGCGAGCACTGTGGATCTCCCGACTCAACAGGGCAAACTTTGTGCCAACTAAACACACAAAAATCTGTTCAGACCGGTAAACCATATCTTTTTTACGCTATTTTATTAAAACATATACTAACAGATTCTTCAATGCGTTTGTCATACTGTTGATTTCGCCATCGTTTTTCTATAATGTTTACCCACGGTGACGGACATTGTAGTTTATTACATATGATATGTGCATGGTTTACAGACGTTTCTCAGCCAGCCGAGTAGTTTCTCCACTAGTCATTTCTCTCTAATGATGTTTCTCCTCCAATAGTACAACAGTACATTAATTTATTATATATGTTTGTTTACTTGTGAAAAATGCATTTAAATTAAGTTGTTCACGATTGTTTTTAATTAAAAAAAGTTATGTTATATTTACTGTATGAATGATAGGCCTGTACCCACATACTTTGTTTTAAAAATTAGCACTAGCAGTAGAAAGGAAAAAATTAATAAGATTGATTGCATACAGGATAGAATAATTTACTTGTATGTATTTTCAGGCCCCCCAGCCACGCCCTATGATGAAACAAATCCTGACTGGGCTCCATCGGTGAACCTGGGGTATTCATCACCAGCTCGAACAACAGACCGGTATGGGCGACTGTCCGAAAGAAAAAAGAAAGTGGCGGCCCTTTGAGTGCGCACGTACATTGTTGGATTTGTCATCTATTGAGCTGTCTGCCAGGGCTACTGAGACCCCTGACGATGATTTAGTGAGTATCGACCTGCCGCTTTCTTCTCCTAGGGCCGCTGGACAAGAAGTCGTCAGGGAAGACGTACCAAGATCCAGCCATCCGCATGACGGCCCAGACTGAGCAGGAACTTAACAGGCTTACATCTGAAAACCTCTGAAATCAGCCTCATGGAAATAACGGAAGAAACCTTTGCAGGAAGTGATGAGAAGGTTAAGTTCTATACTGGATTGCCTACATTTGTTTTACTTATGACAGTTTTACATGCAGTGAAAGGACACATAGTTAACTCAAAGCGCGTTAAATCATCTGCCTTCCAGAAATTGGTGATTGTGTTGATGAAGCTTCGCCTAAGTTTAACTGTTCAGGACCTTGGTGACAGATTTCGCGTCTCGCCATCAACAGTTTCAAGAACAATTGTCAGTGTCCTGGATGTTATGTATGTTCGTTTAAGGCAATTTGTATTCTGGCCCGACAGAGAAGAACTAAGACTTACAATGCCTCAATGTTCAGAAAAGGATTTGGTGTAAAAGTAGCCTCCATAATTGACTGCTTTGAGATATTTATAGAGAGACCATCTTCATTGGAAGCTAGAGCAGCAACATGGTCTCAGTATAAGCACCACAATACAGTAAAATTCTTAATCGGAATAACTCCTCAAGGTGTGATAAGTTTCCTCTCTGAGGCATGGGGTGGTCGCGCCAGCGACAAACACATAACTGAACATTGTGGATTTTTGGAGAAGCTAGTGGCAGGCGATATTGTTTTAGCAGACAGAGGATTTGACATTAAAGACAGTGTGAGATTCAAAGGAGCAGAAGCAAAGATACCCACGTTCACTAAGGGCAAATCACAGCTGTCGCCATTAGAGCTGGAATCAACCCGGAAAATAGCCCATTTACGTATACATGTTGAACGGGTCATTGGACAGTTGAGAAACAAGTATACAGTTTTACAGAGTATACTGCCAATAGATTATGTATTCAGTGAAGAAGATGACATTCCATTGGTTGAGAAAATGGTGACTGTGTGTTCAGTACTGATCAACCTAAATGAATCTGTTGTGCCATTTAATTGAATTAACTAACCATTGAAATGATAGATGTAAATGAAGGATGCATTATCATGTGTATTTCACTTACTGAATGTTTTAAGTAGAATATATTTCTTATTTATATTCCGTTCCATGATATTATCTTCAAATTGTTTCTGTTTTCTAATGAAATGATTGTTTGGTTACATTAATGATAAAACTTGTCTTTCTGGTATTTGAAATTTCTGCAGAATTCAATACAGTTGTCTCAAACCTATTTACTGTTTATGTCTTCTTTCCCTGCTTGTATTAATGGATGGCAATACTGGGTTCACCAACATATTTCTACCAGAATTGTTGAACATGTTAGTCATGTGACCATTGTCATTTTAACCATAGGTACTTGAAACAAACTATTTTAATGTTCTATATGGCCTATTTCCTATAATAATATTATTATTTTAGTAATGAGCCATATAGAACATAAAAATAGTTTAAACATGTGTACCAAGTTTCATGTAAGTAAAAAAGCAGTCCAATATATATGACCACCAGAACACCAAGTACTGACCACAAAGCACTGAATACCAGTACTAGACACCAAGTACTGACCACAAAGCACTGAATAGCAGTACTAGACACCAAGTACTGAACAATAAGCACTGAATACCAGTACTAGACACCAAGTACTGAACAATAAGCACTGAATACCAGTACTAGACACCAAGTACTGACCACCAAGCACTGAATACCAGTACTAGATACCAAGTACTGAACAATAAGCACTGAATACCAGTATTAGACACCAAGTACTGACCACAAAGCACTGAATACCAGTACTAGACACCAAGTACTGACCACAAAGCACTGAATACCAGTACTAGACACCAAGTACTGACCACAAAGCACTGAATACCAGTACTAGACACCAAGTACTGACCACAAAGCACTGAATACCAGTACTAGACACCAAGTACTGAACAATAAGCACTGAATACCAGTACTAGACACCAAGTACTGACCACAAAGCACTGAATACCAGTAATAGACACCAAGTACTGAACACTGTCTGCAACGATACAGGCCTTGATGAATATTCGCATATTTCCCATGCAACATGTGTACCAAGTTTCATTTGATTATCTAGATCAGTTCTGGAGTTATCATCCTCATTTTTTTTTTAAAAGAAGACAAGCTTCACAGAAAGAAAACACTTAGTTGCATTTATATATTTTAATGAAATGCAATCAAAACATGAAAATGAAATTAACTTTTCCACGACCAAACCTGGACCAAACCTGTAATAGTGACAGATGTAATGACATTGAGTATATGAACATTACTATAGACGGTACCTGAGTGGTACCGTCCAAAAATGACAGGTCACCTCGTTTTTATGATAATGAAGATTAAAATGTGAATATTTCATATGAATATTGAGCAAAATCGATACAATTTTACTATATTTTTTCTAGTGCAGAGATTTTCTTACAACTTGGTATACTATATGAGAGTCACCGTCTGAATGAAAATATAAAATAAAAATAATAATAGGTCACCTTGCTTGATTTTAAGATCAATATTGATTTATTGTGCTTCAAATGTAATATATAATGGAGAGTGAACGTTGAAAAAATTTACCCATAATATACTTGGTAACCCATTATTGTTTTACATTTTCATAAATGTGTTGGTTTTAAACATTTATTGAAGATAACTTCGTAATATCAAATGTAGAATTTTAAATATCAATTACTTTTATTTTTTTTATTTAATAAAGTATATGGGAAAAGAAAGTAGAAGGAAAACTGCAAAAATATAATGAAATCCTTCAATTAAACATAATAATATCATTATTTGTATTGTTCTTGGTGACTGTATAAAATTCAGTAAAAATCTTTGCATCGTAAAAGAAAATAGCAAACTACTCCCTAATATGTCTATAAGCACCCAAAAATGAATATACCTAAACAAGAACACCAAATTATCCTCGGTCACCGACATAAATACACTTAACAAAACCTGTAAGTGTGCTCATATACGAGGGTTGTCCCATTAAATCGTAGACTATGTCTATAACATAATTATTTGACGTTCCAATGTAATAATTTTACACACATGTAGTCTATTTAATCATTTTTGATCATTTTTATTGCATTTGTTTTGAAAATAAAACAAACTTGTGTATTTTGTGTAGCAATATAGAAACTCACATACACATGAGCGCCGCACGTCTTTTGCTAAGATAACCGAAATAGCTATAGCTTTAAATAAGTTGTTCTATATGTGCCAAACTTCATTATTCCGCCAAATAACGTTACACATGTATTCTTTGATCATTTGGACGTCATACTTTAAAATTTCATAAATGTAACGTCTGTTATTTCCACACAGTGCTATTGATACGCAAATTGGTGTATAGTGAATTTTTAAAACATGGCAACATCTGGGAAAGCAGCGGCGCACTAAGCAGTCATCAGATTCACGATCGCGCCATTTATTGCCATTGTTTTCACTATTACGAAACAAATAAGAAAAGTCTTACTATTATTTTGACCAAACAATAGCTCTCTAAATCTGTAATGAAATTAAAGTGGCAAAGATGAAAATGCACAATTAAGCAACTTCAATTAGATGTGTAACGCACTCGAGTACTAAGTCACAAGGTAACGTAAATTGCTCGACTTTGAAGATAATAAACCCGTTTTCACTTTTCTACGGATCGCATTTGCCTTTTGCGTTTAGGGAAGACGGTGCTTGCAGACCTAACTGAAATTCAAAACTGCATAAAAACTGTAGTTTTAAGTATAACAAACTTAATCGTGAAACAGAACATCAATACCTTAAAGACCCAGTTATTGCATACCTAGACTAGAGTCTATCTGTTATGAGTAGTTCTATGTGACAATATATTTAAACATTCGTTTGTAGGAGTTCCGCGGTGTATCAGAATGGACGCTGGGACGGAGAATGTTGTTGTGACTGATATGCAGAAGTCCTTCAGATGGTATCACAATGACGATAGATCTGAAGAAAGAAGTGTCATCATTGGCAGTTCCAATACAAATCAGGTCGGTGATTATGTCATTAAAGACCAAGAATCCCCTTAAATAACATGAACTTTTCAAAGGGTGTTACATATAAAGACAACAAACGATGATAGTAAAACATCAGAACGTAAATTATGATTAAACTGTCATTTGAAAAGCAGTTATTTTCCTAAGATCCTTACACTGTCTCCAGCTAGCTCAGTTGATTAAGCGCTGCTGTCTCGCTACTGCGGCCCGGGATCGATACCCGACGTCGGCATGTTAGATGGTCAACAGGTCGGACAATGTAGTTTCCCCGAATACTCAGGTTTCCGCCACCAATTAAGACCATAAATACGCCACCATCTGTGCTCATGACCGACATTTGAAATAAGCTGTCATAACTTGTATGACATCATGATGATACCAATATTTAATTGCTGTTGTTTTAAAATTAATAGGGTTGATAGTTATTGAAGGCAAGTGAGGTAACTCTAATATTATTCTAATTTGACTAGTTGTATAACAAATCAATGAATAACATGAAATCTATGTGATGAATTGATTTCATTTTTTGCATACCAATCTTATTGTTACCCTTTAAACATGGTATAAAAAGAACATAACAGCTGTGTAAGATTGAAATACTGTTTGTTTTAAACACAGAGGATCGAAAGCTGGTGGCGACAGCTACATCAACTGTGCATAGCAGCATGAAAGGACATATTTTGCGAGATGGAGGAGCAAGGGGTCTTCTCTACCGCTAATAACATGCATATGTAAGTCTGCTTTAAAGTCACAAAAAGTATTTTATAGCTTACCAGCAATAGATAAATCATAAATGGCTAAAAAATAAGAGCTTTTTGCCTTTGTGTAGTTCACTTATTTTATCAGTGGTCGTTTTATAAGTTTAAATAAGTAAAAGAAATCCCCATATGTTATAAATCTGTTGTAAGATGACCAGAAAATGAACACCAGAAATATCTTGTCTACTACATGGCAGAGGTATTTTTCTATATAATTAACACATCGTGATTTATTTTTGTCATACTACAGTAAGATAATATTAGTTATTATATTTTATAGGTTTCTTGTTGTCCAAACATTTTAATTCATTCATTATTTCAGAGAGTGTCTCAGATTTTGTTTCATGCAGCTCCTTCAGCAAGAACTAGACTCTGTTCGTATGGAGTGGAATGGTCATTACATAAGACGACAGACAAGAGATGGTACCCCGTGTGGAAAACCTGATATTTTGTACCATCATCCAGAATTGTACGGTAATCACTTTTGGTATACCTTGCATCTAGTTGTTGTTTACAAGTATCAAGTTCTGATGTTGGCCAAGATTCTACTATGATAAATAAACATGTACATAATTTATATAATAATTATAGTTATATATGTTTACATGAATTTAAATTTCATTGTTTCACTACGCTCCCATTTTTAGGCTTAGTTCAGTTTTTATGAATGCATTTACTTTACATTTTTGTTTTTCGATTTTGTCAGGGACCTACGACTACATGTTTCCAGTGGACAAGGCAGACATCGAGTTTATGTCTGCGTATTGTGAAGTTCCATCTGCTTCTGGAGCAGATGAGCAAGTACAATCAAGAATCTGCCAGATGATGTGTTTGGACAACAAGCAAATGCCAGAAACTTTACAGGAAGCCCGCGACTTCTTAATTTGGCTTATAACGACTATTAACTGCAAATCTGCTAAACTGAAAAATTTGGACGAGACAAAAAGCGGTTTTCTCCATTTTCATATCATTAAATAAATAACATTTTTATTTTGTGTTGCTTTTAATTTTGATGTTTCTTAAGAATTATTACAACCTGTATTTCGAATGGATCAGTAATGTTTATGTCCATTGCTCAATCATTTCTCAGAAATAGTTTATTACATGCCAGTTTGTATTTAAAGACATGACTGTAGAAATAAATATACAGTCAAACCTGTCTGTAAAGACCACCCATGGGAACAGCAAAATGTGGTCTTTGTTTACAGTTGGTCTCTATTAACAGATTATATATCATTGAAAATGGTCTGATGGGAGATAAAATTGGTGGTCTTTGCAGACAGGATTTGCAATAGTGGTCTTTGTTCGCAGGTGGTCTTTAACACAGGTTTGACTGTATATGTATTATATATATTTGATTTGTTGTTGAATACACATTTATATTTTTACATTGAAAATAGAACACACTCATATACGGTCCCTGATTGAAACATATGGAACAAGAAATGTTTCGAGACTTATAGGCAAATACACGACTAAGTTGTGCCTTCAGTCCAAGTTTGCACTCCTTCAACAATATTGGCCCGGGGGTTTGAAAAAAATAAAAACGTACCTAAATACAGGTGTCTTTACATTGAGGTCATGTTTAAGTCGATTTATTTTAAATTTCCTCTTTTCGTAGGTAGATGATAAGATATATCTATTTACATGGAAAGCACGATATCGTGTTTATTATTTTCGTTTCTCTTTTTGATTATGTCCGTCAAATTCTAGCAATGAGACTACGTTTCACCTTTTTAGCACAAACTTGACCGCCGCCATTGTTACGATGATAGTGGCGTCAATGCCATTAACAATAATTGTGTAATCAATTGTGTATTAAAATACACTCCATGTTCAGTAGGGCCAGATAATTATAGTGAAATTTACAGGCAAGGACCAGTTGCCTAGAAAGTTTAGGTTCATACCTATGTTATCTGTAACAATTCTGAAACTGTTTTATTGATAAAAGTTAACGTCAATACAGCAGGTTTGAAGTTAATGCCTTGCTGGGTTGAGATTCAACTTGAAAATGTTAATCCAACAGAAGTATATCACATAATGTATAGTGATATATACAGGTCATTCCATTATTTTTCTTAACAGTGATAGGGTAGTTAAACAACATCAAGATTTAAGGTAATTACTTTTAATGTTACCGAAACTGTAAATTTGGTATACAGTCACAACAAAAGGTATGTAAAATAGCAGGCAATCTTATAAATGAACTATATAAAAATAATTGTTCGAATCAGCGACTGACAGCTTTCGCACACAAGAAAACTGTTATTTGTATGCACTACTTCAGTAGGCTGTTACCTCTGTTTTGTTCAAAATTAGCGAGTATAAAATACTTAAAGTGAATAACTATCTGTTAACTGTATATGCCTTTAAACAAACTAAAAATAAGCAAAGTGAAACAAGAATACTTCTACTAAGTATGACAAATAGGGAAAAACAAAAATCAGTGTTTGGATATCTGCATAAACTTTAAAGAAATGTCGTTAGGACATCAATTGTAAAGATTCCACTGATGTTATTATTACAAACTGCAACGTAAAACAAATTTTGATAAGTTATGTGATATTTAGGGACCTTTTGTCATGGCTGGCTCATACAGTTTTTGTTGCTTCATATACCAAGTCAATATACAAATTCAATATAATTATGTATATCCAACTACACATAGTTTTGTTGTTTTAGGAGAAAGTAGAAGCCTAAAGGTAGCATATGACAACTGCATTGCACGAAAGTGTATTATGGATATACACTAGTATATAAAATGTGAACACAAACTGCAAGTATGCAATTTGAATGATTGGAAAAGTAACAAATATGTTGAAAATAGCAATCACAGTTTTATTGTAATTGTTTATAAGCATTTAAAATGCTTACGCCACCTAGCGTCAATTTAAGCATAACTCATTTCAACTAAAAGGACTTGCATGTTGAAAAACAAATAGTACCTATGTGATGTACAAATCCTATCTTTGTGCTGCATTATAATGCACATCTACATATCAAGGCTATTCATTTATTAAGTCATGTTTAAAAGAAAACCGTCACCGAGTTGTGCAAGCAAGATTGCATTCTAAATCTGAGTAATACAGTATACCAATAAAATGTTCTGCATTTATGTACTGTTAGACATTGTACCCGATTTGTTTGTTTCATCTGGTTTAACGCCGTTTCTCAACGATATTTCAGTTATATACGGCGGCCGGTTCACCTAACTAGTTTTTCCTGGACTGAATTCTTACCAGTACTAACTTACCCTTCCACATTTTTGTCTAATTTTCATGGAAGGGTATGACCTGCCGCGACCGGGAATCGAACCCAGATCTCCGGGTTACAAGTCCAGCCGATAACCACTGCACCACGGCCGCGGCTATACATTGTACCCGAATACGCTACAACATTGGAATGAAATAAGTGTACAACTGTAAGAGAAGTTGCCAACAAAAGAACACGTACACTGTGCAAACCATGCAGAATATTCAATAAAATAGAAATGTGTTCATAAAACATACTTGCTCCCACTTCCTGCCTTTGTCATTACTCCGCATATAGTCAAAGAGGTACATCAAAATTACATATTAAAGAAGCACAAGAACAAACTGCTAGTAATTAAATTTCAGACAACCACATGGTGCAAACTGGTAACTATACAAACTATACAAAGCTGTGGGAGTTGCACACAGCAGATTGAAGAGGATGGGTTTTTTTAAGCAAAAATATATGTCTCCCTGGAGAATTGGCAGTCTGTCAGTAATTGTAATACTAAATGTTAGAATAAAATATTGAGCAAACAAGAAATATGGTCATATGACCTTTCTTTGATCAGTTCATCATGCACTGTACATGTATTAACCCATTTCATTCTGCAGCCAATCCAGATAAGATATCTCCAATATCTGGGCATTTTGTCAGTTACTGATAAGCCTTGTTAGGCTTTTGGGGTATTGTGATATAAAAACCTATATTTCACTTATTATTCAAGATATTATTACACATTATACATCACTGGAAAGATAATAAAACTCTCTTTACAGCTATATAAAATCATCAACATATTGAAAAGCATGCAAACTATTAAATCATAACAAGCATGCTGAACGTTGGGTGTTTGGTCATGAAAAAAAATCCTACCATGCCTTCAGTGGTAAATATCCGTACTTTCCTCTGGTTTTAAAGGTATAATCCAAGTGAGAGAATTTATCCTTATTATATACATAACACACTGGTGAAAATGTTATGAAAATATTCCAATTATAACTCAACTTATGATATTTTTTCTACTTTCAGGTATGTACACAAAAAAAGTCACCGAAACACATGTACTGGCCACGAGATAAAAAGGCTGCTTATTATGGCCATATACAAACCAATATTTATATAAAATAAACTCCGTATTATTTTGTGTTCACTACATATCCATTTACACTGAAACACTAATTTTTACACACTAAAACACTTTTTTGGGAACGAATTTTCATTTTTTAATACGTATTTACACTTAAAAATATCTACACTGTCCTGTGTTCACTCCATCAACCAGCACAACAATTTACAGGTTGTTTGCTCTAGTTATATGAGCACGGAAGCACTGATGATGTACAGGCACATTGCACTGAACACACCCAAACTTGGATGTCCCAACCCGTTCGCCACGATTGGACTTGGCCCTACATTCGACACAGACCTTCTCCTTTTCAAATAATCGCTTCATGTTGTGTTGTCGAGCTGGCCTTGCATTGTCCACAGTTGGAGCGTTCTTTCCAGACCGAAAGTCACCTATCAAGCCATCAGCCAGGTCCTCCAAGAAGTCCTGAATGTTGGGCCATTCCCTATACACCACTTCGGGGTTGGTATCCTTTGCAATAATGTACGCGTTCAGTGCACTGCCCATCATAAAGTGGAAAACAGTCTGCGCCACCATTTTCTTGAGCGATGGTTGATCATCTGGTAGCCAATCGTCTGGTCAGACAGGTCTACCTCTTTCATGTTCTTCTGGTAGTCAGCAAGCATCTTGGGAACCCGGATTGGCTGCTAGCTTGCATTATTCCGAGCGTCGATTGACTATACCTGTAGATTCAGTATCATGAAAATTGGACAGGACCATCACCGCTTTTGTGTCTTGCCATATGCAACAGCTCAGGTCGTCTTTCTGCGCCAAACGATATTCATGTTTGTTCAGCTTGACGTTCTTTGGCAGCAGTACATTTGGCAGGCCCTTTCGATTGGCACGAACTGTTCCACAGCCGTAGACACCCCTCATCAGTAGCTCGGAGAGTAACGTCGGACTTGTATAAAAGTTGTCCATAAACACGCGAATGTTCTTGTGTTGGACATGGCTAATGAGATCAGTGACTACTCTGTAAGTCCTTTCTCCTGGTTACCGTCCTTGCCTGTGTACACTTGGAACTGGTGTATGTAGCCGGTGTGACCCTCCGCAAGTGTCCAAACTTTCACTCCCCACTTGATTGGCTTGGAAGGTAGGTACTGTCGGAATCCAAGACGCCCTTTAAATTTAACCATGCTTTCATCAACAGTTACATCCCCATATGGTGTGTACATGGTTCTCAACTTGGTGTTTAGATAATTCAATAACCATCTGAGCTTCCACAGCTTGTCTGGAGTAGCCGGTGGTGGTGCTTCATTGTTGGTCAGATGCAAGTACCGCCATATCAGGTTGAACTTGTCTCTTGGCATGATGGAGTTGAAGTTTGTCTTGAACATCTGCTTCTTTGCCCGCCAATAGTCATTCCTAGATGGAAGCCGCATGATCCCCATGCAAAAACACAGTCCAATGAAGGCTTTCATTGCTGGAATGTCTACACGCGTCCATTTAGGTGCAAACGTTGGTGGTGGATTGCGTGTCCGTTCCTGGTCAGCATACCGGTTGGTTTCTGTAACATGTATGCCACAGCAAATTAAAGTAATGGTGTGGTAAAGCCTCTTCTGGGTGCTGAAAAATCGACCCACCAATACCACTATACTCACTAGTGTCACGATTTGTGAAGTTCTCGGTCTTCCAATCCGCATCAAATCCCTCAAATTCTGTGTCATCGTCGCTGTCCGAGTCAAAAAATCCGTGTAACCAGTCGTTGTCATCTCGTCGAACGTCTTGCAAGTTTATTCCACATAATTCTTCATCCAAAATACTATTAATATCATCATAGTCCACGTCTATATCACTCCCATCACTTTGGATATCTGATCCGTCCGCCATTACTTTATTTCGATTAAAAAACTCAAAATCGTCTCGTAAATTCTTTCGAATTTTCACTTCCTGACTATTTCAACTTCGCGCTTTATTTATGTATTTATGCGCATGTGCAAGCGGAAACCTCCCTGCATAACTTCCTGAAGAGTTCACATGAAATGATGACGTTTTACGCTGTTTACACAGCTTTCTCCAATGTACATGTACGAACTACGGATATTTGTCTAAGTGGAACGAAGCGACAAAGATGCACAACTACACTTGATGCTTATCAATCCTGTGAAGTTTGGTTGAAATCCAAACAGCCTTATTTGAGATAAAGGCAAAACATTATAAAAAACATCAAAGGGCCATAACTCAGTAAGAAATTATCCGAGCAGAATAAAATGATTAGGATGCACAACTGCACTTGATGCTTATCAATCTTGTGAAGTTTGGTTGAAATCCAGCCAGCCGTATTGGAGATGAAGCCCAGACATGCTAAAAGCGGACAGACACCGAAGACAAAAATAATATGTCTCCTTCACCTTATTGCATATTAATAAAACAATGCAGGTCAACAATCCTGACAATATATGTGTGATGACAGATTCCTGACTCCATGTATATCTAAATCTCTGGACATGCTGATGCTGTTCAACGTCTGCTACAAAGACACTTCATTGGACAGGGGTATAACACTGCACTGTGATAACACAATGAGTCACACTTTCAAAAATCCACTTGACTCTTTTATGGCCCTCACAAGCATGGCAGGAAGAACATCAGTGTCATTAACTCTTGGCAGCCATAACTGTAGAGCACATGTTGATGCAAATGGCAGGCGACCATTATCATGATGGTAAAACTGAATATCTATGGGTTTTGTGAACCCACATGGTGGAATATGATCAGCCCCGATGACGAAAGTCAGTAGGTCCTGGAATGACACTTCAACTTCTCCAGCTGAAAAATATGTCTTTCATCATTTCCATGTGTAGTTTATAATTTACAAAAGTAAATGTGTGCCATTTTATTGTTTGTTATATAGTTGGGTAGTATCTCTATGGTATTTATTACTAATTAAGGTATTCTTCATTAAATGTATTATGCAACAGCATGCTATGGTTACACATGCATTTATGCAATATTAAAAACATTAATCTACTAAGATATTTTGATGTGAACAATCGTTTCCATGGAATATTCTTCATTTACAAGGAAAACCCAAAGATCCTCGTTTACATTCTTACATTATCAAACCGAGTCAATTGTCTCTTGTAGATGTATTAATGTCTACCTTCAATGGATTGGAGGAACAACTCCCAATCATACACTGTCACATCCTCAAAGGCTCTGTCATTAGAGCCCACCTCACTATAGTTGACATTAAACAACCCAAGCATCAGGACTTCCACGACTTGTTGACATCATTCATCCTATCTATGAACTGGGCAATCTCCCCATAAATCCTGGAAATGTAATGTCATAAAAATATTGAAAATCGTAAAGTGATCAATTGTAAATATAAGCTGAACATTAACTAGAACTCCAACATACGCTGACTAATATAGCCCGCCATAAATATGACAATACTTGCTTGATGAAAACATCCTGCCTTCATGTACATCTACCCTACATACCTAGTTATGCTGCCAAGCTTGAATGAAATTAGTGCACAACTGTAAGAGTTGTGCACAAAATAACGTGCCTACATATATACAGATAGACGGACAGACGGATATTTGGCCAGCTGAAACAAGTTTATCCCCCTTCAAACTTCGTTTAGCGGGGTTATGATATAACTCCAATTAAGATGACAGCAGTCCTGATGCATTTGAAAGCTTAGAACTTTCGTATTTACTCAGATGTGTGGTATTGAACCAGCTTTGGGACTAATGAATTTGGAGAGAATTTTCAAACATTACAAACAATACTCAGTTATAATCTTTGATATACAGAAATGTTACAACACGAGGCTTAGAAAATCTGAAGCAAGAGGCTCTGCTGAATGCTTCACCATTTTCGGCAGAGCATGATAACATTTCTGTGTATCAAACACTATAACCAAAGGTTTTAACCTTGTTCTATTGTTTTGTGGTTACAACTACTATATGGCTAAGAAATTGTGTTGAACATTCGTGAACATACACATATTGGCAAAAACAAAATGTACCTATAATATAAGTAATGTTTTGTTATCATCTGAATAAGGGCGTCCTTATTTTCAACTGTAGTCCTGTAGATGCTGCTGATTCCTTGGTCTAAAAGCTGATCTCCATGCTCAATAAGGAACCCCTCTATTCGGTGTACATCATCAGCATCTTTCAACTGTAAATTAGAATCACAGGGTCCAAAACGTTAACTCTTGACATAAATTAATGTATTTCTTCCAGTATGGAATATTATTTCTAATCTTAACTCCACAATTAATATTCAGCAATGAGAGGACCTAATCAAATAGACATTTTTTTCCAATTGTACCATCTTGTCCTACAAAGCTTACCTGGGTAAAAGATCATAATAATACTTTTTTTCAGATATTGTGGAAAATAGAAATGTCCGAGTATCACTGATGTCTCCATTATTGATGCCCTTTATTTATAAGCCATGTTTCACAAACTCAATACTTTAGATCCAGACAGAAAGATGTATCAATGGATGGAGGATTAACCCCAAGTCCTCTCTGGTGTTTTCCATAAGGAGACTAACAAACAGAAACATTTCATATTACCTGTTGTATAATCCCTGTGGCCTCTGCTGGCAGGAGTGACCAAACCTCTCTTAAATTTGTGTCCATTCCCACCATAAGATCAAACAGCTGGCTACACAGAAAATGAAGCCCTTGGCCTTCTTGGGCTTAAGATAAGCCTACCAATCGCCCAACAAGCCGGTATTGACCCTTGTCCACTAGGTCTAAGTTATGGCAGAAATATTTGGCCGTTTCTGGCCCTTCAAAAAACTTAGATTCATGGAGGGATTTCACAACCAACCTATAAATAAGCAATACAAATTTAGCAAGCCAATAATGTCATAACTAGAACTCCCATTAATAATGTGCATTCAATGAAAATGGCATGGGAAATCTAACATTTTGAAATATGTCACAAAGTCATTAGCCTAGCATTGGGATGCCTTCTCTGCCAATTAATATACAGTCCTGTAAAGACCACCCATGGGAACAGCAAAATGTGGTCTTTGTTTACAGTTGGTCTCTATTAACAGATTAAATATCATTGAAAATGGTCTGATGGGAGATAAAATTGGTGGTCTTTGCAGACAGGTTTTGCAAAGTGGTCTTTGTTTGCAGGTGGTCTTTAACACAGGTTTGACTGTATATATATATATATATATGCAAAGTTTCATCTCTGTTCTGCTAAGGCTTCTGGAGATATTTGAATGTTTGTAAAATTGCTGGGGTGAAGGCCCTTCTCTGCAATGAACATGTATGCCAAATTTTATAGTTGGTCCTCTATGCCCTCTTAAGATATAAATTTGCCATAATTTGGTTTGGTTTTATTGGGTTTTAACGCCCTATCAACAGCTTAGGTTATTTAAAGACATTGTCAGTCTATACAGGATCTACCTTGGCTCTATATAGAAAGTGCATTTCTCGGTTCAGTGCAAGGGACTGACAGCTTTCCAACTTGAATCAGTGCTGGGAGGCGAATGACCTCAAAAAGAATCTGTGATCAAATCACCACAGTGACCGTAGCCAACTGATCCAAGGTCGTACCCGGGACCTTTGGACTGGTAATGTAACGGGCTACCGACTGCGCTAGCCGGACAGACAAAAAATTTCAGTAAAGGGCAATAACTCTTTGACATACATTGCAGTTATTTGTCATGCAATTGTGATTCCCCCATCTGCCAATAGATGTGTAGAGTTTGTGTTATTCCTCTAAACTTAATTAACTGCTTGTATAAATTTAGACATAAAACTCCCTTGTAATTGAGCAGAAATTGTTTTTAAAGCATGATTTTATGTCAACATGACCTTTAACCATGTGTCCCCAAATGACCACAGGTATCATCAAGTTGTTATGACCAATATGCCTACCAAATTTAAGCGCTCTAGAACTTAGTGTTCAAACATTATTATTAAGAAACTGTGTTTCCATTAAAGGGCACTGTGACATTGACCTTTGACCTAGTGACCACAAATCAATAGGGGTAGACGATGACAACCGAAAGACAACACACAAACACTGACGACGATAGCTTGCAATGACATGCTCAGAAGAGCTAACAAACCTGAAAAATTCCCGATGTGGTCCCCCATGATCCTCGCCCAGCTCCCCATTGAATTTGATATATAATCTCGACTTAAAGTTCACATTCTTCCTGTCCAGACCTCTCAATGCACTCCCTAAGACATTGCTGCGTAGAATCAGCAGTTTAGTGACAGAACTGGATGATACCGCTTCCTGTTGGAAGGGTTGCAGGACGTCTTTGAGGGAACCCACTGGTTGTGTTCTGACAAAAAATAAAAATACTTTTGTTCGGGTTTTTTTAATTTTCTTAACTGTTTTCTTCTATGAAATACTTAAATTAAGCTATAAAATAATATATTTTTCATATTCATATTTTTTCAAAGTCCACAGCTTAGAGTTTTTCTCTTTTTTACTTAAGTTTTCACAATATTACTGATACAGAAATCAAGTTTGGCACTACATGTAACACTGATAATCATTATGTCTGTAATATTTTATTGCAATACTTTTAAAAGAAGAGTTGATGTCATGAACTCCATAATTATGTTACCACAATGTTATGCCATTTCAAACAAACCATTTAGCCACCGACATACCCGATCAACCCACATTTAGGGGTATAACATAACAGTCTGGGGGATGTATAAATGTTTTTCTTCTTTAGAACACACATTTTTTTTAGGTTGAATAAATAGTCCAGTTGCTGTTACTTGTCTTTTCTTAAAATTGTAAAACAAATCTGGAGTCACTGCAGTTTACATAAACACTTTGTGACTATATTATACCAAAGATGTGCACAACTGGGTTACATGCGGACTCTATGAATTGGGTAGCATTGACTAGACAATGCTGACAATGGGCAACAATCAAAAGGTACCAGCGATCACTTCCTGTCCAGTGAGCTAAGGACCATCACACAGTATAGTAACAAACAGTGCACTGTGATGAGTGTAAATGTTCACAATACTCACATTTGATTAGCATCTGTAATACTGGCTTCAATGGCCTCCTGTAGTTCCTCGTCCTCACTGTCTACAATTTCTACTGGCATACTGACAATGAAAAAATAAGGAACTTACTGTACCAACTTAAGTTGAGCTATTTGCTTCAAAGCCCCAAAATACATTTTGGAACACAGCTAGTTACATAACCAACTGTAGCCTGTTACCTTATGCATGAATAATAATGACAAAAACACAGCTAACAGTTTATTATGTAAAGAACAGAAGTTAAGTAATGTTTAAATATTTTTCGGGTTGAAATTAGTACCAAAGTATTTGTCAATAGAAAGCATTCAATTTCTATAACCCTTGTTATTCAGTGTATGTAAATTTAATATCACTATCTTCCATGTTAGACAGTTGTTGTTGCTATGACCAGGATCCTGATTGTAAAATATACACATATCATCAAGCTAAAAGTAAATATTACTCACTGAACACTGCCAATGCTTGATGAAGTTGATGGTACTGCTATTCTGTCAACTGGAAACCTCATCTGCAGAGAAAGTAAAGCAACTTTTTTCTAGATAATTATATGAAGATTACTTGCATGGACTGAAATGTTAGAGAATAACAAAGTACTTTATTATTAACATTAATGTAGTTTTGTGACTGCATGACAAAAGATTTTGTGACGGACTGACGGACAGACAGACAAGTGCTAATCTATATGCCCCCCTTTCAGAGCGAGGGTATTAAAATCTGACCTACCCACACAAAAGTTATGCTATATTGAGGGTAATTACAAACAAACATTTTACTTTATTTTAAGCCTTATCTGTAAACATCTTCACCGACACAAAAAATCATATGAAGAAAGTTATTCAATGAAAATAATACTTACCAGTGACAGGGTGCGCCTAAATTGAACAGTTTGAGTACCAGTGTTGGTATAAAAACTGCGATGAATTCCATCACCTTGTTCCTGCAAACAATAGGCCTTAAACATATGAAAATGATGCTGAGAAAACATGTTAAATATATTTGAGGGTATACTAGGTTAAAACATTATTTCATTTTTTTCGGTATTTGTTCACATTCCAGTTTGTTACATTTCAATTGCACACATTTATTTAAGAGAGAGAAAAGACAGGACAACGGTTTCTCTCATGTGAAACTGTCCTAAAATCATGTCTTCCAATGGGACATGGACAGACGGCTAGTAGTAAACCTCTTTCCAGTTTTGTAAGTCAGGGGAACATCAATATGTCTTCGCATTTATTATGAAGGCAGGAATGAGACATATATCATATACAATGTTTATAAAAGGTTATGTGTGCCGGGAAAAGTATTTATATTATATATACAATTAAAAAGCAACATGAATTTGCCTTTTACTGCATTTTAATTGCCAATGTGTTTCAAATAACAATGTATACACACACAATTAAAATCTATACATTTTTTTCTGCAATACCTCTGCTGTTGTGCTGGTTTCAGCAGACACTTCTGTGCTGGATCCAGCAGGCATGAAAACAACTGTCATCTGAAATCCAGAAACAAAGGAGTTTGAATTGTAACATTTATTATCTATTTATTGGCCAACTCTGTGTGGAGAAACAAAATAAGGTTCACCTAGCTTATTCATCAACAAAAACATTTGACCAATTTCATGATAATCTGAATCAAATTAATTGAGAAATATTGACCTTTGCAAAACCAATAGCACACTATTGTTATGGATGCATGTATGCAATATCAAAAACACTCCACATAGGAATTACTAAGCTATGATTGTGGATGGCTATTATAATGATTTTAGAGGAATTCAAGGAAATTACCCTAAATGGATGACAGGTCATTGTAAAAAAAATTGTGTGTGCAGCAGTGTGCTATGGGGACACATAAATGTATGCAATATCAAGTCATAATACCCAGTCAGATACTTTGATACATGGCTTTGGATGGACATAAGGAGGGACAGACAATGCCAAATTGATATATATCAGCCTTTATGATAGGATAATAAGCTTGGCATGGAAAGACCAAGTATATTTATTTATGCAACCCTTCGAGGTGCATCAAATATTACATGCTTGTAAATGTATGTCCTGCTCACAGTGTGACACATATATCTTAAATGAGTAAGATATAATTTAATATGTTTACTTAAAGTAAATGAACAAAAGCAGAGCAACAGTGCCAACCTCTTTTGAATAGGTATGTAAGTACATCCTTACAGGGCAAGCTTTGACGTGTCTGAAGTATCTTTCATTGGTGTCTGAAGTATCTTTCAATCATAAATCCACCATCATTCAAGAGTTTTTGCAGTTCCTGGCCAGAGAAGTTAGCAATAAAGTAGTTCAAAGAGTTAAGCACCATTTCATTTGATCTGCCATTAGGAAAGTACAGATCCAAATTTTTTTTTCCAATTCTTCAAATGTACATTGCTTATCTATATCTATAATTTGCTGTCCTCCCCCTTTACTTGCACTGACTAACTTGTATACGTGTGACACCATGTGCTTCCACCCAACATAAACCCGTCTAGATGAATTCTCAAACCGTGAATGGTTTCTCCTGCCTTTCATAGACCCTTTCTGTCTTTTGCTGTTAAGTTCATCAAATTTCTTGGCCACTGGAGATGCTTGTAAAACTGAAAATGAAATAAGAACATGTACAACACATGTATTGAAATGTTGAAAACATAAAAACAAACGAACAACGTCAGCATTCCATCAACAAAGCAACACTTATTGCATATACAAGGGGTGATAACAGACCTGAATTACCAATACTGAAAAGCCGGGGGTCTGGGGGCCGCAAATAAAATTTGATAATATCTCTGTCAGAAACTTGTCAGAATAATATGACGTCCGAAATTATTAACTGCCTAAATACTATGCAGACAAACAAATTGAACGAGTGGAACGTATATCCCATTAAATTTACCTGTATAGTACTACTAGTTTGTTTCAATAATTGTTCGTACAGACCTTTTCGCAAATTTTTCATCTTCTCCAAGTCTTCATTGTTTGCGACGCCATTTTTGTTTTATTCGTACCAATTCATTTCGACCAGAGAGCGATTCGACCACTATACCCCCCCCCCCCCCGACAACCAAAAAACTGGAGGTCTCAAATCCAGAATTCCGAATTAATCCGAAACTTTATCACCCCTGTTAATGTTAATAAATACATGTTCATGTATGTCTGGTTTCTATTGATTCAAAGTACTTACATGTTATGCTGATGAAGCTTCTTTTGTGCTAAGCTGTATCTACTGCACAGGTCACAACAGTTCTTGTTTAACATGAAAACATTGGGCTAGATACTTCTTGTCTTGCTGGCTTATTTAATATCCTTTATCATTGAGTCTCTGAAATGAATCACATGAAATGTTAACCAAAATTATATAAGAATTTAGATATGCAGATGCATTGCTCTGCATACAAAACAATCAGTACCAATCCCATTACCCATGAGTTTCTATTGTGATCAGACACTAGCATGTGAAGATTCATTGATGTAAACCCACTGGTTGCTAAAATATCCAAGAAGTCAGGGGGGTGAACACTCCAGACACATTTTGACTGAAATTTGACTATCATTTTTTTCAAAATTTAATAAAATCTAAATTTCACAAACCTCAATAAAATCCCTTTAGCCACTGATTTCTATTGTCATTAGATACTAGCATGTGAAGTTTCAATGATGTAGACCTGCTGGTTACTAAAATATTAAACTTCAAAAATTTGCCATCTAGGTGTCAGCCCAGTGTTTTATTGCCCTCTTTATTCTATAGTAAAACTACCAGTTTTGCACAGAAATTGTGACCTCAACAACACATTTCCAGCTATCTGGAGTATCTAGTTTCAATAACTTAACTTATTATAATTGAATTACAGCTTTACAATAAAAAAATAAGGTAAATGATTTTTTATAGGATTTGTCTCCCCTTAATCATTCTGAAATCTATTTCCTGCTATATAAAACAGTTAATTTTGTTACATCAAAATTGTGGTCGAAAAAATAAGGTAAGTTACTTCCCTTAAATAACAATCTCGAAAAATGTGAAAAATTTTCCTATTTATATTTATTATAATATGGAATTAATGATATTCTACTCCTGCCAATAGTTTTTTACAAATTCATACCTTATAAGTCATGCACACTGAAGTGGTATGGACTGTTTGTTGACTGATAGAGGTAGATCAACATACTATGGACAATGTCAGCTCTCCATTCTGGCAACAGTAAATTGGTTACACTGAAATGCGAACGTGTAGAAATTCACAATTTTACCACAACACAAAATATCTAAAGATAAACACAAAATTAAGTCTGAAAATTTACCAGTACATTGCAAGTGTTGAAATGTTTGTTATCTATTCCATTAAGCATATCAAATATGATATGGCCACATGTTCACTGACAGTTTATATCCTATTTAGGCCATGACAGTAAGAAAACTAAATCAATAATTTGTAGTAAGAACAAATTCATAATTATGGATATAAAAGGCACAAGAATGCAAATTTCAAAATCAGCTGAAAATTTGGCAAGGGGTCCAGGGGGCCGCGGAAGCTCCAGGATTTTAAGCATCTAAGATGGCTTGAATTGTCTCAAAAACGGTCGTTGCCAGCGTCAAATCTGCTGATTTCCGTGAATCCGCAGTAAATTCTCAAGCCTGATCTACAATAGATGATTGACATCACAATTTGTGCTAACAGAGAACTGTTATGCAAACCATAATAACATTTGCCTACAAGTTACCTGTGAGAGAAACTCTTGAAAGGCACACACATCTTCCTGAAAGGCTGTTCAATTCAAGTGACATCAATGCGGATCTAGTAATGTAGGACCTGCAGAAAATACAGAACAGTATCAATAAACAATTTTTGAAATGTATCGTTACTGGAATACTCAAGGAAAGTGAACTCCAGCCAGATGGCTTGTCTGATAGACAATCAAAACTATGTACCAAATAGCTACTAAAAATAAAGCAAACCAAAGTATTTATTTGGATAGCAAAGGAATAATATAATATTTCTTTCCTGTAAGAAACCCAATCTGGTGATATTGATAATAGCATTAAATGTTTAATAAGACTGTCGTTATAGAAATTGGTATTCCATGGTTCATACAGAACCCCTGAGCCAAATTTCAAGTATTTTCAAGGACTTTCAGGAGTTTTTTCAATTTTTCAAGGACTATTTCTATAACAAATTGTCTGTCAAGTTAACACATGTAACATGTGGTCATGCTTCTCCAGCATTATAGTTGAAGTTACACTCTTTATAAATCACAGTAAAACTGGTCAACAAAGATAAATAAGTGACCTGATATATCTATTTCTTGACATCAGTTTGCTGGGCAAAGTTAGCAATGAAACATTTCGACCAGAGAGCGATTCGGCCCCTATACCCCAACCACCAAAAAACTCATCGGATTTACATCAATCTAAAAATCGACCCTGGAGGTCTCGAATTCGTAATTCTGGATTAATCCGGAACTTTAACACCCCTGTTAACAGTTATACACAACAAAAAATTAGTTCATTCTCTGCCATTACCATTCTGATTTTGAATAGGCTGATCGTCAATAAGACAATTTAAATTAAATTCCTTTTGGACCAATTCCTATGTATCATTCTAAACAACACATTCCTTATATATTTGGACAACCAATATTGAGAATCCTGTATGTATTTCACATTTATCTGTTATGATATTTAATTCGATCTCGTTTAATATTGCAATAAGCCATTTTCAAGTAAACTAATTTGGACAAGATAAGTTCCAATTTTTTGTTAGTTTTAAGCAGGTGCTTGTATAGACTAGCTACACTATTTTGATAACCAGTTGAAATAGAAAACTATTATTTATATGTTAGCGTCATGCCTGCATGTGGAAAAAGTTATATATTAACCATACAAGTACAAAATGTAGTACATATATATTTGACCTGTATGTTCAAACTTATCTGTATACTACTGGACATTATTTACCAAATGTAGTGATGTTGACATCTTTGCTTAAGATTTACATGCAAGTTTTTATTATTAAAGAAACAGAATTAAATAAAACTTTGAAAGTCTTCCAACATGTAAAAGATATTTGCAAACTCAAGCAAGATAACTCTACCATGAATATTTTGCAAATTATTGCCATTGTTTGGCTTGTTTAAACTTTGTGTAACAGTACTTCTCTGACAGTACCCAATGCATGTGCCAGACTGAAACTTCAAACAAAGATTTCAAACTACACATGTCTATCTTGAATATAGTCGCATAATTCCCAGGATGGCCTTGGTTTGACATTTAAATCATGGTTAAAACCTATTAGCAAATTAAAATATTGTATCTCAATAACCACTGAATATACTGACATGCAATGATGCACAAGGCTTTCTACCTACAGTAAAAACTGACTAAAATAATTACCTAAAAAAGAGGGCCATTGGCATGGCTCTAACATGAACTTGAACTGTCACCAATAATTAAATGAATGCAAACACAGTACATGTATAAGGGCCATTCTTGTCAATTTGCACCACAGCAACACCAAAATGCCACATCACATGTCCCTTAGACGATTTCCATTGATTGCTATAAGACAAAATCTCTTTTAAATGAAGAAAAGAAGTGACACTTACTATTCCGTTTCACTATATTTCGGCAAGCTTGTTTGATTTTTAACCGCAGTCCAAGTACTGTAACCCCGAGGTTGACAAAATCTTCATCAGACATTAGTTCGACAGTTTCAATAGAGATCTAAAATAGCAAAATACATACACTGGTATGTGTTTATGTGAACATAACAAAACAATGTCGAACTTGCCCAAATAAGCGTGAACAAAAAAATTCACTTGCCCAAACGTTTATAGTTACATTATCTGCGGAATTTAAATTCATTTGTCCGACCGAACTTCTACTTGCCAGGGGCAATAGGACAATCTTTAATGTAGAGCCCTGATAGGTGAAGGTCAAAATTTCAGTTATATGCAAACAGTTATTGCTGTAAGGAATCAATAGAATGAATTTATAACTGTAATGTTTTTTCCAGCATTCAGAAGAAATTCAAACATCAATTCAAAATAATATAAAATTTCTGAAGAAAATCTCATTAAATCTAGATCATGTGTATTGACAGTGCTTGGACATGCATACCACACCAAACATCATTATAATGTAGCTCTTGACAATAAAGCAGTTATAAAGAATGACAAATTTATAGATTACAGTGATCAAAATTCGCACAAGCCAAATGGTAGAAATTTTCCTATGATTTATATAGTGTCGGGCCAACATGAACTTTACGTTTGAATGTGGAAATTTGGGCTAGTGGTTGCAAACCAGAACAGACAATGGGAGAATGGATGCTGCTCCAACATCTGTAATTCTTAAACCTAGATGCTTGCATGACAGTCCCTTGATCATTGTTTATAATATATCGGGCAATACCAAGTTTGTTAATTCATACCTGGATGTGTCAATATAACAATGGTCCTTATAATAATAAGTATCTCTTTGGTAACTTTCAAAATGGATAGAAATGTTTGAAATTATCTCTTAGCTTACAATCTCCCTATGGAGCAATGCTTGGACTCCTACTAGGCCTAGGTGAGATTTAAAATGCATTTAAGACATTGTCAGGCATTGAAGCATCATTCATTTTGCATGGCAATTTAATTGTTTAAAAAAATGATGATGTACATAAAGTAATACAGTACTGTACTAACCATATTATCTTCGAATGCTGGGACATACTGCCCAAGACCTGTTAATAGTTCAGATATTGTCCTCTGATCTGCAAAACAAATACACTTCACATAAATTATTTCCACAGTTTAAATTCCACAAATGTAACAAAACTATATAAAACTTCATTTAAGAAGTACCAAGAAGAAAATATTATGGTTAAGCACAGTCTATTGTATTTTTGAGGGATAAGTGGTAAAAGACAGTCACAGAACCATAGAGGACATGTTCCCGGATTATGCTGACTAGCCTTGGCAATTTGACAAATATTTGTATTTCTATGCTATAGATAACATATATACATTTCATACAAAATAGTGTAGTGGTGGGGTTAGATGGCTGCATCTACGGTAGAGCACCATAGTTGTGTTTAGGGGGTCGTGCGTTCGAGCCCCACATCGGGCACACTTTTCCGCCTTGATTTACTTTAATGGTAGCAGCGGTGTTTGATGGCCCATAGTGGTTGAGCCTAAAATGCCGGAAAGGGAGAGCAGTGTAGTGATGTGGGGTTAGACACCTTGATTAACTTATATATCTACAATCTCAAGTGTAACGTATCTGCAAGACTATTAGGCTTCATATCACTAAAATAAAATATTCCTATATGACCGAAAATGCAGGGAATTGGGTCGATTTCTCGATTCTTAATCTTGTTCCCATGAAATTGGGTATTTCGGGTATTCGTTTACCTAGCCTAAGCTTACCAGGGTAAAATTTCGCTGATCTATCAGTCGCGAATACCGATTACATTGTATATTGTAGATGATCTACAATTATGTTGATTGGTTAAACTAAATATAACGTAAGCTATTAGCGCGTTATTATACAAGAATAAATTTTCAGTGAAATATATCTCTGTACACCAGTATTTTAGCAAAAAATCAAGACAGATCTCTACTTACATGTTTCCTCGTCAGACGACATGATTAAAGTGCGTGCGCATGTCTGACGGGAAGGCGGAGTCACGATGAGACGATGCGATAGTACGATGAGACAATGCGATGCCACGATGCGATGGCAAAATGATACGATGAGACGATGCCATGCCACGATGCGATGCCTAGATGCGATGGCAAAATGATATGATGATACGATGCGATAGCACGATGAGATGATGCGATGCCACGATGCGATAGCTTGATGAGACGATGCAATGGCACGATGCGATGGCACGATGAGACGATAGCACGATGAACTAATGACGCGATGGCACGATGAGACGATGGCATGATGCAACAGCACGATGAGACGATGCAACAGCACGATGAGACGATGCGATGAGACGATGCGATAAAACATCGTGCCATCGCAAAATGTCATCATGTCATCGCATCGTGTCATCGTGCCATTGCATCGTGCAATCGTGCCATCGCATCGTCTCATCGTGTCATCGCTCGTGAGCGATGGGGTGATGTCACGATGGCCCTAACGGAACACTGTAAAAAGGTGTTGTTTACCTTGAGTACCCTACAAGCTTATGTGAGAATCCATTTCAGTTGCTTGATGACATTGGTGGTATGTGCAAAATATGCATCTGTTACAGAGTTATTTAAGTGAACTCAGGAAACTTTTTTAAAGTGTAAAAGGAGAATAATTTTGTCGAAATAAAGTCTTTAACTTGCTTCAGAATCATAAATGTTTAATTGTGTGAAGCTTCCATTCAAACATGTTTCAAAGATATTCCATGAAAACACAATTTTGTGATTTTCCTATGCAAAAAAGGGGAACATTTTGTCATAATAGTCCATCATCATGCCTAATAATCTTTAAGGTTTCTATGACGTTTCAATCCAATATGTGCAGAGATATAAAATGAAAACAAAACTTTGGAATTGTTATATTTTAACTAAGTCAAGGGCCATAACTCTGCACTCACTGGTCACAACCAAACACGAAACCCCAGATGCACAGGCTGGTGAAAATTCCTGTAAAGTTTTAAGACTCTGGCTCAGATTCTTTTGGAGATATGCGAGACACAACATTTTGTGACAGATGGAAGGATGGACAGACAGATGGACAAGGGCAAATCTATATGCCCCCTTATCAGAATGGGGATAATTGTGTCATAATTAAAGTCAGAGTTATGGATCAGGAACATCAACTTGCTTTACGACCCTTAAGGTTTGTTTGCAGTTTCAAGACTATAAGTCCATATATTGCACAGATGCAAAATTAAAACAAAATACTGGTATATTTTCTAAGTAGAAAAAGGTGGATAATTCTGTAAAATCACAGTCAGAGTGGTGTGAACATGGTGTGTCAACTTGCCTAATGAGGATGAAGGTTCATGTAAAGTTTCAATCCAATTCATGCATATATTGCAGAGATCTTGAATATATACACAATCATGGGACCTTTTCTAAGTTGATAAAGGGTTATCATGGCTTAACCTACATTTTGTAACACATCTAATTAAATGTTTACAGACTTCCATCAACCTTTGAATGCTAAAAAATGATCATTTACCATTCACAATCTTATAAAAATGGCTTTCCTACCTTTCGCTTTTTGGCCCCTTTGGACGGCCCCTGGTTGGAGAAGTACTTGGATCTGATATTATGAATACTTTCTTCAATTTGTGACACTGAAATAAGAAGAGATGTTTGTTAAACACATACGACACTCTAATAAAGAGATTTCGACCGTTCTTCAACGTTGAAACTTCGACGTTGTTTCAACGTTGAAGAACGGTCGAAATTTCGACATTGTATCGACGTTGAAATACGGTCGATGACCTCAACGTTGAAGATGGTTGAAAAATGGTTGTCATTTTGATGTTGTCATGACGTTGAAATATTGATGCTGTTCTGTTTAACTTTTAAAGTTATACTGCATGTTTCATCGTATTGATTCCGTTTCGTACTGGTTAAGAGGTCGTTTCGCCCCCCCAGTCGTTTCGCCCCTGTTTTGTATCTGTCTGTATCTGTATGGATACGTCTTATAGTCCATTACTGGCTGTTGGTGTTGTTTTCTAAATTTAACTCAATGACATTAAGCCAAATCATTGAGTTTGAAGTGAGCATTTTAAACATTATAATTTATATTTATTTATTTGAAGAATTTAAAATATATACCATTTAATGTTTAATTTAAATACTGACAAATATAGATAAATAATGTGTCTTTGGTATATGAACAGTAACTTCAACATTTATAGCACAATAATTGGTGAGATTGTCCTCACTTTTTAAATTTATAAGATCAAATTTATTGAATTTAGTTTTAAATTTCATTCTGCTGATGTAAAATTGAAAAATCAATTGTAACTTACTAATAATAATCCTAATCAGAGCATGAAGGATAAGGTAACACTCATGAAAGTATTTGAAGAGGATCGCATTTTGCCAAAACTGCTTCCTTAATTAGTATTTTTCAACTTATTTTTTCAGGAAGCATGCCCCAGGAAGGACCGGAGGAGGAAGCAGAGCGAAACAGGAGATTGTTGACATTAATATCTCTGAACATTCAGATTGAACATTGTTAAATATGGATCTGGGACGGAATTCATTATTACATATTGATGCGTGTGTGTAGTGACAGTGTTACTGCATCAGTCTAGGCATCTTCTTTTTTTTTTAAAGACGTGTTCATTTGTACAAAAATTTGGTTCAAACATTTGCTTACTTCCTCTAAATGGACATCCTAGATTATGACCCCGGATTTATCTCTACTTTTTTTGAAAATATTCTTTATAATTATTGGGAAGATACTCGTTCGTGTGTAAACTATTGTCAAAATATCAAATAGCTTTGTTGGACTCATTTTGAGCTTGTTTCCGATATAACAATATATAACTAATTGTTTATGCTCTTTCAAATAAAATTAACTCTTTTGTATGATCGACTTATTGTAAAATTTAAACTTATTTTACCATTTACATTAACATACTGTATATACACGTTGACCTTATATTTGTAAAGATGTATATTTTACAGACGATGTACCTTGTACAAGTCTAAATAAAGTTACTGTTCTGTTCTTAATGTATACAGTGTATACTGATCTGATAAAAGGCTACAAAAAACATATGTGGCTCAAAATGTATTTTTAATTCGTATGATGTCATTTCGATGTAATTTCATGTTTTGTTCACCTGATGAAGGCCAAATGGCTGAAGTGTCGATAAATAAATAAAATAAAATAAATAAATGTAATCCAAAGAAAACTGTGTTCTTTATAGAGTTTCAATCGTAACGTTTCAACGTTGAAACCGCAACGTTGTTTCAACCTTATTTCAACCTTAAGTTTCAACCTCATTTAAACATTGTTTCAACGTTGAAACCGCAACGTTGTTTCAACGTTGAAATCACAACGTCAATACAACTTTCAAATACATCCATACAACTTTCAAATACAATCATTTTTCAACGTTGTCTAAACGTTGAAGTATGACCTTTGTTTCAACGTTGCTTCAACGTTGTTGTGCCTGCTGGGTTTGTAAAAAAACATGCAGGGGCCCATGCAGTCTAAATCCTTGGAGCGTAATAAGTAGTGTATAGCAGCATGAAAAAGTTCTTCTCCAAACTAGACATTTTTACTATGCAAGTCAAATATGTACTAGCACTGCGCAATTGGGCCCCTGCTTATCTAAATCCCTGTAACTGCTTTAGTGTATACCAATTTATTTTAGTTTGATTGCAAAGAAAGCTGAAAGCTGATATTAATCACTCTTGAATCCATTCCTGGATGGAAACCAGTACTAGTGTCCATTTTGACAAGAGAATGTATCAACTGGTGTGGCTTGAATCCACAACCTCTTCAGTGAGAGACAGACACCTTAGCCATTAGACCATGTTCACTATCACTTGTTTGTACATTTGTAATTGCTTTTGAAAAATAAAAGGTTGTTAAACAATTCAGTTATCTTGACTTTGGCTTTCATGTCAGTCATGCTTTCATGTAATTAAGACCAGGTGTGTCATGATACAGCTCAGAGCCATTGGAGTAATATTTAATTATTAAATTTTGAAGAAAAAAATCATCTTGCATTAACGCTTTTATAATATGACCAACCACTGATAATACTAGGTGAACATTTTAACCAAGTATTGGGAAAATCCTCCACATTTATATAAGAGTAGCAATGACACTCATTTACAAAAAATCATTTATATCTCCATCTGTGATTATCTCCATCTGTGATTGGCTGTGTCGATCTTCGGTCGCAACAACTTAGAAATAATTATTTGAATTACAAATGATCTCAGAATGTTTGACGACTCTGACTCACAATATTGTTGTTACATAACTTTAAAAAAGTTTAAATTATGGCATGAAAAATCTCACAGAATTCCAACTCTCAACCATAATAGTATTATGATTAGAAAACCATCTCCTTACTGTCACGACCATGACAGCTTGTAAGTATTTGATTTATCTTGACCATGATGGGCTATCACTATCAGGGTTGTCAAATAACAATATTTTGAATAAAGAAGAAGGACTGACCCTAGAAGGTAATCTAAGATTATGAGTCATGTATGAAGCAAACACAACATTTCTTAGTCCAAACAATTAGACAACTGTGCTAGTTCCTTCACGTTTACCTTCATGTTTCAATATTTGTTTTTTATCTTTCATATTTTACCTTCATTGTCAAGCACAGAGTCTAAACGCATCTCATCAAAAACGCGTAGCAAATTTAGTCTCAGCAAAAATTTAAACACATTGGATTATATTGTTTTATCAAATATTTTTCGCATAGATATGTCAAATGCTGCCAAAATCTGATTTAGTTACATGCATAACACCAATGAAAACCGCAAAAGATGGTAATTATCACGATGTAAACAACACGCTGTACGTCACCGTCCGCCATTACATAGAGCTATTTACTCGACTACCCATCGGATTTAAACTCAATTTACATTATCAAGGCGAGTGTTTCATTCATAGTTTTTGTTGCAACTGTACCATCATTGATTATTTATAAATGTGTCGTAAGTTTTATTGATGAAATATTTGATTTTATATGGATAAAATCGTCCCGACCAAATTTCGATCGGCTCCTATATAAAAAGTGCTATGGGAAAATGACGATATCCCATATGACTCTGCATTTGACAGAAAACGTAAAATGTAAAATATCATCAAAATGAAGGTAAAACGTGAAGAATACAAATGCTAGGAGTTATATTTGTAGGACTAAACATTTCTAGACCAAATTTTCACTGCAGACAGTTTCTGCACAATTCACAATCATGATCCTTAGTTAAACATTTTCACACCGTCTTTTGAATTGTCAGCTACAACTCTCCAGCTCACTGAGTTGTGTGCTAGCTGCAAGCATATATACAGTTTTTACATGTAATTGGACACATACAGCATAAATACTCTACCTATAGTTTGTGTTCCTCCGCAAATTGATCACATGTGCAAATGGGGAATTTGTAACAAAGGGACGTAACTTGCTTGCTGAAGATACATATGGCAGTAACGGACAGCCTCTCATTTGCTCCACAACGATTTCTTAATCTAATTTAAAGTCGTCGAAGTAAACACAAAATTTAGCCCAGAACACATCATGAACAATAAGGTTTAGAAATAGATGGCTATCGCCTATACATGTACTGTACTATAATGCTGGAATAATGCAAACTTACAGAGAGAATATATCGTAGGCCCTTACATATTGTCAGCCTCAAACAAAATAGACGCGTCAGAACCGTGGGGTGCACTCACTGGGGCAGTTCCTACCCTCGATAATTTTGGGGAAATATTCCGGTCTTTCCTTACAAATGATCGTGAAATCATGAAATCGTGAAGTGGAAATCGTGAATTTGTGAAGTTGAACTCGTGAAATCATGAAGTGGAAATCGTGAAATATTGAATTTGAAATGTCACCACCGGACTGTCGTAGCATAACAATACTTTTCTGGCACTTTACAGAAAATGTACAAAAACTGCAATAATTCGTCAGTAAGTAAAAGTCTAGTTACTGTCCGTACTTGATGTATAGCACAATCATTGATACGTATGCCTGCATTCAAATCATAATTTTATTCTTAAGCAGACGAATATATTTTGCGATGTGTAAGCCAATCAAATATAGGCCTAAAGTGATAAATGTCGAAGCAAATTTTGAACAACCAAATTCACGGTGTATATTCCGATGTGTATTCCGCCGTGAATGTCTAAATTTACTATAAGAACTACTAGTATATATAGAGAGCCATATCACGGTCGTTCAGACGAAAACATATATCCTACAGAAATCTCGAAATTACTTATTATTGGGCAGAATTGTTAATGAACACCATTAGGCCTACTCACCTGTCAGGAACAATTCACTATGTCGCAAACGCATCCATCGGCGGAATACATATCGGGTTTTACACTTGGAACTGTATATGTAAACTGGACTCTGTTCAAAATCTGCAAGTGGTAAATTGTCCTGGAATGTAACAAACACCAGCTTAATACGGTTATGCCGAAAAAGATAATCGGCGCAAATTGAAATAAGCATGCAGAGGCGTGCTTATTGCACGAACACATGTTAATATGACTATCAATAAATAAAGAAAACAAAATATTAAAGTCTACTTCCGTTCATTTATTCGAACGTATGAATATATACTGAAAAAAAAAGAAACTTCCGCTAAGTTTGCTTGAACATACTTGGAGGAAAACAAATGGGGGGGGGATCATTGTTATATATGCGTTTAAAGAGTGTTCCGTGGTGCATCGTTTGGTGCAAAAATGATGGCGAAAGGTTAACAGAAAATGGGAGGAATTTTGACCAAGTGAGGTAGGGGTTAAAAACAAAAATAACACTTAATAACGTGTATACATGACCACCTCTTGAGTTGACCATTGCAGTGCATCGCCGGCGCATAGAATTGACTAAGGTGTTGATTTCTGCCTGGGGAATATTGTTCCATTCCTGAATGAGCGCTAATGACGAAGTTCGTTGACATTAGCAGGTGGGTTGGGACGACACCTCACTTGTCTGTCCAGAATATCCCAGACGTGCTCGATTGGGTTGAGATCAGGACTTTTAGCGGGCCAGTCATTAATGAAATCAATGTTATTTGTTATAAGAAAATTTACAGTGACTCTAGCTGTATGAGACGTGGCATTATCATCAATCGAGATTTGGCGTTGTTATGGAACAGAGGAATGACGTGACGTTGGTTTGACGTTGGATGTTGGTGGGTTTTGCAAATGGATAGACGTCAGAAACCCGATGTCTATCCAACGTCGCAATTACGACCATTTTTGACTAATATCCTATTCCAGAGCCCATGGTCCCCGGTGAAACCTTTGCAAGTCGTAATACAAAACCATCTATGGGGTAATACTATATATGGTATTTTTGAGAGATATTTGCACGGGATTTTTCGTGTGTAGCTAGTCACGTGGTCTTAGTCGGATAGATATCTCGTGTAGTTGTCTTACAGACAGGTTTGATACACTAGTTGTTAAAGCTCGAGATTGTTTAACTTTACATGACCACATTATTCGTATGGTGCGCGTGGTAGGAACTTCACGTGGTATCCATGGTAACATGTCGGACGACACAGTGTAGAAATACTGACCAACATTGTGTTATTGCGATGAAGTCTTATTTCATTCCTAGTGGACGGAATAGTAGTTTTTAAAATATGGATTACAATTTGAAGTTTGCATTGAATTGATATTGTGTTTGCGCGCCTACGAATATGCTGTCTACAAATTAATATATATTTTCAACTAAATGAATGGTTTGATACTTCAAAAGTTTGTGATAAAATGTTTCTTGGTGATATGAATGTACGATAATATACTATACTGATCACCACTGGTAATCAAAGGACACGTGACACGGGGCCGCCTAACAAGGACGATCTTTGGCGGAAAATAACGAGTTACTGCAATCTGATTGGTCTACAAAGTGTGAAGTCCCCATATTTCAAACAGGCAATGGATGGATGTGGCTACATGCTTCTCGATTGAATTGGTAAGGTTTACTGAAACATTTGTGCGTATTTCATGTAAATTTTGACCCATATTTGTGTATCACAGTTGACATTGTTGTTTATGGCTGGATCCGATGCTGTAGCTTTTAATTTTAATGTAAAAATAAAATGGCGTCGTGAGTGTTTCCAGGCGCTTGATGTGTTGTGGCTGAATTTTTCAATTATCTAATCGTTATAACTTTTATAAAATTGCTGGGAAGTGAATAGAGAGGTTTTTTTAAAGTTTTCTGTGTTGCTGATTTAAAACTGAGAAATTAAAATTGTTGAAATGTTTTACACATGTATGTGAGGTAGGGTTGGGTGAAGGGTTTGTGTATGATTAGAAATTAAATATTTCGATTTTTTTACACATAGGTATGTGATTGAAGGCTGAGTGAAAGGGTTGGCTGTTGCATATTTCTGGGGGATTGAGTCATTGACATAGTTCACAATTGTTCTATCAAATATGTATTCTTGATGTGATGACAAATGGTCCAATATCACTTTTCCACAATTTAATTTCTTCTACTAAATTATATTGTGTAACAAATCCATTCATTTAACATCAACACATAAAAAACTGAATTTTAGGCAAACACCTACAATACAACTTTATTATTTAGTTGTTTTGATGTATTTGCACTTGTGACCTACTTATTATAACAAAGTGACCAACAAATTGGCTGAACCCTTGATAATATGAATCTTACTAATCTGAGAGATTAGTGTATAACCATCGTGCACTAGTAATCAACCAATGAAACAATTCATATCAAGTATGAAATCCATTGAGAACCATTGGAATTTCACATGCATATATATTATATGATACAGTTAAAGATGTATCTGGCTCATCTGAACATAAATTTTTTGAATTGGCTAAATTCTTCCAGTATTGTTGTTACATTGGCTAAAACATCTCTAATTATAATAAGAACCATTGCTGTGTAAAACCGCATGAAAACTATCTTTTTACCATATTTCTAACAGACAAAACTTTTAAAATAGCCTGATTGTTAAAACAACTGGCAGTTTGTTTTAATTTTATTTAGGTAAACAAAATGAACAAAAAATGAGCATAATATTACTTAAATGAATATAAATATAAGAAGAATATTTCTTTTAATTCATAAATGCTTACAATAGTGGTACAAAATGCAAATTTATAATTTTCAGGCACCTGGATTTCCACTGGGTTCAAGAGCCATGAGTCCATATAAACATGAAAACAAGGAGAGAAGTTCAAACCAGGGGCTGTTGTACTTGAGACCTTAATACCCAACAGTTGACTGCAAGGAAAAAATATTTATACTAAAGGTTAGTGTCTTGTTATTCTGACACCTGTAGGCATATCAAATGTTTGTATATTCTGGGCTTTTTCTGGGAGTTTTGGGGAGAGGTCCTCTCATGAAATTGCACTCTTTCTTTGTGTAAAGACAAAATGGGAGCATTTTTAAATTGCTGAACACAATTATGAATTACAACATCATCTCTTAAATATTTCAGGAAATGATAAATTTGGCTCAATCTTGATCCGGTAGGGTATGCCACTATTGCTTGTTCGTTTACCTTTCCCTTAAATCATTCATAAACTGGTATTAATAACTGCTGCAGTGATTAACCATTTAGGCTTGATTAAAATATTTCAGATATTTTTTCTCACGTTTTGGTTCTGGCATTTTAATTCCTGATGCAGAATGTCAGCTGTATTTATTGTTATTGTGTAAATTTTGTGTCATTTCTGATCACTGAAACAGTGATTTCTCTTTGTTTTGCAGGACTAACATTTTTGCATGGAAGGATTTTAAAAGTTCACCGGTTCGGCAATGTTGACAATTGTGTATTTAAAATTTGGACAGTGACATTGAATGATAGCAGAAAAGTTCCTAGTTGATGTTGGTGTATTCTTGGTGTGGATTTACTGGGATAGTGTTGTGTTTGAAAACTAGAGTTTGCATATAGCTGAGCCTATGTTGTGGATTTATAAATTCCAGTGCAAAAATTGAACTTTTACTATATAATAAAGACAGCGAAAAAGAACCAGGCCCGACACCTTCAGACAACATCAACATGTCATCAGCATACACAGGTACTTGTAACAATTACATTTATCTTTGTTTGAGGAGCTCGATCAGTCCTATACCAATCAAAATGAACTAGATTCTGCACACTTGATAGATAGATGGAACAGATTTCACTGAATGTGTGTATACTAAATGACGTCAGAGACTAATTTATTAAACATATTTATCATGACATTTTATTAGAACGTTTTTTATTAATTATAATTTTACAGTTACACTTGATATTAATTAGCAAATTATTAGATATATTACATGAACTGGAAAATGATAAAATATTCATTATAGATAATTTTAGAAATAATGAATTTGTGAATAGCTCTAATTAAAAAAAGCCTAATTACTTTTGATGCTGCCATCAATATTAATGAGGTCAATTTAATAATTATGTCGGGTATCTGATAAATAGAATATTAAATTTGTGTTGTTTAGTATTAAATTTATTAAACTAAGTTGAATTTAAAGAAGATGAAGCTTGCTTAGTGGCTCGCTTCATAATCATATCATTTTATTCAACTTGTTCAATAAATTTAATACTAATTTTCAATATCCTCTATATAACCAAACCAAATAACCAAAAAGTTAGCATTCAAAACCGAACAAAGTCACATGTTTTGTTGTGCAGCCCTAATTTTGGTTGTGATTGGGAGGATAGGAACCTGTTTGGGAATGGGGCTGTAATTTGTCCCCTAAATGGTCTGCTGAAAAGCACTGAGATTATCATGAAACAATATTTATCACATAACTTGCACTCCAGGAGTGGCATAAAGCAGTGACATAAATATCATATGTAACTAGTTACATAAATAGCTGAATCACAGCACTATTTAAAGTCTATTTAAAGATTGAAAACAATATATTTATGGTGTTATGTGATAAATAGAGCCTTACATTCGTGCTTATTTAATATTGTTTTTATGAAACTCGTCGACAGAGCCTCGCGTCATATTCAGTCGACTCGTTTCATAAAAACAATACCAAATAAGCGCTCATGTAAGATCCTCTATTTATTGGTGTGCATATCGCAACACGTACGTTCTTTATTGTTGATGGTCATAAATTACAGCAAATTAGCAAATGGATCTGTGGCGAATTTCTGTTTAATGTTGTTGAACTGATCATATGTAAATAAACGTTTACTACATTTTGTGTTTCTAAAATAGTTTGCATCTCAGTTGTTTTCACTCGATATGAAGCCCTATTGATTTGATTTGTTCTATTAACAAATTATTTATAGTTAACCATCAGAAACTTATCAACAAATTGGTCTTTAAATCTAGAAATGCCTTTAATACATAAACTGTTCACTTATTTCCGCATTGTATCAGCCATTTTGGGACCAACAAACCAATCAGAATCCTGCTTTCACTCTGGTTCCAATGATAATAGATCTATTATATGACCGAACTTGCACATCAAATCGCCAAGAGTCGAAGTTAATTGGATTAGAGACAAAGATAAATTTATGTAATCACTCTACTGTGAATTTATGCTAATTTGTCTTCGTCCAAAGTGTAGTTTACCTTAATCATAAATTTATATAGTTTGTTTTAAATATATTTCCTGCAAAGTAATAAACACAATTATTTCAATGGTGTTAAATGTTTGCAAATACAAATGTATAACATTTGATCATGGCATAGGCGTTATTCTAATTACTCTAAACATGACAAGGTTGTTTGAAAACCAGATGATCATAATATTGTTTGCCTTAACAACTGTGTCTGAAGTAGATGTAGAGGTTTTGATAGTCAACTCTGGATGAAATTGCCCAGTGTTGGAATTAAAAAGTCTTTCTTGATAATTAGTACCAGTCACAAACAATTATATTGTGTTAACCAGATAAATTGATATGTAACCAGTGTGTGATACAATATGGACTGGTGAACTATACCGAAACAGACTATACTATCTATGACTAAATCACACTACAGAGTTATTTGAATCCATTATGCAGTGATCTACCCTGACAGGTATCAGAGTTACTGGAGTTTAGTGTAATCAAGTAACTGGCAATATAAACAATTCAGCAATATTTTTATGTTTCACAATAATCTTAACCTTCAGATTGCAACAACATTGCTAGCTTCAGGTTGCACTGACCACTTTTTTTTATAGAAATTTCTTATTCAAGATGACATACAAGTTTACTGACATGTTTATCTGGACGTGTTCCATCCATTTATAAGTGATTGGCTAATCAAAACATGTGCTGTAGAAATCTACCATCAGACATAGTGTGTATAGTAAAACCTCAATTATTAATATTGAGGTTGCAAAAGAACAAACCAGTGTAAATGGACTTGAAAAGTGTGGTCTTAATGTTGAGGTGGTCTTACCATTGAGGTGGTCTTAACATGAGATTTTACTGTATGTAACAATATTTTAAATAATCTTGAACCAACAATTCAGTATTCCGCAGATGATAATTTAGAACAATGTTTATTTAGGTGTAAATTACATAAAAGTAGTCTACCTTTAACTAACACCTGAATAGTCATTTTAAGTTATTTTTCCCAAGACAGTGCATTGACCATACCCTACATCAGTGTATATTGATACCAATGTGTTTATACTTTCACAACAGTAATATAGGAGTAGTTTATTTACTACTTTGTAGAATTAAATAGTTCCAACTAGATGAGGGATTCATTATCCCAGACTACATTTTTCATCAAATGTATCTTATTTGCATTGACTTAAATCATATGCACTGGTGGTTTTGATTGTCAATATTTGTATATATTAGGTGGTTTGTAGAAGAGTGGATAGTGTAATCAAGAATCAGATCAGGTTTTATAACACAGGTACCAGTGTGTATTGTGTGATCAATTTCAACATGTTTTTGTTCTCTCACCTTTGTTACTGGCTCATTCATTGGTCCTAAGATTTGGTTTTGTCCAATCAGATTTATCAAAATTTTGGTGGGAAACCATTAGTTGTTTGTGACCAGCAGGACTTGCACACTTGGACTATTGGTGATTGGACTTTTGGATATGCTTATTATTTAATTATGGATTGTGTGTTGTTCAACAGTTAGTACATTTTTAAATTTTATACTTCTCATTGTCAATTGGCTGATTTTGTATTTGTTTGTATCATAGCTTGTCTGATGATGGTGGACATAGGCAATTTCTTGTGGAGTTGTTTTATCAAAGAATGTCTGATGATGGTGGACATAGGCAATTTCTTGTGGATTTGTTTTATCATAGAATGTCTGATGATGGTGGACATAGGCAATTTCTTGTGGAGTTGTTTTATCATAGTTTATCTGGTGATGGTGGACATTATAAAGCAGTGTGGAGTTGTTTTATCATTTTCAATAAAAGTTATATGAAGAGAAAAGCAGTTAAATATCAGGAATATAGTGCCTTCCATTATTTTACAGCTCATAATGGATAGATATTAATTGCACCATGTAATAGTTGCATTTGATGCAGAAATTGTGATATTACCTCAATTAACCCATGTTACAGCCTGAAATGTGTTGATATACAATTGCAGTCATACTCCCTATTATTTAATGAGTTTCTTTAATATTGGGAATGTTGTGATCAACATGCTAAACAAATGTAGGTTGTCCTGAGGATGCCTGAGTATTCCTCTCTTATTACATCCACATAGTATTTGCATCAATACAGTTTGCAACTTATTTTATTGACATGCCTGGTTTTCGCTTGTATTTTATTTTGTTTTTAGGGCATAACAATATATGATTTATGATTTCATACATGCTTTATATGAATCTATTTCAGGACCCATGGTAATGTTGTATGATGTTCTACCCCTTCCTGATGGTTACCTGTATTTTCTACCAAAAATGGTTCACTTGTGTTACCACGGGAACCACATACATAAAACATAGATGAAACAGTGACTGTGACTGGTTGACTCAAATGTGGTGAAAGCTTTACTTTGTTTCTATTTGAAGTACACCAGACGCTAAGGCTTTACTTATAGTTTCCAGTTAGGCTTCAAAATGTTTACATTTTATTCAAACTTCTGTTAATTATTTAAGTTTCAGTTTTGATATTATCAGGTGATAGTGTTTAATTTAAATTTCCATTTCAACTGATTCTGCTTTTGGAGAATAAGTTTTTTGGTTTTAATGTTCTTTTTTGGTTTTCTCTGTTATTATTGTGCTATGTGTTTGATTAATATAGAATGTTTGTTTCTTCTTTTTTTCAAACTCTGTTTATTAATTTAAGTTCCAGAAATGATAATATTAGCTGATAGGGTTTATTTAAGATGTCCGTTCCAACTAATTCTGATAGTGAAGAATAAGTTTTAAATTTGTGATTTCTCTTATAAAAAATCAATTTAACTTTGTAATAATTACTTGCATTGATGGTTAATTAAAATTCCATGTGTTATGTGTGTTCCATGTGTTTGATTTGTCTAATCCTATTTCTTTCTTATGAAGTCGCCTTCATCTCGGTGATGGAGAATGTCGTATCGTTGAATGCGTATAGGCCTCGCACTCGCGTAATTGTATTTTTTGATATGCATTAATGATTTTGTGTTTTCATGTATTCCATGTGTTATGTGTGTTCCATGTGTTTGATTTGCCTAATCCTATTTCTTTCTTTTGTAGTCACCTTCATCTCGGTGATGGAGAACGTCGTATCATTGAATGCGTATAGGCCTCGCGATCACGTAATTGTATTCTTTGATATTCATTAATGATTTTGTGTTTACATGTATTCCATGTGTTATGTGTGTTCCATGTGTTTGATTTGTCTAATCCTATTTCTTTCTTTTGTAGTCGCCTTCATCTCGGTGATGAAGAACGTCGTATTTCGGTGAATGCGTTTAGACCGCCCGATCGCGTAATTGTATTTTTTGATATTCATTAATGATTTTGTGTTTACATGTATTCCATGTGTTATGTGTGTTCCATGTGTTTGATATGTCTAATCCTGTTTCTTTCTTTTGTAGTCGCCTTCATCTCGGTGATGAAGAACGTCATATTTCAGTGAATGCGTTTAGACCGCCCGATCGCGTAATTGTATTTTTTGATATTCATTAATGATTTTGTGTTTTCATGTGTTCCATGTGTTATGTGTGTTCCATGTGTTTGATATGTCTAATCCTGTTTCTTTCTTTTGTAGTCACCTTCATCTCGGTGATGGAGAACATCGTATCGTTGAATGCATATAGACCTCGCGATCGCGTAATTGTATTCTTTGATATTCATTAATAATTTTGTGTTTTCATGTGTTCCATGTGTTATGTGTGTTCCATGTGTTATGTGTGTTCCATGTGTGTGATTTGTCTAATCCTGTTTCTTTCTTTTGTAGTCGCCTTCATCTCGGTGATGGAGAACGTCGTATCGGTGAATGCTTATAGACCTTTCGCAATCGCGTAATTGTATTCATTCATCTCGGTGTTTATCTATTGTATGTTTTTTAAGCTTTGTTCATGTGTTTTTGTGTTTCATGTTTTTTTTTGGTTTTTCTCTGTTATTATTGTGCTATGTGTTTGATATATCGAATGTTTGTTTCTTCTTTTTTTCAAACTGTGTTTATTAATTCAAGTTCCAGAAATGATAATATTAGCTGATAGGGTTTATTTAAAATGTCCGTTCCAACTAATTCTGATAGTGAAAGAGAGAGAATATGTAACTACAGGGAAAGCCACATACATAAGACAATGCCTCCCCACGCAGATCTCCGGAAAAACAACAATCCACAAAACATAAGGCCTAAAGGAGGTCAAATGGTACACATATTGAGGAACTGAGGTGCAAGGAATGTCTCAGCAGACCACAAGGAATAACTAGTAGAATCAAAGTGGACAGTAAGGGAAGGGGAGGTGGGAATTAATGGATGGAAAAGATCACAGGACAAGTCAAGACAAGAATAAGTTTTTAGAATTGATGTAAAATTAGGCGTAAAGGCTGTTAGATCTGATGGGGAGTTGCGACCCTTGCGTCCTGTGCAGATAAGTCTTTTTTGTGTTTCATGTGTTTAATATGTCTAACCCTGTTTCTTTCTTTTGTAGTCGCCTTCATCTCGGTGATGAAGAACGTCGTATTTCGGTGAATGCGTTTAGACCTCGTGATCGCGTAATTGTATTTTTTGATATGCATTAATGATTTTTTGTTTTCATGTGTTCCATGTGTTATGTGTGTTTCATGTGTTTAATATGTCTAATCCTGTTTCTTTCTTTTGTACTCGCCTTCATCTCGGTGATGAAGAACGTCGTATTTCGATGAATGCGTTTAGACCTCGCGATTGCGTAATTGTATTTTTTGATATGCATTAATGATTTTGTGTTTTCATGTATGCCATGTTTTATGTGTGTTCCATGTGTTTGATATGTCTAATCCTGTTTCTTTCTTTTGTAGTCACCTTCATCTCGGTGATGAAGAACGTCGTATTTCGGTGAATGCGTTTAGACCTCGCGATTGCGTAATTGTATTTTTTGATATGCATTAATGATTTTGTGTTTTCATGTGTTCCATGTGTTATGTGTGTTCCATGTGTTTAATATGTCTAATCCTATTTCTTTCTTTTGTAGTCACCTTCATCTCGGTGATGGAGAACGTTGTATCGTTGAATTTGTTTAGACCTCGCGATTGCGTAATTGTTTTTTTTGATATGCATTAATGATTTTGTGTTTTCATGTATTCCATGTGTTATGTGTGTTCCATGTGTTTGATATGTCTAATCCTGTTTCTTTCTTTTGTAGTCGCCTTCATCTCGGTGATGAAGAACGTCGTATTTCGGTGAATGCGTTTAGACCTCGCGATTGCGTAATTGTATTTTTTGATATGCATTAATGATTTTGTGTTTTCATGTATTCCATGTGTTATGTGTGTTCCATGTGTTTGATTTGCCTAATCCTATTTCTTTCTTTTGTAGTCACCTTCATCTCGGTGATGGAGAACGTCGTATCGTTGAATGCGTATAGGCCTCGCGATCGCATAATTGTATTCTTTGATATTCATTAATGATTTTGTGTTTACATGTATTCCATGTGTTATGTGTGTTCCATGTGTTTGATTTGTCTAATCCTATTTCTTTCTTTTGTAGTCGCCTTCATCTCGGTGATGAAGAACATCGTATTTCAGTGAATGCGTTTAGACCGCCCGATCGCTTAATTGTATTTTTTGATATTCATTAATGATTTTGTGTTTACATGTATTCCATGTGTTATGTGTGTTCCATGTGTTTGATTTGTCTAATCCTATTTCTTTCTTATGAAGTCGCCTTCATCTCAGTGATGGAGAATGTCGTATCGTTGAATGCGTATAGGCCTCGCGCTCGCGTAATTGTATTTTTTGATATGCATTAATGATTTTGTGTTTTCATGTATTCCATGTGTTATGTGTGTTCCATGTGTTTGATTTGCCTAATCCTATTTCTTTCTTTTGTAGTCACCTTCATCTCGGTGATGGAGAACGTTGTATCAATGAATGCGTATAGGCCTCGCGATCGCGTAATTGTATTCTTTGATATTCATTAATGATTTTGTGTTTACATGTATTCCATGTGTTATGTGTGTTCCATGTGTTTGATTTGTCTAATCCTATTTCTTTCTTTTGTAGTCGCCTTCATCTCGGTGATGAAGAACGTCGTATTTCGGTGAATGCGTTTAGACCTCGTGATCGCGTAATTGTATTTTTTGATATGCATTAATGATTTTGTGTTTTCATGTGTTCCATGTGTTATGTGTGTTTCATGTGTTTAATATGTCTAATCCTGTTTCTTTCTTTTGTACTCGCCTTCATCTCGGTGATGAAGAACGTCGTATTTCGGTGAATGCGTTTAGACCTCGCGATTGCGTAATTGTATTTTTTGATATGCATTAATGATTTTGTGTTTTCATGTATGCCATGTGTTATGTGTGTTCCATGTGTTTGATATGTCTAATCCTGTTTCTTTCTTTTGTAGTCGCCTTCATCTCGGTGATGAAGAACGTCGTATTTCGGTGAATGCGTTTAGACCTCGCGATTGCGTAATTGTATTTTTTGATATGCATTAATGATTTTGTGTTTTCATGTGTTCCATGTGTTATGTGTGTTCCATGTGTTTAATATGTCTAATCCTGTTTCTTTCTTTTGTAGTCGCCTTCATCTCGGTGATGAAGAACGTCGTATTTCGGTGAATGCGTTTAGACCTCGCGATCGCGTAATTGTATTTTTTGATATTCATTAATGATTTTGTGTTTACATGTATTCCATGTGTTATGTGTGTTCCATGTGTTTGATTTGTCTAATCCTATTTCTTTCTTATGAAGTCGCCTTCATCTCGGTGATGAAGAACGTCGTATTTCGGTGAATGCGTTTAGACCTCGCGATCGCGTAATTGTATTTTTTGATATGCATTAATGATTTTGTGTTTTCATGTGTTCCATGTGTTATGTGTGTTTCATGTGTTTAATATGTCTAATCCTATTTCTTTCTTTTGTAGTCACCTTCATCTCGGTGATGGAGAACGTCGTATCATTGAATGCGTATAGGCCTCGCGATCGCGTAATTGTATTCTTTGATATTCATTAATGATTTTGTGTTTACATGTATTCCATGTGTTATGTGTGTTCCATGTGTTTGATTTGTCTAATCCTATTTCTTTCTTTTGTAGTCGCCTTCATCTCGGTGATGAAGAACGTCGTATTTCGGTGAATGCGTTTAGACCGCCCGATCGCGTAATTGTATTTTTTGATATTCATTAATGATTTTGTGTTTACATGTATTCCATGTGTTATGTGTGTTCCATGTGTTTGATTTGTCTAATCCTGTTTCTTTCTTTTCTAGTCGCCTTCATCTCGGTGATGAAGAACGTCGTATTTCGGTGAATGCGTTTAGACCGCCCGATCGCGTAATTGTATTTTTTGATATTCATTAATGATTTTGTGTTTTCATGTGTTCCATGTGTTATGTGTGTTCCATGTGTTTGATATGTCTAATCCTGTTTCTTTCTTTTGTAGTCACCTTCATCTCGGTGATGGAGAACGTCATATCGTTGAATGCGTATAGACCTCGCGATCGCGTAATTGTATTCTTTGATATGCATTAATGATTTTGTGTTTACATGTATTCCATGTGTTATGTGTGTTCCATGTGTGTGATTTGTCTAATCCTGTTTCTTTCTTTTGTAGTCGCCTTCATCTCGGTGATGGAGAACGTCGTATCGGTGAATGCTTATTGACCTTTTGTAATCGCGTAATTGTGTTCGTTCATCTCGGTGTTTATCTATTGTATGTTTTTTAAGCTTTGTTCATGTGTTTTTGTGTTTCATGTTTTTTTTTGGTTTTTCTCTGTTATTATTGTGCTATGTGTTTGATATATCGAATGTTTGTTTCTTCTTTTTTTCAAACTGTGTTTATTAATTTAAGTTCCAGAAATGATAATATTAGCTGATAGGGTTTATTTAAAATGTCCGTTCCAACTAATTCTGATAGTGAAAGAGAGAGAATATGTAACTACAGGGAAAGCCACATACATAAGACAATGCCTCCCCACGCAGATCTCCGGAAAAACAACAATCCACAAAACATAAGGCCTAAAGGAGGTCAAACGGTACACATATTGAGGAACTGAGGTGCAAGGAATGGCTCAGCAGACCACAAGGAATAACTAGTAGAATCAAAGTGGACAGTAAGGGAAGGGGAGGTGGGAATTAATGGATGGAAAAGATTACAGGACAAGTCAAGACAAGAATAAGTTTTTAGAATTGATGTAAAATTAGGCGTAAAGGCGGTTAGATCTGATGGGGAGTTGCGACCCTTGCGTCCTGTGCAGATAAGTCTTTTTTGTGTTTCATGTGTTTAATATGTCTAATCCTGTTTCTTTCTTTTGTAGTCACCTTCATCTCGGTGATGAAGAACGTCGTATTTCGGTGAATGCGTTTAGACCTCGCGATCGCGTAATTGTATTTTTTGATATGCATTAATGATTTTGTGTTTTCATGTGTTCCATGTGTTATGTGTGTTTCATGTGTTTAATATGTCTAATCCTGTTTCTTTCTTTTGTACTCGCCTTCATCTCGGTGATGAAGAACGTCGTATTTCGGTGAATGCGTTTAGACCTCGCGATTGCGTAATTGTATTTTTTGATATGCATTAATGATTTTGTGTTTTCATGTATGCCATGTGTTATGTGTGTTCCATGTGTTTGATATGTCTAATCCTGTTTCTTTCTTTTGTAGTCACCTTCATCTCGGTGATGGAGAACGTCGTATCGTTGAATGCGTATAGGCCTCGCGATCGCGTAATTGTATTCTTTGATATTCATTAATGATTTTGTGTTTACATGTATTCCATGTGTTATGTGTGTTCCATGTGTTTGATTTGTCTAATCCTATTTCTTTCTTATGAAGTCGCCTTCATCTCAGTGATGGAGAATGTCGTATCGTTGAATGCGTATAGGCCTCGCGCTCGCGTAATTGTATTTTTTGATATGCATTAATGATTTTGTGTTTTCATGTATTCCATGTGTTATGTGTGTTCCATGTGTTTGATTTGCCTAATCCTATTTCTTTCTTTTGTAGTCACCTTCATCTCGGTGATGGAGAACGTTGTATCATTGAATGCGTATAGGCCTCGCGATCGCGTAATTGTATTCTTTGATATTCATTAATGATTTTGTGTTTACATGTATTCCATGTGTTATGTGTGTTCCATGTGTTTGATTTGTCTAATCCTATTTCTTTCTTTTGTAGTCGCCTTCATCTCGGTGATGGAGAACGTCGTATCGGTGAATGCTTATTGACCTTTTGTAATCGCGTAATTGTGTTCGTTCATCTCGGTGTTTATCTATTGTATGTTTTTTAAGCTTTGTTCATGTGTTTTTGTGTTTCATGTTTTTTTTTGGTTTTTCTCTGTTATTATTGTGCTATGTGTTTGATATATCGAATGTTTGTTTCTTCTTTTTTTCAAACTGTGTTTATTAATTTAAGTTCCAGAAATGATAATATTAGCTGATAGGGTTTATTTAAAATGTCCGTTCCAACTAATTCTGATAGTGAAAGAGAGAGAATATGTAACTACAGGGAAAGCCACATACATAAGACAATGCCTCCCCACGCAGATCTCCGGAAAAACAACAATCCACAAAACATAAGGCCTAAAGGAGGTCAAACGGTACACATATTGAGGAACTGAGGTGCAAGGAATGGCTCAGCAGACCACAAGGAATAACTAGTAGAATCAAAGTGGACAGTAAGGGAAGGGGAGGTGGGAATTAATGGATGGAAAAGATTACAGGACAAGTCAAGACAAGAATAAGTTTTTAGAATTGATGTAAAATTAGGCGTAAAGGCGGTTAGATCTGATGGGGAGTTGCGACCCTTGCGTCCTGTGCAGATAAGTCTTTTTTGTGTTTCATGTGTTTAATATGTCTAATCCTGTTTCTTTCTTTTGTAGTCACCTTCATCTCGGTGATGAAGAACGTCGTATTTCGGTGAATGCGTTTAGACCTCGCGATCGCGTAATTGTATTTTTTGATATGCATTAATGATTTTGTGTTTTCATGTGTTCCATGTGTTATGTGTGTTTCATGTGTTTAATATGTCTAATCCTGTTTCTTTCTTTTGTACTCGCCTTCATCTCGGTGATGAAGAACGTCGTATTTCGGTGAATGCGTTTAGACCTCGCGATTGCGTAATTGTATTTTTTGATATGCATTAATGATTTTGTGTTTTCATGTATGCCATGTGTTATGTGTGTTCCATGTGTTTGATATGTCTAATCCTGTTTCTTTCTTTTGTAGTCACCTTCATCTCGGTGATGGAGAACGTCGTATCGTTGAATGCGTATAGGCCTCGCGATCGCGTAATTGTATTCTTTGATATTCATTAATGATTTTGTGTTTACATGTATTCCATGTGTTATGTGTGTTCCATGTGTTTGATTTGTCTAATCCTATTTCTTTCTTATGAAGTCGCCTTCATCTCAGTGATGGAGAATGTCGTATCGTTGAATGCGTATAGGCCTCGCGCTCGCGTAATTGTATTTTTTGATATGCATTAATGATTTTGTGTTTTCATGTATTCCATGTGTTATGTGTGTTCCATGTGTTTGATTTGCCTAATCCTATTTCTTTCTTTTGTAGTCACCTTCATCTCGGTGATGGAGAACGTTGTATCATTGAATGCGTATAGGCCTCGCGATCGCGTAATTGTATTCTTTGATATTCATTAATGATTTTGTGTTTACATGTATTCCATGTGTTATGTGTGTTCCATGTGTTTGATTTGTCTAATCCTATTTCTTTCTTTTGTAGTCGCCTTCATCTCGGTGATGAAGAACGTCGTATTTCGGTGAATGCGTTTAGACCTCGTGATCGCGTAATTGTATTTTTTGATATGCATTAATGATTTTGTGTTTTCATGTGTTCCATGTGTTATGTGTGTTTCATGTGTTTAATATGTCTAATCCTGTTTCTTTCTTTTGTACTCGCCTTCATCTCGGTGATGAAGAATGTCGTATTTCGGTGAATGCGTTTAGACCTCGCGATTGCGTAATTGTATTTTTTGATATGCATTAATGATTTTGTGTTTTCATGTATGCCATGTGTTATGTGTGTTCCATGTGTTTGATATGTCTAATCCTGTTTCTTTCTTTTGTAGTCGCCTTCATCTCGGTGATGAAGAACGTCGTATTTCGGTGAATGCGTTTAGACCTCGCGATCGCGTAATTGTATTTTTTGATATATATTAATGATTTTGTGTTTACATGTATTCCATGTGTTATGTGTGTTCCATGTGTTTGATTTGTCTAATCCTGTTTCTTTCTTTTCTAGTCGCCTTCATCTCGGTGATGAAGAACGTCGTATTTTGGTGAATGCGTTTAGACCGCCCGATCGCGTAATTGTATTTTTTGATATTCATTAATGATTTTGTGTTTACATGTATTCCATGTGTTATGTGTGTTCCATGTGTTTGATTTGTCTAATCCTGTTTCTTTCTTTTCTAGTCGCCTTCATCTCGGTGATGAAGAACGTCGTATTTCGGTGAATGCGTTTAGACCGCCCGATCGCGTAATTGTATTTTTTGATATTCATTAATGATTTTGTGTTTTCATGTGTTCCATGTGTTATGTGTGTTCCATGTGTTTGATATGTCTAATCCTGTTTCTTTCTTTTGTAGTCACCTTCATCTCGGTGATGGAGAACGTCGTATCGTTGAATGCGTATAGACCTCGCGATCGCGTAATTGTATTCTTTGATATGCATTAATGATTTTGTGTTTACATGTATTCCATGTGTTATGTGTGTTCCATGTGTGTGATTTGTCTAATCCTGTTTCTTTCTTTTGTAGTCGCCTTCATCTCGGTGATGGAGAATGTCGTATCGGTGAATGCTTATAGACCTTTCGCAATCGCGTAATTGTATTCGTTCATCTCGGTGTTTATCTATTGTATGTTTTTTAAGCTTTGTTCATGTGTTTTTGTGTTTCATGTTTTTTTTTGGTTTTTCTCTGTTATTATTGTGCTATGTGTTTGATATATCGAATGTTTGTTTCTTCTTTTTTTCAAACTGTGTTTATTAATTTAAGTTCCAGAAATGATAATATTAGCTGATAGGGTTTATTTAAAATGTCCGTTCCAACTAATTCTGATAGTGAAAGAGAGAGAATATGTAACTACAGGGAAAGCCACATACATAAGACAATGCCTCCCCACGCAGATCTCCGGAAAAACAACAATCCACAAAACATAAGGCCTAAAGGAGGTCAAACGGTACACATATTGAGGAACTGAGGTGCAAGGAATGGCTCAGCAGACCACAAGGAATAACTAGTAGAATCAAAGTGGACAGTAAGGGAAGGGGAGGTGGGAATTAATGGATGGAAAAGATTACAGGACAAGTCAAGACAAGAATAAGTTTTTAGAATTGATGTAAAATTAGGCGTAAAGGCGGTTAGATCTGATGGGGAGTTGCGACCCTTGCGTCCTGTGCAGATAAGTCTTTTTTGTGTTTCATGTGTTTAATATGTCTAATCCTGTTTCTTTCTTTTGTAGTCGCCTTCATCTCGGTGATGAAGAACGTCGTATTTCGGTGAATGCGTTTAGACCTCGCGATCGCGTAATTGTATTTTTTGATATATATTAATGATTTTGTGTTTACATGTATTCCATGTGTTATGTGTGTTCCATGTGTTTGATTTGTCTAATCCTGTTTCTTTCTTTTCTAGTCGCCTTCATCTCGGTGATGAAGAACGTCGTATTTTGGTGAATGCGTTTAGACCGCCCGATCGCGTAATTGTATTTTTTGATATTCATTAATGATTTTGTGTTTACATGTATTCCATGTGTTATGTGTGTTCCATGTGTTTGATTTGTCTAATCCTGTTTCTTTCTTTTCTAGTCGCCTTCATCTCGGTGATGAAGAACGTCGTATTTCGGTGAATGCGTTTAGACCGCCCGATCGCGTAATTGTATTTTTTGATATTCATTAATGATTTTGTGTTTTCATGTGTTCCATGTGTTATGTGTGTTCCATGTGTTTGATATGTCTAATCCTGTTTCTTTCTTTTGTAGTCACCTTCATCTCGGTGATGGAGAACGTCGTATCGTTGAATGCGTATAGACCTCGCGATCGCGTAATTGTATTCTTTGATATGCATTAATGATTTTGTGTTTACATGTATTCCATGTGTTATGTGTGTTCCATGTGTGTGATTTGTCTAATCCTGTTTCTTTCTTTTGTAGTCGCCTTCATCTCGGTGATGGAGAATGTCGTATCGGTGAATGCTTATAGACCTTTCGCAATCGCGTAATTGTATTCGTTCATCTCGGTGTTTATCTATTGTATGTTTTTTAAGCTTTGTTCATGTGTTTTTGTGTTTCATGTTTTTTTTTGGTTTTTCTCTGTTATTATTGTGCTATGTGTTTGATATATCGAATGTTTGTTTCTTCTTTTTTTCAAACTGTGTTTATTAATTTAAGTTCCAGAAATGATAATATTAGCTGATAGGGTTTATTTAAAATGTCCGTTCCAACTAATTCTGATAGTGAAAGAGAGAGAATATGTAACTACAGGGAAAGCCACATACATAAGACAATGCCTCCCCACGCAGATCTCCGGAAAAACAACAATCCACAAAACATAAGGCCTAAAGGAGGTCAAACGGTACACATATTGAGGAACTGAGGTGCAAGGAATGGCTCAGCAGACCACAAGGAATAACTAGTAGAATCAAAGTGGACAGTAAGGGAAGGGGAGGTGGGAATTAATGGATGGAAAAGATTACAGGACAAGTCAAGACAAGAATAAGTTTTTAGAATTGATGTAAAATAAGGCGTAAAGGCGGTTAGATCTGATGGGGAGTTGCGACCCTTGCGTCCTGTGCAGATAAGTCTTTTTTGTGTTTCATGTGTTTAATATGTCTAATCCTGTTTCTTTCTTTTGTAGTCGCCTTCATCTCGGTGATGAAGAACGTCGTATTTCGGTGAATGCGTTTAGACATCGGGATCGCGTAATTGTATTTTTTGATATGCATTAATGATTTTGTGTTTTCATGTGTTCCATGTGTTATGTGTGTTTCATGTGTTTAATATGTCTAATCCTGTTTCTTTCTTTTGTACTCGCCTTCATCTCGGTGATGAAGAACGTCGTATTTCGGTGAATGCGTTTAGACCTCGCGATTGCGTAATTGTATTTTTTGATATGCATTAATGATTTTGTGTTTTCATGTATGCCATGTGTTATGTGTGTTCCATGTGTTTGATATGTCTAATCCTGTTTCTTTCTTTTGTAGTCACCTTCATCTCGGTGATGGAGAACGTCGTATCGTTGAATGCGTATAGGCCTCGCGATCGCGTAATTGTATTCTTTGATATTCATTAATGATTTTGTGTTTACATGTATTCCATGTGTTATGTGTGTTCCATGTGTTTGATTAGTCTAATCCTATTTCTTTCTTTTGTAGTCGCCTTCATCTCGGTGATGAAGAACGTCGTATTTCGGTGAATGCGTTTAGACCTCGCGATCGCGTAATTGTATTTTTTGATATGCATTAATGATTTTGTGTTTTCATGCATGCCATGTGTTATGTGTGTTCCATGTGTTTGATATGTCTAATCCTGTTTCTTTCTTTTGTAGTCACCTTCATCTCGGTGATGGAGAACGTCGTATCGTTGAATGCGTATAGGCCTCGCAATCGCGTAATTGTATTCTTTGATATGCATTAATGATTTTGTGTTTACATGTATTCCATGTGTTATGTGTGTTCCATGTGTTTGATTTGTCTAATCCTATTTCTTTCTTATGAAGTCGCCTTCATCTCGGTGATGGAGAATGTCGTATCGTTGAATGCGTATAGGCCTCGCGCTCGCGTAATTGTATTTTTTGATATGCATTAATGATTTTGTGTTTTCATGTATTCCATGTGTTATGTGTGTTCCATGTGTTTGATTTGCCTAATCCTATTTCTTTCTTTTGTAGTCACCTTCATCTCGGTGATGGAGAACGTCGTATCATTGAATGCGTATAGGCCTCGCGATCGCGTAATTGTATTCTTTGATATTCATTAATGATTTTGTGTTTACATGTATTCCATGTGTTATGTGTGTTCCATGTGTTTGATTTGTCTAATCCTATTTCTTTCTTTTGTAGTCGCCTTCATCTCGGTGATGAAGAACGTCGTATTTCGGTGAATGCAGTTAGACCGCCCGATCTCGTAATTGTTTTTTTTGATATTCATTAATGATTTTGTGTTTACATGTATTCCATGTGTTATGTGTGTTCCATGTGTTTGATTTGTCTAATCCTGTTTCTTTCTTTTCTAGTCGCCTTCATCTCGGTGATGAAGAACGTCGTATTTCGGTGAATGCGTTTAGACCGCCCGATCGCGTAATTGTATTTTTTGATATTCATTAATGATTTTGTGTTTTCATGTGTTCCATGTGTTATGCATGTTCCATGTGTTTGATATGTCTAATCCTGTTTCTTTCTTTTGTAGTCACCTTCATCTCGGTGATGGAGAACGTCGTATCGTTGAATGCGTATAGACCTCGCGATCGCATAATTGTATTCTTTGATATGCATTAATGATTTTGTGTTTACATGTATTCCATGTGTTATGTGTGTTCCATGTGTGTGATTTGTCTAATCCTGTTTCTTTCTTTTGTAGTCGCCTTCATCTCGGTGATGGAGAACGTCGTATCGGTGAATGCTTATTGACCTTTTGTAATCGCGTAATTGTGTTCGTTCATCTCGGTGTTTATCTATTGTATGTTTTTTAAGCTTTGTTCATGTGTTTTTGTGTTTCATGTTTTTTTTTGGTTTTTCTCTGTTATTATTGTGCTATGTGTTTGATATATCGAATGTTTGTTTCTTCTTTTTTTCAAACTGTGTTTATTAATTCAAGTTCCAGAAATGATAATATTAGCTGATAGGGTTTATTTAAAATGTCCGTTCCAACTAATTCTGATAGTGAAAGAGAGAGAATATGTAACTACAGGGAAAGCCACATACATAAGACAATGCCTCCCCACGCAGATCTCCGGAAAAACAACAATCCACAAAACATAAGGCCTAAAGGAGGTCAAACGGTACACATATTGAGGAACTGAGGTGCAAGGAATGGCTCAGCAGACCACAAGGAATAACTAGTAGAATCAAAGTGGACAGTAAGAGAAGGGGAGGTGGGAATTAATGGATGGAAAAGATCACAGGACAAGTCAAGACAAGAATAAGTTTTTAGAATTGATGTAAAATTAGGCGTAAAGGCGGTTAGATCTGATGGGGAGTTGCGACCCTTGCGTCCTGTGCAGATAAGTCTTTTTTGTGTTTCATGTGTTTAATATGTCTAATCCTGTTTCTTTCTTTTGTAGTCGCCTTCATCTCGGTGATGAAGAACGTCGTATTTCGGTGAATGCGTTTAGACCTCGCGATCGCGTAATTGTATTTTTTGATATGCATTAATGATTTTGTGTTTTCATGTGTTCCATGTGTTATGTGTGTTTCATGTGTTTAATATGTCTAATCCTGTTTCTTTCTTTTGTACTCGCCTTCATCTCGGTGATGAAGAACGTCGTATTTCGGTGAATGCGTTTAGACCTCGCGATTGCGTAATTGTATTTTTTGATATGCATTAATGATTTTGTGTTTTCATGTGTTCCATGTGTTATGTGTGTTCCATGTGTTTGATATGTCTAATCCTATTTCTTTCTTTTGTAGTCACCTTCATCTCGGTGATGGAGAACGTCGTATCGTTGAATGCGTATAGACCTCGCGATTGCGTAATTGTATTTTTTGATCGCGTAATTGTATTAGTTCATCTCGGTGTTTATCTCTTGTATGTTTTTCAAGCTTTGTTCATGTGTTTGATATGTCTAATCTGATATTTAAGAAACGAACTGCCCAAGAGTGAAAATTGTACAACTGTAACAAGCTATAGAAGATGAAGATGATGTAAGGAATATGCCCTCAACATGGATGTGATGGTAACATGAAGATATGCATTCAACTAGATGAAAATTTACCATTTCGTAAAAGTAAGCAAGAATAGCCGTCCTTTTGTTATTATTTGTACAACTAGTTATTAATGCACATTTTTTTTATTCAATTTAAAAGCAGATATTAATATTGGAACTTAAAGTTTACATTATATCTGAATATTTTGCATACGCAGTAAAACCAAAATGATGAGACCATCCTTGGGACCCTTGAAACCTTGTCTTAATATTGAGGTGGTCTTAATATTGATGTTGAATAATGAGCGGAACAGTGAAAATGAATCTGAAAACTGTTCTTGATTTTGAGATGACCTTATTATTGAGGTGGTCTTTAAGTGAAGTTTTACTGTTTTCTATATTAAATTATTTTGAATGAATATGTTTGGAATACTGCAGTTGCCCCTTGTTTCCTAATCAGTTTTCTTTAAAGTTAAAGCACACGTTTGTATTTCAGTCATTTACAGTGAATTACCAATTGTTCATTCTCCAGTTACAACTTCTCACACAGATACATGATACGTCAGACATAGTGACATCAGCTTTTATATCCTGGTAAGAAATTTATCCAACTTCAGTGTCAATGAAATTAGAACATGCTGTTGTGTATGTTTAATTTATTGACATGTTACAATCTTTAGTAAACTGAAAACTCAATATTGTAGCCATGGAAACTCTTGTCTAACAACTTGACTGATGACATTATGAATTGTATAAGGGCCTAAGCTATGTTCGTCTTACTCAAATATTTAGCCTGTGTATTGATTGATTACATGTGTATGAATTTGGCCAGATGAGATGAGTTGTTATTAAATAAATGTCATTACTATAAATATATTAAGGACTATTTTAATTTCAGGACATGGAACAATAGAAGAATTGTGGAGGTGATGGTTGATTGCGCTTACCTTTTGGAGAAACATAGACTTCTCCAAGCAGTTGTGAAGTGAATCTGTAAATGCTTGGTGAACATTTGGGAGTGATATATATGTGTATACATCTATATGTGTGTTTAGAATAATGTGTTGTTGACTCAATCAGCAGCTCTTGTACAGTAAACATTGGGTAAGACAAACTCACTTGAAGGTTACTGGAACCTGCCTGAAATGTGATTTTTTACATGAAATATTGGAGCATTCTAAAAATGCAAACCTCCAGAAACCTTTCGAAACATTATTGTGACATTAACGTGATCAGATCTTTGAAGCATTTCTAAAAATGGCATCAACATGATAAAAACTACTGGAGTATTTTAATAGAAGCTATGCAGAGAAAATTGTTGAAACCATTCACACATTGTGGTGATAGAAATAAACTCATTTGTGCAAGTTTTTGTTTTACATTGTTATAACAGCAAACAATGACTTTCTTAAATGCAGCCTAATGCGTATTTGCTACTTAATTAGGCAAACTTGTAAATGGAATTATACAGCTTAATCTGTATACAATTAATCCAACTATGAGTGAACTCTCTTACAGTGAAAACCCATTTCTAGTGATATACTTGTTGGGCTCAATTATATTATATTGTAATTTATTGGATCACCGGAAGACAAAAAAGTCTGAATAGTCGCCAGAATTGCCGGAACGATCCCTGTAATTAGTAATTACTTGATCATCCTTACCATCCATAGTTTGTGCTTTTTTGTGTTTATTCAGAATGCAATGCAAAATATTTTCATGACAAGATTTTGAGATATTTTAGTAAATTGATCACATCTCAAAAAAATATGTTTAAATATATTTTTATCATGAATTTTATGTTATTCATTTGTTACTATATTTGTGTGTAGTAACTTATTGTATGTGTTTAGCCTATTGTTCTGTGACATAGCATGTTTATATATTATACCACTGTATTCTAGGGCTGCATACCAGAACTCGATATTTATCAGATAGCGCTATTTAAGGTTCGATCAGTGTGTCATAATAAACGTTACCATATTAGACAAATATCAAAATGCAAAAATGTCTGAACTTTCTTCCTAAATCTTTGTCAGCAATAAGTACCATAAGTACATATAACTTACTTATATTGTCAATTCACTTTGAACCTTATTTTGGATCAAATTTGGCCACAGTGTGAACAGAAATAAAGATTCATGTGCTAGCAAAGACTGTGGTAATTTTAGATATGACTTCACTGTGAATGTCTGCACCAGAGAATTCCATTTTATCCTTTATTTTTCGTATTAGAAAAAAGTATAATGTATTGAATATCAATCATTTTGTATGATAGGAATATTGTATAGATAGATATGACTGATTCACAGCCCTACGGTGAGCTATTATTTTTATTTCATATTTTCATTCAGACAGTGACTCTCATATAGTATACCAAGTTGTAAGAAAATCTCTGCACTAGAAAAAATGTAGTAAACTTGTATCGATTTGGCTATGAAATAATAACGTTTTAAATCTTCATTATCATAAAATCGAGCAAGGTGACCTATCATTTTTATTTCATATTTTGGTTGAGATACATTACACTGATCAAATATAATTTTTTTAAAGGAAATTTCTGCGTTAGAAAATGGCCTTATTGTAGGATACACCTTTAATGTACTTAAGGATGCATAATGGCTCAAAATTACAGTTTAATATTATTAAAAATTGAAGCAAATATTACATTGAATTAGAAATATAATACTGTTGTTGTCTGTACTATTACAATGTTTTATGTCCAGCTTGTAATTGTTTGTACAATACAACCTCTCCATAGCATCACACTTTGGGAGATGCACACTTTGGCTGTTGTTTAGAGGTTGTTGACCTAAAAGAGATTAAATAAATTGTAAATTATTACTATAGGAAAAGTTAATTTTGTTGTTGAAGTGAGGTTGTTGCTTAAGAGAGGTTGCATTGTATACATGTTTTGAAATTATTCTTGTAAATTGTAAAATCATTTCAATGAAGGGAGATAGGGATGGCTGTGAGTGGAGATGGGGAGGCCATATAAAGTAGATTTTCACTGAAATTATTACTATAGGAAACGTTGATTTTGTTGTAGAAGAGAGGTTATTGCTTAAGAGAGGTAGCATTGTATACATGTCTTGAAATTATTCTTGTATATAAATAAAAAACAAATTGTAAAAAACATTTCAATGAAGGGAGATAGGGATGGCTGTGAGTGGAGATGGGGAGGCCATATAAAAGTAGATTTTCACTGAAATTATTACTTATTTATAATAATAGGAAAGTTGATTTTGTTGTTGAAGAGAGGTTGTTGCTTAAGAGAGGAAGCAGTGTATACATGTTTTGAAATTATTCTTAAATATAAATAAAAACAAATGGTAAAAACCATTTCAATGAAGGGAGATGGGGATGGCTGTGAGTGGAGATGGGGAGGCCATATACAAGTAGATTTTCACTGAAATTATTTCTATATGTAAAGTTGATTTTGTTGTTGAAGGGAGGTTGTTGCTTAAGAGAGGAAGCAGTGTATACATGTTTTGAAATTATTCTTAAACATAAATAAAAACAAATGGTAAAAACCATTTCAATGAAGGGAGATGGGGATGGCTGTGAGTGGAGATGGGGAGGCCATATAAAAGTAGATTTTCACTGAAATTATTTCTATATGTAAAGTTGATTTTGTTGTTGAAGGGAGGTTGTTGCTTAAGAGAGGTTGCATTGTATGCATGTTTGGAAATTTCTATTGTATATAAATAAAAACAAATTGTAAAAATAATTTCTATGAAGGGAGATAGGGATGGCTGTGAGTGGAGATGGGGAGGCCATAAAATTATGAAAGTTGATTTTCATTGAAATTAGGAAAAGTTGATTTTGTTGTTGAAGAGAGGTTGTTTAACATGATATGCATTGCACATGTGTTGTTATATTGATAGATTCATGTCTGGTGTAGTAATCGGTCATTACTTGTATTAATTTGTCTGTATACTTGTTTTTAATGCAAATATTATTTGTAATAAAATATTTTTAAATATTTTATAAGTTGTTATATTATATTATGAGCAATAGAATATCCAAAGTTTTCTATTCATTCTTGTTGTTATTGTCTTATTGGTAGTATATTGATTTGGTTAATCAAATATACATTGAGGATATTTCATGACCCAGGTAAAAAATACCAAACTTAGTAAAACTCCTTTTGAAACATTATACACTTGCAGATTTATGAATACTTAAATGCACACTTTGTTTTGTTCATAACAGCAGCAGCCATAACTGCAAGGCAACTGTGATGTCACAGTTCATCAGCGAATTATAAAAAAAAGTTATTTCGTAATTATAGTACACTTCTGCAGCATCATTCATCGTACCAGTACAAGTATTCAGAAACTTATCAAAAGCAGCAGCGTTAAACATCATAGTAGCAGGAAACAGAACAGAAAGTATGACAAAAGCCTCCCTGCTGATGTGCATACTGACACATAATGTGGCATACTCAATTGTTCAAGAACACATACACTTTGTTCAATGCTAGGCTGCTTTTGTGTGGTATTGAGAATGAGTTTATTCCTGACATGGAACAGCAGGAAGGTATTAATTTTGCATCATAAACTAGCAACCAACTAGCCATAGCAGTCACATTTGCCTTTTTCATGGCGAGTTGTGTAGTTTGATGCACTAATCCAAATCTTGATCATTGTAAATGCTATTCCATCCATTGTGTAGACATAAATGTATACACTGGACCAATTTACGGGAAAATATGTAACACAAATGGGTAGTATGTATCTGATATTTCCTAAACAATTGTACATAATTGTATTCTGAGTATAACAGGTATAAGATACTGTGTCTTCTTCATGTAAGTTAGAACTTCCAACTAGCCCTTTAGAATGATCTCAGAGTTTAGCGATAACAATATATAAGTTCAATGGCATGAACATTTATGAATAAACATATGATGTAAATAAAATGGAAATTCTGATTGTTGACCCTGTTTCCTTTTAAAAATGTGTTCATGAATTCTAAACATTCATTTAGGATAAATACTGTATTTTTGATAGCAGCCAACAATAGCCAAAATATCCAATGGCTACTGTAGCAAAGTACATATTTTTTGTGTGAAAAAGTAATGTTTTTCCACATTTTTAAAAAATATTGTTTGAAAATGATGCATGTTTTTTAACATGTTTACATATATTTGAATTTTGGCTACTGGATTCAAAAGCTTAGTGCCAGCATAGCTGCTTTGGGTAATTACGAACTGTTTTTGAATAAAAGTGGACAGAAAAAATATATACAGGTTCTTAATTCTGAAAGCTGTTGAGAGGAAGATACTTGGCATCATTGATGGTATGTGTCCAACGCTGTCATCAAGAAATGTTGCCTTTGCTAGCGTATTATCCAGATATAGAAGTGTGGGAAATCTGCTTCAGCATGGGGAGCAACTGTTGAATGAAATCATTCATGAATTATCTATCAGGTAAATTAATCACATATAATTGTACTGATTTTGGGGAAAATCTGCTTCTTGAACTAATATTGGAAAATATCTGCCTATCTGGTATCAATATTATATTTTATTATATTTGCAGAAGAAAAATACATATTGGTGAATTTAAATAAGATACTAGGGATCCATAAATTGCTTTGTAACACCAATGAGATACAACTCATTAATATTAACACAACAACAGATAACTAAATACATGTATAGAGCTTTTGTGTGTTATTATTTCCTAGCAGATCCATTTTGTTTGTCATTTTCAATCTAGCAATCATTCAAAACTTAAACAGTTCATTTTCATGACCTTAAATATGCAAATGTTGCATTGCTCTTATTTAGTATCCATTCTTAGTTTGAAACATACATAGTAATGGTTTGAATTTTTCTTATACAGACTTCCATTTGTTTTGGATGTGCTGACTATCATTGTCACCGATGGAAAGGAACCTAGAGAGAATAAAGTAGCACCTATTGCAGCAGCCTATGCCGTTTTAATGAATGGAAGGTGTGAGAAGTTATTTGCATGGCATCAACTGACAACTATGGTTGCTATTAAAGGCCAGTTAGATGAGTCTGTAAGTCATTTCTTTTCAAATCACATTCCTAGACCTGTCAGACAGTGAAAATTATGCTATTCTCTGAAAACAGGAACCCAGTACTAATCAATGTCTTTTCAGACCATTCTCTATACATATGTAAAGTTAAGATAAACTTGTGTTAGAAGTTTAAAACAATTACATATCATGAAGTAATAACTGCCAATAACAATGCAGATTAAAGTATCTTGTGTAAAGACACACACCAAGCAAGAAGATCAACTGAGGATTGAACCCAGGTTTTTATACAAAGGCCAACATCATAAACACTTGGCCACAGTGCTCCACAACCACTATGCCATGGCACTCATATGTACCTACCTAACATTCTATGTTTTGGCATGTAACCAGAACCACAACATTTTTAGTCACATATGAAACATACACTTATGCTTATAAATTATAAACAGGCCCTGACAAGACTGAACCAATTAGCTGTAACCTGCGACAAAACTTCAACTGTTGGATGAAGCAGGGAATTGTATGGGCACTGGCATAGTTCAGCAGCTTGCCAATAACCCCCTTGTGAAAGTCACTGGAGATAATCTAGATATTTACATCTGGACTGGACACAAATCGCTTGAGATGTCTAATAAAGATTTTCACCTGTTTGCATCAAACCTCATATTCTGCAGAGTTGCCCGACCTGATTTGTACAGCAATGAGGCAAACCAGATTGAATTGGAAAGACTTTACATGGACAACACAAGGAGATATTGATCGACAGTTTTGTTATTCTTCTAGGTAAGTGTAATAAGATCGACAGTTGTATCATATTTATAAACAGCTGAGGTACTCTACAGGCCCCTAGTTGTCAGTTACTATTACCAGTACTTAAATAAACAAATTTCTGTTTGATAACTTATTGTCTTAGCTAATTGATAACACTTTCCTTATTCTTAGTTAAGCTAGTATAATTTACAAATTTTCCAAAGTACATGATTGTGTCAGTTTCTTCCTTGATTGCTTTAAACATTCTGTTTTTTATCATGTATTTTTTATAGGTAGAATACTTGTGGACATGACAGCCTTCTCATGGGTGCTTTCAGTTTTACCGGCTCACATACATCATCCCTATCAGCAAGAGATGAGTCAGAAGTCTCAAGTCTTCCAACTCCCAGTGATGATGAAAAACGAGGCAAAGCATGGAGACTGTGTGGATATTTTAGACAGCTTTGAGAACATCCTTGTAGATGTCTATGAAAAAGCACACGGTATGTTAATAGTTGTCTGGTTAATGTTCACTTCTGTTCTGTTTCATAGATCTGCTTTTTATGAGGATATTTATCGAGTTCAGTGAAATATCAGTTATTTCATCAAGTAATCTTCAAAACAATAGTATGCGAGTGGCAAAGCCACAACTGCAAATGCTGTTTCAAAGATCAGACAACAAAATAAATGTGATATCTTTACTGGACTCAACAAACATTTATTTTATGCTTTAGCAGGTATTTTCTGTCTAAATATTATGAAACTTGCATACTTCACAGTGAATCACCATGATTTTTTTGATTTTTTTAACCGGAAAGCATAAAATAAATGGCATTGTTTATTTCTTGGATTGAAATCTTGCGTTGTTTCTTTCGTAGAAGGTATTTTATCGGAAGAAAAAAATATTTCCTTGTAAGGCAGAAATTACCACAAAGAAAACCAGCTGTTACACATGACAGTGTATAAGAATTATCATGACAGAAAATGTGATAATTTCATTACAAGGAAAAGGGAACAGAGATTTCAAGTCTCTACACTTACAGGATTGGAGACCAGTCTCAAAACTTTAGCTTTTGATTTGTCAATATGGAGACTGGTCTCAATTTCAACCAATCAGATGCTTGAGATTTATGATCTTGGATCCAGGCCTTTACAGTATGCCTTGTGTTTGCAACATTTGTTTGCATGTTGTTAATTGAACATACTTTCTTTTGTTTGTTTTTAAGTTGTAGTTATTTTTATGTGTTCAGAAAGTTACAGTTACTGTTATTTCCCTCCTCCTTTTAGACACAATCCTGAGCAGTATGGAAGTCACTTTTCAGACGGGATATGTTCTGAAAAGGGTAAATATTTTCCTTTTTACCATTATGACAATTCAATTAATTGCATGCTATAAATATAGCAAGCTCGGGTGTTAGCTCATGGTGAGCTATAGTGATCCACTTCTTTAAAGGTAATGATTATATTAAAAGTTATTTAGTCTTTATATAGTAGACATTTATTTTAAATAAAGACTTGTAACTTCTGTCAGTTATAACAGTATAAAGTTAATTTAGATTTTTATAGAGAAATACTTTTTACCATGATATATGACTATAAGACCAATTATTTCCTTCTAAATCAATTGCATTTATTTTTCGAACTTTTGTTTGGGTGCACAGGCGGAAGTGTTGCTAAGGTCGTAACCGGAACTCATGCATGGTATATAAGCCAAGCCCTCGAGCCCATGCCGTCTTTCCAATTTGGAACTGGTGGTGATAACATCGCATTCGCAAATTAAAATCATGCCAGGCAGAGGACGGGGATGAAAGAGGAGGGCGACAGGGCTTTGCTTGGATCACATATGACCGTCAGTTTAGGCTCAGGCAAGCCAACAGGGCCGGATCACGGGCTATAATTAATAATTATTTGTGGTGCAGATGCATGAACCAGACTGATCTTCTGATATTCTGTCCAATGGGCCCCAAAATGGGAATAGGGAAAACAAACCTATACAATTAACTTGCTATGATTTTAACAAAGGTGTTTGCAAATGGTGAAACTGCAAATTTGCACACAACTGTTCGAACTGTGGCAAACCACACAGTGCCACTGAATGCATAGTTAACATAGGGCCTGCCAACAAGGGGTATGAGGAATATGTTGGGGACAACTTAGATCCAAATCCATTTTGTTAGTGAGTTTAGAAAAATACCAAAGCAACATATTGCACAGCTTTAAACGCATTTACGAAATTTCAAACAAAAAATTAACTCGGTACCAGGTGGCCTGAGCTGGAATATGTTCTATGGTTAACCACATTTTGCTGTGAGTCGGCTTTATTCCCACACACCGTGAATACATATGTTGCAGGGTTAAGTTTTTTACCACAATAAACGGTGGGCAGATTATAACTTGACAGTTTTACTGTTAAAAAGCTCTTTGAAAGATTGCTGTAGATTCATAGTAGAGTTAAAGATTATGAATTTTTGGGGAAAAATGCTAAAGAATCATTTTCGAGTGGCGGAAAAATTCTCAATGGGGACAGTCATGCATGTTTTCTCTGAATGTCGGTCTATAATGATACAAAATTCATTCAATTAGTTGGACTTTGGGTCGCTGTGAATGATGGCTCATGATACTCAACACAGAGACTCAATTTCCACTGTATTAAGTCTGCTCTAGATATTTTCTTTCGAATTACTCGGTTTTGTCCGGAATAAGCATTTGCTTGGCAAATCTCGAGTTGCACATAGGTCTGGTCAGGAAGTCTAGATTGGGTATGGCTACCCGTGTCACATAGGTAAGAGCATGGCTGCTCAGGGTGTTAGTAAGAGCATGACTGCTCGGTATCATTAATCGGTATGGCTACCAGCATTGTACTAGTAAGAGCATGGCTGCTCGGCATAACTGGTCCTTTTGTCTAAAGGGTATGGCTACCCGCGTTCAACTCATATTTGTGTGAGCAGGTCTGCTCAATAGGTTTGTAAGAGCATGGCTGCTCAATATGTCTAATGGGTAGGGCTACCCGCATTGTACTAGTAAGAGCATGGCTGCTCAAAATGTCTAATGGGTATGGCTACCCGCATTTTACTAGTAAGAGCATGGCTGCTCAATATGTCTAATGGGTATTGCTACCCGCATTATACTAGTAAGAGCATGGCTGCTCAAAATGTCTAATGGGTATGGCTACCCGCATTGTACTAGTAAGAGCATGGCTGCTCAAAATGTCTAATGGGTATGGCTACCCGCATTGTACTAGTAAGAGCATGGCTGCTCAAAATGTCTAATGGGTATGGCTACCCGCATTGTACTATTAAATGGGTATGGCTACCCGCATTGTACTAGTAAGAGCATGGCTGCTCAATATGTCTAATGGGTATGTATGTAAGAACACAGTTGCTCGTGAGGTCAATGGAGCATGGCTGCTCAGTAAGCAGGTGATACAGCTGTCAGGCAGGGCAGCATTTAAAGGCTTCACATCTGACCACTCCTAGTAAAAACTAAATACACATGCATGCCTGTCCCCTGTCCCCTCAGGGAACCAGACTCACTTTGGCATTATCCTTATGAGTCGATCACGTCACGGCCACTATTCCCCAATATTAACAATATAGTCATTATTTGTACGATATTCTCCCCTTGTTCATAACTATATGTATAGAGGAATAAATAGTTGTTAGGCACAGTCATTGTTGTTATGTGATGAAAGTTTTACCAAAATAAATGCATTGTGTTACCTAAAGAAGAAACTTTTATCTCATTTGGAAGACTTACATGTATGATCAGTTAGTGTAACAGAAAGTTTCATTAATTCTAAAGGGTCTGATAACATCCTGCAGAAATTCAAAGTACCAGTTGGTGGTGACCAATTGACAAGAGTTAGACTGGAAGAGGCAAAGCACCTGCGTATGTTAGCCACAACACCAAAGAAAGGTTTGAAGACCTTCAGCTATTCATTATAGAGCTATGGCACATGAAACAAGACTTCCTGGAGGTGAGGCAAATTTGTCACACACAGTGGTTCAGCTATGGCTAACTGTTCATTTCCTTGATCAAAATATGTCCAAAGTAATTTCTGATTATAGTATTATGTATTTTACACCCTCTTCACAATGAGCTCGGTATTTGTTACCACCAAACATTTGTAGATCTTCCAGAATAAAACTTCTGTTGAATGCACAAAGTTTTTTCTGTAATTGCATATGCTGTAAACAGAAATACTTCAAAAATGAAAAATATTTTATCACAATCAAACATTTTGTGTTGGAGCAGTTATTTTTAGCTCAGCTGAGTATATGAATTGTGTTCAGTCATTGTCTGTTGCATGTGAAAATATTTTGGACTAAATCATGAAACATTGCCAATTATAGTTCTTAATCATTTTCAGAAAGCTTACGAAGAACTCTACAGTGCTAAGTCATTACGTCAGCCAGGAACATTGTACCATTTTAAATCAAAATTACAAAGAAGTGATGTGAATGGAAAAGTAAAAGGTGCATTCAAGCCCCATCTTGATCAGATTGTTCTTGTTGGTAAACAAATGATTGCAAAACAGTTTCTGGAGTACTTTGGTATGGAGGATGCCACATCACCCCCGACTAAAAACATTCCACCTTCTGGAATTCAAAACAAGTCACTTACTGAAAAGTCACAGGAAATACATGCAATGTCAAGGACATTTTTATCACACTATGGGTATGATAAAATGTTTGAAAGAAATGAAGATTCAGCAGATGAAGTGTATAATAACTGCAGTAATTTATGTCATTGGGTACTTCAGTTGATACAGCTGGAAGACAATGCCAAAGAAGGAGACATGATTCGTGTAATACCAAGTCTGATGCACTGTGTGCCATTCTTCTTCTCACACTCGCGACTATCTTAGTATTCTGTTGAGTGCCTAGACTTCATCTTAAAATGTGAGTATCTTTTAAGCCCACTACAAAGAATTAGAGTTCTAGAAGGTGTGTTCACAAATTAACCTGGTCGACACAATAAGAACAACATTGTTCTTTCACAGTATTTTCAGATTTACAGAAATCAAATGTTTCAAGAAGCATTTCACGCAAACACCTATGTTTATTTTTACAATATTCTATGATATCTTGTTCTATTCCTGGTAAATATTTGGAAACATCTCTGTTACTGTAATACAACAGTGCAGATGCATTCTGACCCCATCCGCCTGCACGGTCAATTTCCTGGAGGTACTGTGACTGACTTCTGGGTGGTTTTCCATGAATAAACCTGACAACTGAAGGAGGGTCAAAACCCATACCAGAGACTGATGAAGTTAACACCAGTCTTATCCTAGGTTTCTCAGACTGCAGGTCAGTGACTGTGGTTTCTAGAACCTTCTTGTCCTGGTTTGAGCATAAAACTGCATAACAAGATGTTGTTATATCTTCTTTATCAAATAAGAACTGCAGGTAAGTAGTAGCCTGGATTATATAAAAGAGTGGCATGAACATTAGCGTAATGGGATCATTATCAGGATTCTTCTTCAGGTTATTGCATTCCTCTTTGAAAATCTGCTCATAAATTTCAAACACATCCTGGTTTTGTATTTTCCAAAATTGTTTAAGAAAAAGTTTTGTGTGTCGGGGCTCTCTTGGACAACAACTGGTTTGTCTAAACCTAGTAAAGAGGGCAGTTTCTTCATCTGGGAGACAGTTAAGGTGCCACTTGGAGCAATGAATGGCTGTTGGTCAAATATTGCTGACAATGGCTTGAGCTTCTGGTAAGCTGTTCTGAATTCTGCTCCCCTGATATGATATTTTTTTTCTTGGTATCCCACTGTTGAGACTTATTTTTAAATACTAGACAATGTCTTTGATATCAACAATGTCTTCGATTTTCTATGTTAAAATTGTTTTGAGTTCAGTCAATTATTGTAACAGCCTGAAAAAATTGGGTCAATCGCCTAATTATAATGTTTGGCGTGGGTTTAGTCACGTGTCATAACAAAGGCCAAAACCGCGCGCTTTTCTCCGGATGTCGCGGAGGAATATAGGTAAATCAATTGGTAAACAAAATAGTCCAATATTGGTTGGCATTTTTCTCTGTACTTTCTGGAATTTCTGAATATAAAACCAGTGTTCAATACCGAACAACTCGAGTGCTTTCAGCGCTTTGATTATGGTATTACAACCATATACATGTATATCGCATCATGCTGTTAGAGCGTCTGCAACCAGTGAACAGACTACAGAGTTACAGTGTTAAGCCTGATCTGATAGCATATCCCATGAGTGAACAGTGTAGATCCAGATCAGCCTACTCATCAGTGCAGTCTGATCTGGATCTACGCTGTTCACTGTTAGATTCAGTAGAATATTTCTGTTGACCAAAAAGCAAAACAGAGTAGATCCTGATCAGACTATATGGATGTGCATAGTGATCTGGATCTACACTGGTCACCCATGTGATAAAAGGCGTATAGTTGAATGCCCTTTCAGAATCAAAGATCAGTTTATTCAGCAAATATTATAATGGTAATGCAGAGTGTATGTTTTTTATCTCAAATTTGGGAACATGACCCATAGCCAAAGAATTGGGAATTTTATCTAAATTTGGGAAAACTCAAATGATTAAGATGTTATCATATTCAGGAATTTTTATTAGATTTGGTTTCAAAATATATGGCAATTTCTATAACTTTAATTTTGAAAACTTTGAATTGGGATTTTTTTTACCAAAAATTGGGACAAAAAGATACGGTTTTCAATCGGGAACATAGCCCATTATCAGCTATAAAATCAGCCAAAAAACCACTGGAGTATGAGATGATTAAAGCCTTATGGGGAATTTGATCTTCAATATGCAAACAACATAATCTATCAATAGCCTCCGCCAGGATTTGAACCTAGATCTCTATCCACATGACATGGACAGCGTTCTAACATTGAACTACAAAGGCTGTTATTGTAGAAATATACTGCCTGGAAGCATTTTTCGATATTAATAGGAGTAATGATTATATAAATTTATGCTTCCCCTAGCATTCTGAAAATGAGAATAGTTTGGATAAGTCTACTTCATCAGCGTCCCTCATAATTAAGTTAAAGAAAAACCAGAAGTTAAAGAAACACCAGAAGTGTTAAGTAGGGCCTTGGGGTGGCAAAATACAATTCACCTCCCCTTCTCCACTCATCAATCACACCTAAGTCGTCCATCTCAGATTCTCCTCCCTCCTGATCTGCAAATGACAATCTACATGCTGCTACACCGTGATTTTTTTAGATATTCAATTTGCTGATTCTGAATTATATTCAGGGGAGTGACAACAATTACCACTGGCTTCTCAATGTTTACTTTCACTTTGGCAGCCAATCTGGGCAAAACTTGATAAATTAAGCTTTTGCTGTAGCCAACCGGGAGGTTTGCAATTATGTCTTTCGTTGGACACTAAATAACTTGAAAAATCCATTTGTTTGATATGACACACTGATTGGACCATAAATAGCAGTATCTGATAAATATCGAGTTTTGGTATGCAGCCCTAGAATACAGTGGTATAATAAATAAACAATTTTAACAAATGTTACAATTGAAACATCCGTTTGAGCTAAACACAACACCCAGATAGTTAAATTCTTGGACGATTACTAACTCAGAACCATTGAAATACCATTGTAACCTAAGTCTTCAACAAACATTGAGAAAAATAGTGGTGAACATATTTCACCCTGTTTTAATCTGACTGCTATATTGATAAAGTCAGAATAGTTTTGGTCATGCCTAACATGACACTTTACAAAATCAAACATTGATTGTACTACACAAAGCATTTTTCCATTGATCCCGAGTTTAAACATCTTATACCACAGTGTGTTCCTGTATATACTGTCAAAACATTTTTTCATGTCTAGGAAAGCACAATAAACGCGTTTACCGTTACTTATCATGTGATTTATTAAACAAGGTAGTGAAATTATAGCGTCCGTTGTGGACAAGCCCTTCCGGAAACCAAATTGCGTGTCAGAGATGACTTGGTTGTTATCGCACCAATCAGATAAACGTTTATTGAGAATTGATGTAAATATCTTCGAAATACAACTAACCAAGGTTATACCCCTATAATTATTTGTGTCATTTTCATCACCCTTTTTGTATAGCGGTATGATGATACCCTCCATCCAACTTGACGGGAAATGCCCACTTTCAAATATCAGGTTGAATAAGTCTGTTAAATGTGAAATCAAAATATCGCCTCCTTCAATGAAGTATTCATTTAAAAGTTCGTCTGATGAGTGTGCTTTGTTTCGCTTTAGAGCTTTAACGCCACATTCACTTCCGATGCCGTAATTATTTGATAGAGTTCTTCAAAAATTGGATCGTCATGTGTTCAATTGCGCTCACAGAATTCTTCGGTCACATCGTCAGTCGTAATGTTTATATCGTTCGCCAAATTTTTGAAATATTCGCAAACCTCCAGAACGTTAATATTTCCTCCCTTTAATTTAGATTTCCTATTAAAATATCGCCAAAAGGCACATGGCTTTTTCTTTTTTAGTTGTTAAATTTCTAGCATTTTCATTGCACAAAAAGACCTCTTTTTTCGAGCTATCAACTTTTATACGATTTTTTCTTTTCGAATAGTGATTGGCGAAACACCATTAAAAACTCTTAGAGCATTCAAATACTCGTCCTTCAATTGTGGGCATTCATTGTCGAACCATTCAGAGTTTCGAATAACCTGTTTTTGACAAATTTAGAGTTTTTGATGTTTGACTGAACAATGAGTTTTTTGAACAATGAGTTTTTTTAACAATGGTTGTGCAACATCATTAATCAGGTTGACAAATTTATTTACTGTAGAATTTACTGTGTCAACATCCTTTCTGTCTATCTGATCAAATATTGAATTAAAGTTTGGCAATTTGAAATGAGTTTGTTCCTAAATAGTTCTCGCTTTTCGCAATCCCATTTGAAGCGACTATATTCTACTGGTTTGTTTTGATCTGCCAATAGAGTTATTTTAAGCGTCACAATATTCAACTCGAGCATAGCATGATCTGAGAAAATATTAAAGTCTGTTACATTAAATGCACTAATGCATGCAAAGTCATCCGGATTACACAAAAGATAGTCTATAACTGAACATCCCGTGCTCCCACACTACGTATATGATCCACTGCCTTCTACACTACGTATATGATCCACTGCCTTCTAAACAGCCGTTACAAATACGCATACCAGTCGACATACATAGATCTAACAACTGCAGTCCTTGTGTATTATTAAGTTTATCCATTGAGGTTCTTCTTACGGGTATGTCGGGAACATGATTATAGAATAGTAAATATTCATACCAGTAATGCTACAACTGATGTGGTGCCAACGATCACAATTGTCACATGTTATAGCTCTAGAGTTGAGGTAGATTCGTCTCAGACAAAACAAGCACGGCGGAGCTGGCATGGTGATTTTCTTTTTAACTTTAACTCTTATTATTTAATCAAATTTTGGAATGTGTATGAAATTACCGTATGAAAACGTCGTATGCACAACGCGATATTGGGTGGGTGGGGTAAGTGGGTCTCTATGGGTCACATGTCTTAAGATTTAAACGTGATCGAATATAACGCGATCGGGAGTCTTTGGACCCCCCCGATCGCGTTATAACGGAGTTGCAGTGTATTAGACAAGTTCGAGAGTTTTAAATGGCATTATGGAACATATTAAATCAAATGTATCTTGTATAAATATCATTTTTCAACTCGGGAAATAAAAGATAAACAAATACAAATGTACTCATAACAGGATAAGATTAAGAAAACATTTATCATTATTTGAATTTATTATAACATGTAAATATCTTTTTTATAAAGCGGGCCGTTTTGACCGACAATAGGGGTCGTTTTGACCGAAAATCCGGTCTGTTTGGACAGCGGGCCATTTTGACGGGAGCGGGTCAATTCGTCCTAAAAACGATGTTCGTCGAGGGTCAATTTGGCCCGGGTAAATTAGGCACACTTTTAAACCATGGTCCATTCGGCCCACTTTTAAAGTGGAGAAGTTGTGATTCATTAACGGTTCTGGAATAGCATTATTTTAATTTTACAAGATGTTTAATTATATTTGTATGAATTTGTATGCCTCTCTATTTGAAAAATGTACGCTTTCAAATAAATAAAAATATTTATACATATGCTTAGTTGCGTTTTTCATTGCCTTTGTTGTTTCGTGTTTGTATATTGTTGTATGTCTTATAAATAATAAATTAAAACAGTTTGTTGCATAAATAAATGTTATTTGTGTACCTAATATATTTGTGAGTTAAACAGCATTCTTTTCAAGTAGAATCTTCAAAGATACAGTAAGAATCTCTGCACTTGGTGTGCATAATTCCGATAAAAATGCCGGTTTTAAGCAGAAAAATCACCGAAGAGTGGTTAAAAACATAAATGAATCTTGATTCATCACATCATCACAAACAATAAAACTTAAGCAACCGCAATAAAGCATGTTCCCAATATTTTTAAAAAGTGTGCCAAATTGACCCATGACAAACATAAATTTGTGCCGAATTGACCCAGGACGAATATCGTTTTTAGGACGAATTGACCCGTATCCGTTATGACTGCATACCCTTTAATAGTCCTACAAATATAACTCCTAGCATTTGTATTATTCACGTTTTACCTTCATTTTGATGATATTTTACATTTTACGTTTTCTGTCAAATGCAGAGTCATATGGGATATCGTCATTTTCCCATAGCACTTTTTATATAGGGGCCGATCGAAATTTGGTCGAAATTTGGTCGGGATGATTTTATGCATATAAAATCAAATATTTCACCAATAAAACTTATGACACTTTAATAAATAATCAATTATGGTACAGTTGCAACAAAAACTATGAATGAAACACTTGCCTTGATAATGCAAATTGAGTTTAAATCCGATGGGTAGTCGAGTAAACAGCTCTATGTAATGGCGAACGGTGACATACAGCGTGTTGTTTACATTGTGATAATTACCATTTTTTGTGTTTTTCGTTGGTGTTATTTCCGCATTCTATCCTCCATCTTGGAGTCAACAAGCCACGATCAGCATCCTCTTCTAACAGCAATCTATTCTAAACACCAGACGCATCATAGTTAAGCCTCCAATACCTAAAAAGAGAAAATAAAACAAAAAATAACCAAACCCGGAAGTAAAAATGAATAAGTCCGCCATCTTGGAAATGAAAGGATAAAACCCAATCTAATCAGTACGGTCAAACCAATCAGCTTATAACATAATTTTCATCAAATAGAAAAGTCTAAATACCAAGAAAACGATGTAAACACGTTGAGGCAACAATAAACATGTGATTAAAACCACCATACCAGTTAATTCACGTAGAATTCATCGTAAAATAAACAAAAATATATACCTCCCAATCTCCGACACCTAACATCCATGATCGGAATAATAAAATATGATAAAAACCGGTAATGACCGTACCAAACCGTAAAAGAAACAAATGAAACCTTTAGGTCCTTCCTATAATATGGACTAATTTTCAATAACATCAAATTATGAAGAATAAACATAATATCAATAATATCAACAAAACTTAACAACATGTGTTCCGGATGGGTGCAAATGGGTTTTACTTTGGTATAATATGAAGTAGAATAAATTGTTTGAAAAGATGTAAATTTTTGTATCACTAAAAATAAATATAATATGTAAATATTGTAAGCTTTTAGTATCAAATGTTTAATAAAGGTATTAAGCCCATAAAAGATGTTCTAATTAAGGCTGTTTTGTTAGGAGACAAAGTCTAAGTAGTTGTTGCATTTAGTCCAATAAAAGTGTATTGTTCTTCAGGCTCATGAATCAAATTACATTCAGGGATGAAGGGCAAGCTCTCTATCGATTGACTTATTAAATACAAAATTAATAGAAATTAATTAATAAGCCAGCTGAATAGTTTCCTCACATACAATTCTACATACCAGATGGGATTTAAATCCAAAGACATGTTGCATATTTTTTCTTATCATCATACACCAAGGATTCCTTTCTTGACAACAGCATTAAATACATCAGTAATTATCAGTTAATAACTTATAGAAAAGGTTTTAACCAACTTTTTTTCATTTTTAATCATCTAGCAACTTGATATAAAATATCCATAGATATATAAGTTGCTTTCCTTACAATAGATATACATCAGAATGCATGGGTTTACCCTACAATACTGTGGAAACAACAATATACCTTTAAATTATGTTCCCAGCACAAAGATCAAACACAGGTCAGACTGAACTTCAATGGATCAATAATTAACTTTGATTGCCCCCCCTAGTATAATCGCATTTAGCTAATTCTGAATTGTATCCATTGAATGCATAGATATAACTAACTTACTTCTTCAGAAACATTGTATACAACTCCGGTTTCATTTTGTCCTTTATCTTCTTGCCTAACTCTTTCAATGATATATCTGAAGTCTGAATATAATAATATAGGTTATATCTGATAAATGATCTATGCCATAACAAAACCTGTTTTCATGTCATTGGTTATCATATATCGAGTATTTTCCAATCAAAGTTCTGAAGTCTCAAACTAAGGGCTTTGTCTGAAGATGTTCCAGAGGCTTAATTGTGATTTATAGAATTAATTATATCTGTTAGAAAATGTTAAAACCTGAAAATATACTTTTTGGTCACTAATACAGGTTTAGTCGTGGCACAGCTCACATATAAATAATGTGATATAAGATAAAAATGCCACTTGCTAAATGGTGATCAATGCCTATCAATTACTCCAGCGGTATTGAGTACAAACCATCCTGCCTAAACCACACCTCTGCAGAGCAAAAACCTGTCTACAAAGACAGAAATTTCTTTTTCTTTTCTAATCAAATTAACTTTCAAAGATCAGTTTATTCAGCCTACATTATAATGGTAATGCAGAGTGTATTTTTTTTATCTCAAATTTGGGAACATGACCCATAGCCAAAGAATTTGGATTTTTATCTAAATTTGGGAAAAGTCAAATGATTAAGATGTTATCATATTCAGGAATTTTTTAATAGATTTGGTTTCAAAATAAACTGACACGAAAAAGAAACGCAACAAGTATTGTAACAGTCGATATTTATAACATAATTGATGTTTAGCCATACAAACTTGCGTATTTAGCAAAAGTAAACATAAAAGAAAACAATTTCATTATCAAAAACAATAATTTCGTCTGAGATCACGTTTTCCACGCGTCAACGTCAGTACAGTCAACAACGCGTATGACCACCATTATTCTGTATGACAGCCTGCACTCTACGCTCCATGGAAGTGCACACATTTCTGTGAACACGTCTTGGAATGTTGTTCCATTCCTGTCGAAGAGCCTGAGTCAACTCATTAACGTTGTTAGGAGCATGAGGATGTCGACGTAACCTGCGTCCAAGTTCGTCCCACATGTGTTCTATTGGATTGCAATCTGGAGATCGCGCAGGCCATTGTAACACGGGGACATTGTTTTGTTGTAGGAACTGTCTTGTCACTATAGCGGTGTGTGGACGAGCATTGTCATGCATAAACGTTAGTCTCTGACGTTGACGAAACATTGGCACAACGTGAGGTCGAAGAATCTGATCAATGTAACGTCTCGCGTTTAGATTACCATTACAAACAACAAGGGCGGACTTGAAGTTGGAATTTATAGCTTACGGATAAACTTCACGTACACAGTTATTTGCAAAATGTTCGTTGCGGCGTCTGTATATTCTGACCCTCCCGTCAGCGTGATGGAGATTAAATCTTGACTCATCGCTAAATACGACAGTTCCCCCACTGACGTCGTCGGTTATTTAGAGCCCAGCGTTGCCTTTCCTGACGATGACGTCGGGTAAGAGCCTGACATCGAGCTGGACGACAGCAGTAAATCCCACGTTCACGCAAACGATTTATCACTGTGTCACGGTGAATTGGTCGTCCACGATTTCCAATCACAGCATGTGACGTGGATTGCGCCGTCACGAACCTATCACGTAAATGCAGTTGACGTATCATATTATCTTGACGTATGCTTGTCACACGTGGCGCACCGGAACGTGGACGGTCATCAGCTGTTCATGTAACGTTAACACATTCAACTAACCTCGAAATTGTTGATCTTGAAACATTATACTGTCCAGCTACCACAGTCTGTGTAATTCCACAGGCTAAAACTCCCAAAATTTGATTCCTTTCTGCCAAATTTAGCCTTGGCATATTGATTAAAGAATTAAATTCGTGTTGAGTATACCTTTTGTACAGTAAATAAATGAGGCAATGTACACAGCAAGTTTTGTATCGATTCGCCTCGTGGTAAGACAGCACGAGGTGCACGAGCATTTTGTGAAGCGCTGTTTAGATGACCGGAAGTGATGTATTGAATGCAAAATAATTGATGGCGCGTAGAAGGTATACCGTGTAGCATACATGTATATGAATATAGCATTGATATTTGCTCTAGAAACAAAATGGTGGGGAAATATGTTTGTTGCGTTTCTTTTTCGTGTCAGTTTATATGGCAATTTCTATAACTTTAATTTTGAAAACTTTGAATTGGGAATTTTTTTACCAAAAATTGGGACAAAAAGATATGGTTTTCAATCGGGAACATAGCCCATTATCAGTTATAAAATCAGCCAAAAAACCACTGGAGTATGAGATGATTAAAGCCTTATGGGGAATTTGATCTTCAATATTCCCTCCAAACAACATAATCTATCAATAGCCTCCGCCAGGATTTGAACCTAGATCTCTATCCACATGACATGGACAGCGTTCTAACATTGAACTACAAAGGCTGTTATTGTAGAAATATACTGCCTGGAAGCATTTTTCGATATTAATAGGAGTAATGATTATATAAATTTATCTGTGCAGGGGCCACAGGGCTTCCCCTAGCATAACACAAGTTGCAAATTGAACATCAGGTAAAAATTTGACAGTCCTTATAATTTATATTTACTGCCTGTTTGTATAAGTTAAAATAACTTTGAAAGCCACCTATCACCACAGATAGGAAAGTATTAGTGTAGTAGTCAGGCAAAAATGATCATGTGGTTTAGTATGTAGTTTAAAAAGCTTTCTACTTAAAATAACTTTTATGCCCAATCGTATCAGTCAAATAGTTGAGTGTATTGAGTGTCACTATACAAGATATGTGTCAGCAGAAACAAAAATAATAGATGCAAACTGAGTGACATCAGTCTGAACCCCATATAATTATGTCAACATACTCAAAGTTGTAAGCTGGGGAGTTCCAGGCTGGGGTGGGTCTTTTTCCAACTTCCTCATAACTACAAATAAATACAATCATTCTCAAAATAAATCCACAGAGAACAGAGATTTTTAGGATGTTACACATTTATGTTGCGGTTATTTTAACACAACCTTTTTACAAAATCCACTCATCAGATATTTATATAAGCTAAATGAATTTTGTAAAACAAAAAATAGGAACCTGTTTCAAAAGAATCAGCATAAATTAATTCTGTGTATTCGCACAAGTTTGCTACCATGTTGCAGCATTTGCAATACAAAACACTTTAATTGCTAAAAGTTTAACAATACAATAATTGATCATGGACAAACGAAATCAACTAATATCTGTAGAGAGGTCCATAAGCCACAGGTGTCACTTATTTTACTGTCTATGCTAGTGATGTGGTTTGGATACAGGAAATAGAGATGGTTTATCAAATGGTGTTTTATGGTAGATTGATGGGTTTGGTCAGTTCACTTTTCAGTGAAAGATGTACTGAAACACAAATTTAACATTATTTTTAACTACAAAATACTAGCATGTGAAGTTTCATGGATGTAAGCCCACTGGTTGCTAAAATATCCCAGAAAGTCAGGGGCAGGAACACTCAAGACACATTTTGACTGAAATTTGACCATCATTTTTTTTCAAAATTTAATAAAATCAAAATTTCACAAACCTCAATAACATCCCTTTAGCCACTGATTTCTATTGTCATTAGATACTAGCATGTGAAGTTTCATTGATGTAGACCAACTGGTTACTAAAATATTAAACTTCAAAAATTTGCCATCTAGGTGTCTGCCCAGTTTTTTTTTGCCCTCTTTATTCTATAGTAAAACTACCAGTTTTGCACAGAAAGTGTGACCTCCACGACGCATTTCCAACTATCTGGAGTATTTAGTTTCAATAACATAACTTATTATAATTGAATTACAGCTTTACAAAGAAAAAATAAGGTAAAAGATTTTTTATAGGATTTGTCTCCCCTTAATCATTCTAAAATCTATTTTCTGCTGCATAAAACAGTTAATTTCGTTACGTCAAAATTATGATCGATGAAATAAGGTGAAGTTACTTCCCTTAAATAACAATCAACAAATGGTGTGAAATGTTTTCCTGTTAATATTTGTTTTTTACAAATTAATACCTTATAATTCATGCACTCTGTAGTGGTATGGACTGTTTGTTGAATAATACAGGTATATCAAGTCATACCATGGACAATGTCAGGTTCCATTCTGGCACAGGTTACACATCTGAAATGTGAACAGTGTAGAAATTCACAATTTAACCATAACCCAAGTATACCTAAAGGTAAACACAAAATATAAGTTTATTGTTCACTAAAGTGTGACATATAAAAGGTCTTCTATTTAGGTCTGAAAATTAAGCAGTGAAGTTAATTACAAGTTAACAAATTTTGTTAAAGTACCTCTGAGGGAAAATCTTGAGAAGCTCACACAACTTCCTGTAGGTTGCACAGTTCAAGTGACATCAATACAGATCTAGTAACATAGGGCCTGCAGAAAATACAGAACATAACTAGTTAGCAATGTTTGAAATGTATTGTTATTGGATTACTAACTCCAGTTAGATGACTTGTCTGATAGGTAAATAAAACTACCCACTAAATAGCAACTAAAAGTAAAGCAATCCACAAGTATTTGTCTAGATAGCTAAGAAATAAAATGAGGATATTTCTTTCATGTACCAAACACAGTCTAGCCATAGTGCGCAATATTAGCATTACATGTTTGTAAATAAAGTCAAGTTTGAGAAACACGAAAAATCGGTCAATGGCACTACTGGGAATCGAACCCAGGTCTACGGATTGCCGGTCCGTTATGCTTACCACTTCACCACAGCGACCTGACGTCATTTACGTGTAAATTTATCATATATAAATTTATGATTACGGTAAACTACACTTTGGACGAAGACTGCCAGTAATATTTATACAAATATAGAATAGTAATTCACACGACAGCAGCCTCAAGCATTTTCTACTAAGTAAATTATTATTATTATTATTATACCACATTTATATAGCACTTTTATCATACATACATACGTTCAAAAGTGCTTAACAAATAAATATACATACAAACAAACAAGCTATAAACAAATCTATACAGCTGTTAAAAACTACAAATCATAAAATGCAACACTAAAGCGGTAAACTATTAAACTTTTAAAGAACTGTTTAAAAATAAAAACACACATAAAACTGAACAATTAAGGCTTATGTTAATGATAACAATTAGTTCTCATATATCTCAATAAAAAAGTGTGTTTTCAGGTCTTTTGACGTATTCCGGGGATTGACCATTCAAGGCTCTGTATGTAAGAGTAAGTGTTTTGTACTGTACTCTGCACTGCACAGGTAGCCAATGAAGTTCTTTGAGCACGGGGGTGATGTGGCTGTAACGGGAAGTCCTGGTGATAATACGAGCTGCTGTGTTCTGAACATTTTGCATTTTTTTCATCACGGTCATAGGCATGCCATTCAGCAACACGTTACAGTAGTCGAGTCTTGATGTGACTAGAGAGTTCACAAGAGTTTTTGTGGCGTCACTAGTAAGGTATCGTCTGATATGACCTATCTGCCATAATTGACCATAGCAAGATCGACAGACCGAGTTCACATGCTGCTCCATGTCCATCCTCGAATCCAGCATCGCTCCAAGATTCCTAACACAGGTAGTTGGCTTTATCTCAGAAGCTCCAACACTCACAGATAAATCAGAAACAAGATTGGCATTGTGTTTTGATGTAAACAGTATTACTTCAGTTTTAGCATGTTGTCATGCATCCAAGACACAATGTCATCTAGACAGGCCTCAATACGACTTAATGCCTCAACCTGGGAATCCATATCTGTTGGTTCAAAAGACAGGTAAAGTTGTGAGTCATCGGCATAAAAATGATGCTTAAGTCTATGATTTCTGCAAATGTCACCAACTGGCTTGGTATACATGATGTAGTTTTTGGGTCCTAAGACCGATCCTTGAGGCATGCTGTACTTCATCAGTACTGGTTTTGAAAGTTCGCTGTCAATACACACAGTCTGGTAACGATCCCTAAGGTATGATGACATCCATGCAAGTGGTTTTCCTGCAATTCCAAAGTGATGCTTTAAACGATTTAAAAGAGTGTTGTGATCAAGGGTGTCAAAAGCTGCAGACAGGTCGAGTAGCACAAGTACTGTGACTTTATTTTGGTCAAGAGATTGGAGAATATCATTCTGGACTTTCAGTAAAGCTGTCTCAGTGGAGTGGAGCTTTCTATAGGCAGACTGATGTTCCTCATGAAGGTTGTTCTGTACCAGATGCTGTTCTAGACGCACGTCAACTACCTTTTCAAGAACCTTAGAAATGAAGGGTAGGTTTGAAACAGGTCTGTAATTCTTGAGTGTGTTTTGATCAAGTCCAGGCTTTTTTAAAAGAGGTCTTATTCGTGAGCATTTAAAGGATTTTGGTACGTTCGCAGTTTCAAGCGAGACGTTGATGATCTTTGTCAACACAGGTAATAACTCATCTATGCACATCTTTAGAAACCATGTTGGTAAAGGGTCTATTTCACACGATTTATTTGGGGATCGTTGAATGATCTTCTTCACCTCTTCTTTTGAAGCTGGCGTAAATTCTACAAGCTGGCATACAGTTGATGGTTGATCTACTTGTGTTACTGACCGCGAGTCAGACTGATCGGTGTGTGTGGTTATTTCACTACGAATAATTTCAATTTTATTGATAAAGAAGTCACTAAAGTCTTGAGCTAGTTCATTAGACTGTTTGTTTGAAGGTAAGATGGTCTCATTCGCGCCTCCTAATAAGTTTTTGGTAATCTTAAATAAACTCTTGTGATCCCGCCCACACGATTCTATCTTGTCCGAGTAATAACTAACCTTAGCCTGTCTGAGTAACTTATTCACACAAGCACATTGATTTCTGTATATTTCGTGGTCAATTGTGAGTTTTATTTTGAGCCATTTGCATTCTAACTTTCATCTTAAGTGTTTGGCATCGTGGAGGTCTTCTGTATACCATAGACATGTAGGTCATAAAACGATTGTTTTGGTCCGTAGAGGAGCATGTTGATCGATTAAAGATGATATTTCATTTGTGTATGTGTTCACAAGCTCTTCATGATCAGTGGATTCCAAACAGGCACTGAGAATGTCTGAGTCCATAATGTCATTCTTAAAAGAATCAACGTCGATTGAGTGCAGTTTTCTATAAGAAACAGTTTTCCTCACAGGGGAAGGTTTAGCAGCCTGAACGGTCAAGGTTACAGCAAAATGGTCTTGTGCCACTTGACCCGTGTTGTCGGACAGTCCAGGATCTGTGACCGCTACATTTGATACTATTTTGTCTGTATCCCTAGTGATGATAACATCCAGTGTGTGGCCGCCGACATGTGTTGGTTCATTAACATGTTGCCGCATGCCACATGATTCAAGAGTGCTTATAAACTTTGCAGCATCCCGGTCCGTGGGAACGTCAAGATGGAAGTTTAAATCCCCAACTATTAAAATGTTCTTGTCTATCGTTGCATATCTGGCTAGGAAAATTGGCCATTCCTGTTCAAGAAATACACTTGTCTTTAAACCGTTTTCCCGTGTTGGAGGTGGCCTATATACTACCGCTAGGCGTAGAGAGTAGCCGCTGACAACTAAATTACAGTCCATATATTCAAAGTTTAAGAAGTCATTGTCACTGCTTGATGTAACAATACGAAAGGTCTATTGCAGTTTTGTATATGAGTCCGACACCCCCGCCGCGCCTACTGCCACAGCGAGGGATGTGTTTGAGTTGGTAGCCACTTGGTAACAGTTCACTGATGCATGCTTTATCCACCGAAGTACCTAGCCATGTTTCAGTCACAGCAACAATGTCAAAGTTATTTGAAATTATATGATCAGACAGTGACAGTGTTTTGTTCTTAACTGATCTTGGATTAATACAGCACATCTCCATATAAGTTTTCCCTTTGGCAGCATTTCCAGGTTCAGATTTTATCTTGATAATGTTTGAATTGTTTTTAGGGCCCTTATCCTTAGTTGCAGTAATTGGTAAAGTTTTCATAGTTTGATTTTGTTCTTCCTGTAACACAGTGGAGATTGCTTGAGGCAGAGTTTGTAGGTTGTTTACATTGACTCCCTGATTAGTGATTAAATGATAGGGCGGTCAGAGATATTTGGCCAAGAGCACCAGAACTCAGACAGCAGTAGTGGTGGACAGCAGCTGTGTGACCATGTATATAGGAGGATCAGATACCTCTACCTTAGATCCAATCAATTGAAACAATTTCAATATGCATTATGGATCCAAGCATAACTACAGTGACATCTGGCATCAGCCTAGCTTGACAATTGATTATTGTCAGAAAATTAAAGTGTACTAACTCCAATAACAAGGCCTCAAAAAGGGTCCATATCATTATTTTCTGTGACTATCTCATGTTGACAGATCACATTTGATGCCGCTCTAGGAAGAGTTCTTGAACCAAACCATGATTCCTCTTTACCCATTACCATCAAGAAAGTTGATAGGGTAGTCATTTGAAAGATGAATCACAACCACTGTAGTAGATTTTCTGCAAAACATCAATTTTTAAAACTGTAATAATAATAACATGATAACTTTCCTGGAACATTTATAAGAAGTGAAAGAAAAATATTTAGGACACGTTCATGCTGTTGTATGATGTCTGCAGATTCGATACTTGTAAAGGGTCGTTGTTGTTACTTCTTAAGAATCACTATGAAGAACTGGTTAGACCCTGGCTGTGAGGTTACTATGAGCAGTACACTTTCAAATCAACTAAGCTTAATGCATGTAGAACATATGCTCATACTAAACTAGGTAAATGATATACTATGAAACATTTAAACTTCTTTGAAATTTTGAATACCTGATTCCCACAATCTGGCATACCAGTACGTGAGCAAGGCCGTTGTTTAAGAAAGCTGGATTATTAAAAACACACTGAACAGCAATTCTTTCCTAGAAAGGTAGAACGGGGTCGGGTATTTCGGACCATGCATTTTATTGGCATGTAAGTAGTGAAATCATGTGCCAAAGTATATTATTATACCTCACGTGATTTATCCAAGCAAAATTCACATATACACGCTATAAGCAAATCCTTAATGTTACCCTGTGACAGAACGTTTTTACCCTGTGACATAACGTGTTTGCCCTCACAATGGTAACCAATTTTGCTGGTTATCTCAATTGGCCTAAATAATGTCAATAAACATTCACAGTAAGTTTGGTCAAGACTGGATAAAAACTGTATAGAGTGGACATTTTAGTTGATGAAAACACTGCAGGATAATACAGCCTGTCTCTCTTGAAGTAATTTACTGTAACAAGTGCACAAATAGAAGTCAATTAAATGCAGAATTTGTTTCATCTATTCCCAAGTTATATTGTATGTTTGGTAACTACCGTATGAAGCAACATTGATATAACATTACAGTCCTATGTAGCCCCGCATATGGTCTCTGTACTCGGACTTTTACACGCATTGTCGTAACAGAGTCACGCACAAGCCTATAGTAAAAACCTGGGATTTTGCCGCATGATTTTAACGGCACTATTCTGGCATCTTTATTATTGACCGAACAGACTTTTGAGACATGCAAAGCATTTATACGTTCATGAAAATAAGAGTAAATGCAGTGGAAAGACCGACGGTGTTCAACTTCTATTTACTTTAGTATAGAGATGTGACATCCGTGGCTGGACTAAGTCCTATGCAACAGTACATGACAAACAAAGAGTTATTCCTTCAGTTCAAGTTTGTTTCATTCCCTGTTAATGCCTGAATTCATATTTATATACAGTAAAATGTCCCCTCATCCAAGCTTTAGTGCAGGATGAAGGGCATTATTGGAATAAAGCCGGAGGCCGAGCATGTAAAATTTGCATCTTCAAAGGCAACAAAACTATTTACCTTCACCATATAACTTTAATAATATACATGTAATATAATACCCTCTATAATATTTATAACTAAATAATTGTAATTACACATTCACAATGACACACTAATGTTTATATCTGAAAAACAGCATTTGTATACAAACATTATTTTTCTACACAGAAAGTCTGAAATAAAAAAAATTGAAATTTTTATCATTTGCCCAGTCAGCTGTTTTAAGAATAGTTTTAAGATTACAACTCTTACTATAAGCTGCTGACACAGACGCACCCTAAAGGAATGAGCCTTGAACTTCTCTGTATTGATACCAGACAATTCTAACACCATTTTTAGCCATCTAGCAATAGTACTAGAACACACTGCTTTAAAAGTAACAAAAGATACAAAAACATTTTGAGATAGTCTAATCTTGTCTGTTCTATACAAATAATGCAATAAAGTGTGCATAGCACACATTGATTTGTCTATAAAGTGTTCAATTCTTAAAGAATATGCATGTCCATCTCTGGATACTTTCAATATATCTGTAAATGAAAACACAACTGCCTGTTGTTTTACCAACATATTATCTATATGTATTGGTACTAAAGTCTGAGCTCTAGGAGCAGTAGCAAGAGCTATTAAAGCAATAGTTTTATATGTTAAACATTTCAATGACAGTTTTATCCAAAGGCATTAAACTCTTTAAATACTTCAATACAATGGATACATCCCATGTAACTAAATACTTAGGTCTAGGTTGATTATTCCTAAAAACACTTCTCATAAATCTCTTTATTAACAAACAATTCTTACACCAAGTATTCCCAAAATACGGTAACGTCTGAAGCAGAGTGGCCTTATGAGTGTTAATCACCGAATAAGACTTTCCTAACTTAAAAAGATAAAACAAATAATTAATCACTATTGCCTCAGTGGCACAAAACGGATCTGCAAACCTAAGATTATTCCAGACACCATTTTCCCCAAGCATGTTGGTACTGCTTCTTTGTTCATGGTGCCCAGGATTGAAGGATGAACTCTGCATGCAGCCTGTTCTGAAATGCCTTGGTATTGGAGGGATCTCCTGATATTACTGCAGCGATGATCTTGATTCTTTTCCCCAAAGGATGAACTGTATGATTGTGAGGAAGCGCGAGATGCGAGTAGATCTCGGTGCCTTGGCAACCTGATAGGAAAGGAACATCAACTTTCCAAAATCAAACGAAACCATGACATAGAAGGCCACAACAGAAAAATCAACAAAGCCTTACTCACTCTATTCTCATTCATCTTGTTTAAAACCTTGCCAATTAAGTTAAATGGAGGAAAAAGCCAAGTAAACAAGTTTGAAATAAATTCACCTTATTCAGACATAGAATGTCTAATTGCCCCTTTTTTGACCTCATTATCAACAATAGTCCAAGGGTTATTTACAAAATCAATTTTATAGCCCTTGAATACATCTAAAACCCATTCATCCTCAGTAATTTTAGTCCATTTATCATAATGGTAGTATATTTTACAAACGGTACTTACCGTGACTATTCCCTGTTTGGGGCCACAGAAACTGTTGTAGATGCACTTCTTCTGCTTGACCTAGGTCTAAATCTTGTATTCGTCCCTCTAGCAGGGTAAGGCTGGTATCTATTATACTGGTATTGACAATAGCCGGATGTAGTACCTCAGTACGATCTCGGGTATCTACTTCTCCTTGAACTAGAACCTCTTTTATACTGTCCATATGAATATGACACATTTTCTTTTCCTAATGATACCAAGGCATCACAGATTTTAATGTCTATTGAATCTCCGGTATACAAGGGAAGAGAGGTAAGATACTTACTACTCCTATAGTGTCTTTCTGTAGTCTCCCCGATGTCGGATTACTGTGGATTTATCTATGATAATTCTCGTGCACATCCGTCGCTGCCAAGCTTCGGACATAAAGTGAAGTAGACCCATCTACTTCAGTCAAATGTTGTCACTTCTGTTAGGCTAACGACCAGTCATTCTGGACCGGACCGAGTTCTGGTCCGCTGGCACAACACATCTCCCCGTTCTAAAAAGGGCCCGCCAACAGTCCAATTAGCCTAACCAATTCCTGGGTAAAAACCAGTACTAGTATTGTGGCAGAAATAAGCTCAGTGGCTACCTAGCCTAACGCCCAGAGGCAGTTAAAGTTGCAATACACTGCTACCGACGGTCATTGGCATCAATGACCCGCCTACAGTGGCCCCCTGGCCTACTTGGAATCTGTGCTGTCCATTGAGACGGGCGACAGCTTCTCAATGTACAGCCTCCTCACATCAGCAAGAGCCACCTGGAGGACATCCTCCCAGGGTTGCTCCCGCGCCCCTGCGACCAGGGATGCAACTTACCCGATCATACCCGGCGTCGATAACCTGCAGCATGCCGGGCTGAAATAGGGAGCGTCCGTCTCTAGGAGTAGACGGGATGACTCCAACCTACTGACAGTCTCCCTTTGACCAATGCGATCATCCTTTTAACCACGGCTGTGAACCCCACATAAGTGTTGGGCAACTCTGCCAGCCATTTCTGCAGCAGTGACCAAGACCCCGTGAAACATTGGAGGTGGATTAGCTGCTCCCGGATAACTGAGGGGTGGCTCTTCAACAAATAATAGACTGTCAAGAGCACCTCGTCAGTCAATTCCATGCTCATGCCCCTGCAGTGGAGCACCAGAACATGGTCTGGTTTGAGAAGGGATAGCACCCTCTCGAGCATGATGAGCTGGCCGGGCAGCTCCAGCATCTCCCTCAGACGCTCATACATACCGTCTGTCATTGACCGCTGGGGGTGCATCCCGATAACTGGCGGACTGCATTCAGTCTCCAGGGAGTTCAAACCACACATCTCCTCCAGAGATGGGGTCGACATACCCCAATCCTGCATGGTACGGTCCAAATGACAGTGACTGTCGAACGTCTCCGGTAACCTTGGAAGACGTTCTAGGTCCTCCTTCGATAACTCAAACAGACGTTTGAGGTTATCCTCCTGGTGTCCCTCTAACATGGACACCATGGCCAAGACAAACCGCCAATGCACCAAAGTCATGACACCGTTACCAGATTGCTTCAGCGTCAGTGCCTCGGGCACTGGCACCTGCAACAAGGCACATAGCTCCTCCATGGCCTTAACTGTTGAGGTGTCTGGCTACTCCTCCATGGGCTTGAGGCCAAGCGACTCTAGGTACATCACTAGGTCGCTCAGCTGCCGGTGAGCGCCCAGAAGCCACAGGGTGACCAACTTCAGGGCACTCAACCTCCGCTCGGTGATGCTAGCACTTGACAGAAGGAGATTGAAAACTCCCGGCAAGTGACAGAGTAGCGCATATTTGCGGCTGACTTCTGCCCCACACCCCCCAACGGGCACCGTCTCCGGGCCACCGGGGCGGGAGACACAACCCGAGGTCGCTTCTCAGAGCTTTCCCTGCTCTGAGACCGGTCAGCCGTCCGATCCAGACTGGCCCGACTCGGACCAGCTCTATTACCCTTCTGGCCACGGCCCGAGTTCCTCTCTTCCTCCGGGCTCTGCCTGATAGTAGGCTTAGCACAACCTCCTGGGCTCGGCGTAACTCTGGCCATCTGGGCATCTAACCTGGTCTGGCTCGGTCCTGCCACAGATTTCCTGGAAGGAGCTACCTCACTCACACTCTCCTTACTTAACCTCAGTCAGGGCTTCACCGGACTTACCGGTTTTTTGCTACCGGAAGGGCGCTTGGGGCTATCTCCCAGCAGCCTGTCCGCAGCCTCGAACGACACCGACTCCATCGCTGATTCCCCCTCTACGAGCAGGGCCTCGTTAGAGTCCAACATGGGCAAGTGCTCCCCAGTCCGTTGGATAGTTGGATCGCTATCCAGACGGATGTCCCTACTCTGGGTGGGAGTGTCCTTCCATGCTGATCTACTAGCAGGCGCCAGACAACCGACGTGAGTCAAACTGGAGAGAATCCAGCTCCCTAGCTAGACTATCCAGCCACTCTGGCTTACCCCTCTTCCTTGCTAGCTCCACCTGAGCCAGCAAGACACCCCGTCGCCTATCCTCCTGACTCATACTAATGATCTTCGCTAACGTGAGGGGCCGCAGATTCCGGCCACGACTGGTGATATCCCCCACTCACCCCACGTCATGGTTCGACTGGTCGCTCTCAGCCATCGTATCTGAAAAAAAGACAAAAGAAGCCTGTTAGCATAACTTACCTTGCCCTACGGCGGCAATCTGGGCACTTATAAACCTTTATATCCAGTGCATCGGTCGCAGTTACTACATCTACACATGAGCCATGGAACCACTCATTGTAAAAGTCATACTGGATCATAAACCTGCCCTGCCATGGCTTTCTACACAGACAGTACACACGATCGCTGCCCCTCGCAGCTGTTACATCACCGGGGCTTTGCTCCCAGTGTTTAACCCACTGTGGTACCTCCCTATCATTACACCGCTTAATTCTATCGTGATTTACTATGAATACGGCATTTCGGAGTTTCACTCAGAAGAGATAGGAGGATAATCGGGTCACGAAGGTGGGCAAAGCTTGCGGCATTTGCCCTTCAGAACCACAGTGTCCAGTATGTACATGAAGTCCCCTACGTCATAGTTCCTCTCAAGCAGGCGCAAGTCGTAGTTCCGCTTCATACGACTTGAAGAACTCTTCATGACCCGGTGGGCAGCCTCATGCGCTTCCCGCAACTTGTCAACCAAGTCACCCGAATAGTCCTCCGGTGACCGGTTACTCCCAGAACGCTGAGGAAACATTAGGTGAGCAGGAGTGTTAACTTCCCAACCCAACATTAACATATTGGCCGTGAAACCAGACATCCGGTTTACAGACGACTTCAATGCCCCCGCGATCTGCTGCAGGTGCAAGTCCCATTGGTTCTGTGACTTACCAATGAAACATCTAACCGCATCCATCAAGGTGCGGTTATACCTCTCTACTTGGCCATTCGCTGAAGGCCGATAAGGTGTAGTTCTAGCCTTATGAATTTCCAGCACCTTACAGACTTCAGTGAACAGATTCGATTCAAAGTTCCTGCCCTGATCCGAGAACAGCTCAAAAGGCATTCCGAACCTCATAAAGAGCCCGTCCACTGCAGCCCGTCCACTGCAGCCCGTGCTGTGACCTCGGCCAACTGGTTGGGAAGAGGAATACACTCAAACCACTTGGTGAACTGATCCACCATCATAAGCACATATTCATTACCTCTGGACGTCTTGGGAGGTCCCAGAAAATCAATATGTACTCTTTCCATAGGTGAGCTGGTACTCAATCAGACCGCCTTTGCCTTGCCGGTCTGACTTTTTATTCTGGTTACAAACCTCGCACTGGGACACATAGCGCTGCACGTCCCGGCCAAGTCCATACCAGGCAAACTTTTCCCTAACCCGGTCCTTGGTGCGTTTCACACCCTGGTGCCTCGGCTCTCAGACTTTGTTGCATCACAAGGGCAAGGTCATTTTGCTTGGGGTCCCCCTGATACAAACCTTATCAATGAGGAGAAACTGTTCCTTATTCAGCCATTGTGATTTGGCCGCCGGACCAGATTGGAACAGAACGGACGAATTCGGAACCGTCCCATCCCGCAACCAGTCCAGTACAAACAGTAATTCCTCATCCTGACTCTGAGCCACCACTAGTTCCGCCACTGAGAACCCCCAACTGCACAACTTTGTGCTAAAATCAGAGGCCCCGGAATCCGTGTCTGATTGAACAGTTGGCCCCGCCATCACTTTCGATTGGCTAGGTTTATCAGGCGCAGTGTGTTGTGACTGTGGTTGAACCTCAGCAGGCGAGGAACTCGACAGGCCCATAGCTATCGGCTTAGCACAATTACTTGCCTCACTCTGGGTCCTAGCGCCTCTCGGGGTTGTCACCAGATTAACGCTAGTTACCTCTGTTCCATGGTCGCTTTCCAGCATACCCCATGGAATAAGCTCAACGACCTCCTGAAATGCTTCCACCGCATGATGGCTTAGCTCCCCAAGACAGGTGGAATCACAGACAGTCGAGAGGATAACTTCCTCTGCTAGACTTTTGTTTTCGGGTTGGTTATCCGAGCCCAGGATCTCTGCTGCAAGGACAGCCTTGCCACAGTTGTCCTGGGTGACCGATGTGGTTCTTTCCCTACACCAGTAGACAGTCGTACACATGCCCCGGGCAATTCCAGGGTCACTGGGGCGGCTATTGTGGACATCCACCGAGCACACCACCAGTTCACCATTTGCCAATGGCACTGTGTCGTCCACATCAACAAAGAAGGCTCCCCAGCTATCATTAGCCTTCTTACAGTATACACACCCACCACAAGGCAACTGTTCCAGTCGTGTTCCCGCACGGAAGGCCAGGCAATGCCCCTCCTTTCCCGGCACATGAGACATTGCATCGGCATTTCCGTGTTCACGACCCGCCCGGTGTCTCACCACCATATTATACTGGGACAGCTCCTCCATCCATCTCGCCAGTTGACCCTGTGATTCCTTGAACCCCATCAACCACCTCAGACTCGAGTGGTCTGTCCGTACCGTGAACGGTTGGTTTACCCAGCAAGTAGTGTCTGAACTGCCTAGTTAACCTTACTACTGCCAGCAGTTCCTTCCTCGTCACACAGTACATGTGTTGTTCCTTGGTCAGGGCATAGCTACCATATACCACCACCTTCTCCTGCCCACCCTGGATTTGTAATAACTCGGCACCAATGGCGTTGTTAGACGCATCAGTATCGAGTATGAACTCATCCTTTTCCGTGGGCCTCGAATGCCTTGATTTGCTCAGTCTCCCAAACAAACTGCTGTTTACTAGTAATAGCATACAACGGTTTGGCTAGTTTCGAGAATTCTTTAATAAAACCTCTATGGTAGTTCACCAGCCCCATGAACCGCTCGACATCCTTAGCACAGGATGGAGTGGGCCACTTCTGAACCGCCTCAATGTCAGCCTCTGACATAGCCAGACTGTCGCTACTAACAATCCTACCCAAGAACTCAATTTCCGGTTGGAAAAATACACACTTCTTGGGCTTAAGTTTCAGGCCATATGTGCAAAAACGTTGCAGGGCCTTTCTTAGATTTGCCAAATGGTCTCTAAAAGTATTACCCAGCACTACAACGTTGTCCAGGAAAGCCAACACCGCTTTCCATGTGAGACCTCTCAGGACTAGGTTCATAATCCTAGCATATGTGGCGGGAGCTCCACACAAACCAAAACCCATTCGCACATGTTCAAACAATCCATACTTGGTGATGAATGCGGTCTTTTTCCGGTCTTCCTCCCTGATGGGAACCTGCCAGTAAGCAGAGTTTGCATCGAGCTTGGAAAACCAGACACTCCCAGACAGAGTGTCCAGACAATCATCAACCAAAGGTAAGGGGAAGACGTCCTTGACCGTCTTGTAATTCAGAGCCCAATAATCAATACACCACAAGTCCTCACAGTGCCGTCTCTCTTGCGGATAAGCACTGGAGCTGATGCCCAATCAGAAATGGACTCTTGAATAACCCCTGCCTTCAACATCTTTTTGAGATGGGCTTCCTCTTCCCCAGCAAAGCATACAGGAGTGCGTCTTATACTTTGCCTCACTTGGTTGGCGTTACCCGTTTCAACAGTGTGTTCTGTGAAATTGCCAAGATTGAACTCATCTTTGGCAAACACCTCTTGGAACTCAAGGAGCAATTGTTTCAACTGGTGGCTTTGCTCACCATCCAAGTGTTTGCAAGATTCCGAGTATACTGGTTCGAGGTGTGGTGGGAGGGCATTTTCACCCTCCCCACCGAGGTCAGTTACATTGTCCTGGCACCCCTGTGCCAACACCTGCTGAACCGAATACTCCTCCTCCTCCTCTCCATTGATAACATCGGACACTGGATAGGCCCTACCAATCTCAGTGCCCTTAGTCACCAATTTATACCTATCAGTAGGGTTGACTATACACATGACTGGGTCAGTGAAATCTTCCCTTACCACTCTGGGAATCCAGAACTTGGTTTGGTCCAAAGGCTCATGACATAGTCTGTGAGTTCTGTGTCCATTTTGCACTTTACCCGAGCAACTGAGTGTGGCAGGATAACTCTGCGCCTAGCTGCAGTAACCCGCAACACTGCCGGGAACCCCCCGAATGAGTCCACTTCCAAGGTAAGATGCATGCCATCAAAAACCATCAACCCCCTTCCCATGTCTATTACAGCTTGGCCCCTGTTGCAAAGGATGTCAAAACCTAGCAACATCTGTTGTTCAATTGGAGCTACGTACAAGTTTTCATTGTTCCACTTCGAGCCAATCCTTAACCTAACCGGACCAATCACACAGCCAGCCATGGACAACTCCCGCCCAGCAGTGAGGAGCTTAACATCCTTGATTTTCCGGGGCTTATGTTTCAGACAGTTGTATCAGAAATGATAGAAACTTGGGCAGCCGTGTCTACAACCGCTTTTACTTGCTGGCCACCAACCTGAATCCCCAGGGCAAACTGTGAAGCTGACCTCACCTGGCACACTACAACCTGTTCAAGTTCAGATTCACACTTGTTGCCTTGGGTTTCCCTACCACGCTTACCTTTCCCCTCAGGCCGATTAAACAGACCTGAGGGTTGGGACGAAGCTGTGCAGTGGTCGTGCTGCACTTCCTGCGATTCCTCTAGGGCTGGGGAGCAACCGGCTTCACCGACCCTTGGGAGTTTAATTGACCATTAGTATATCCACTCTGGCCCTCCCTACCGCAGTTGTAGCATTTGATCGGCCCTCACCTGTGAAAGCTTTTATACCTTTCCGCTTGAGGTTGGGCTGTCAAAAGCTTATCAAACTTCAGCTCTAGTTGCCTTAGAGTGTCCATACCCACCTGAACCTCTTCCTCAGTCCCCACCGCATAGACTCACTCAACTGAGTCTTGCCGCGTTGACTCGTGCTTCACCTTACCAAACATTGCATTGTGGGTTTGCAGATAGTGGCTGGCCCCTGCATATACACATGGTGCCCCACCTCCTTATCCAGCAACCCCTGGCAGAACCTACTTATCGCCTGATCCGTCATAAACGGTTCATTCAGGCCCCTAAAAGTCTTCCCTGCGAGAGTAAAATCTCTATCCGCAAAGTCCTCCAACGACTTACCCTGCTGCTGGGTAGCCAGCTGAAACAGGGCTTGTGCCGCTGCGGGAAGCTCCTGCTCACCAAACCATGCTACCAACTTGCTGACTAAGTTGCGGCAGGAGAAGAAATCCCCACGGTTTTCAAGCAGGACATAATAATCCATGGCCTTGCCGGTAAGGCACCAGCACAGGCCATCCATGGATTCCTGCTCTGACCATCGACAGGCATTGGCTTATTGGTGCACTTTACAAAGAAAGCCTCCTAGCTGCCTTTGCCATCAAAGGTCAGTTTTTTCTAGGAAGTCATGGAACTCCTTGACCTAGCACCAGCGGAAGTGATGGCCTGCGAGACTCTGCATCGCATTCCTTCTCTATCGGTGAGTCCAACTCCGCCCGACAGAAAGACAGCTTTTGTCGGGGAAGTTGGGTATTCCTACTATGGGATGGACCAGTGAGGAAGTCACCTGGGGTACGAAGCTGTGGCTTGCTTCCATACCTCCCAGACTGAACACTGGGGAACCTGGGCATACTGGGCCTGGGGGTGCCAATTTTGCCTGGCTCCCCCCTTTCCCTAACCCCATTCCCTTCACCCTTGGATTGAGTCTGGAAGCCGGGATACTCAGCTCCCTGTAACTCATCCTCACTGTCTTCAAGGGGCCAGTGATGATTTTGGGTAAAGTCAATGGCCTCCAACTCTGCCGCTGAGAAACTCTTTCGGCACAGGGCGGACAATACATCCGGGGTAATGTTGCCGCTGTTCTCCCTAACGGTCAACAAAACCCTGGCAAGTTTCCTACTCAAACCTGGAATGCCCATCAAGCCTGAGATGTCGGCAAAATTAATTGCCACACTGTCCCGGACTCCAGTGCGGGCAACCTTATGATCCGGACTACTGGTTCGGCTAGCCTCGGACGTCATAATTACAATATTCAGTATACATATACTAAAATACACAACAATGTCAAGTAACAAGTTGATACGATTCAGTATCCAAAAACAGGCCAAATTCAAACAAAAAAGGCCAGGAAATTCGGACAGGAGGCAACTCCGTGGAAAAACCGTGCACCAGGCAGAGAGCACTGATGACGTATGCGCAGACAGCAGTTAACCACAACGCAGACGACGAGCTCCGAAAACCCCCAAAAGCACGAATGCAATGCTAATAGGATTCCGTAACCGTACTAAGCAGATTACGTATTAAGTCAGCTAAAAGCGCAACTCAAAAAAGTGAATTCCTGGGTAGCGATTTATCGGCAGAGGAAGTTTGGTGAGAAATCCCACAGCTCCCACCAATATTGAATCTCCGGTATACAAGGGAAGAGAGGTAAGATACTTACTACTCCTATAGTGTCTTTCTGTGGTCTCCCCGACGTCGGATACTGTGGATTTATCTATGATAATTCTCGTGCACATCCGTCGCTGCCAAGCTTCGGACATAAAGTGAAGTAGACCCATCTACTTCCGCCAAACGTTGTCACTTCCGTTAGGCTAACAACCAGTCATTCCGGACCAGACCGAGTTCTGGTCCGCTGGCACAACATGTCTTTGGAAATATCATCTCCAAATAATTTTGATGTCACAGGCATAGCCATGTGGCATAAGCCATTATACTTCTTTCTTAAAGAAGGTCGAATGAAATATCTTCGCCTTACTGACAAATTATATTGTACCTGACCAAAAATGGTTAATGCATCAGACAAGTACCTTTTAGCATCCTTGTTACCATTAATTTGGGTTTTCATTACTTCGGCCAATTTTAACATAGGAACCATGCCAACAGCAAGTAAGTTCTGGATATCAACCAGGGATTTATCCTGTAGATGAGACTTCCTGTCTAAAGTCTTCAAAATCTCTTGGTTAACAGACGGTGCACCAAGCATATCACAGTTCTCAGGAATTTTGTATTCTTCCAAAGAAGTGTTAGTTTCACATTGAGATGAACATGCCGTATTGACTAGGCCTGCCAGCGAACTGGCAATAGGCTTCCCCTTTACTGGGGTTTTTAACTTGGGAAGTTCCCAATCATCATCATCATCACACGAAATATTGTCATTTTCATTCTCTTCAAACAATGCCTCACTAAATTTTGTTTGCAAATTATTATTTTTATAATATAGCCCTTCTGTATCAGAAATATCCTCACTGTCAATTTGAACATGAATATTGGGCAATTCATTCAAATTAGAATATTGCAATTCATTACTGGCATGAGGTTCAAAACCAAGTAACTCTCTGAGCTGAGCAATATCATTTTGTGACAATTTTGAAATGTCTATTGAACTACTATTGTCCGAGGACTTGGACTTAGACATGTTACTGGTGTCCGAAGACCCTTTATTCAAGTTTTTGTCCGAAGACTTGACTTTTGAGTTTTTGTCGGAAGACTTGACTTTTGAGTTTTTGTCCGAAGACTTTTTACTACATTTAGAAGCTAACAATTTTCCCGAAGGCTTAGCATTTTTAGCTGAAGACTTAGAAACAGACATGGGTTTTTTGTGGGTGCAACTAGAATCATCGAGAGAACTAAAACCACTAAACTCCTCGTCTTCGGTCAACCTAAAATCATCCGACATGTCGGAAACAGTACTTGAAAACAAGCACAATACTACAAATAACACAGTTACCTTCCTATATTGTTATCTGAAAACAAAAGTACGACCACGTTGTCGAACTATTCCATCAAACAATTAAGCAACCGCTCGCTACAAGCGCCTGAAAGAATATGAATAGACCGCGCGTATAACACGGATAGCGTACGTTTTTTGCGGTTCTTTAAAGTAGCGCGCTTGTTTATAAGGTCCAGAAAGGAATGCAAATTTTACATGTGAAAGCCAGAGGCTTTATGTAAAATAATACTTCTCAATAACATATATACTAGTGATGGATTATCGGATAAATTTATAATCGATTATCGGATCAGTTTGAAAACTCTTAGTCGATAATCGAATCGGAAATAATTAAAATATTTAGCTTTTAGTATAATGCTGACAGTTTAATTCATTTATACAAATCTCTTTTTTAACTATATTTAACATCAATGGGGTTTTACATTACTCTTATATCATAAGAACATGGTATCATTCAATAAATATTTGACTACTGTTGACTAGATATTTTGTACATATTTTGACTACATGTTGTAGATTTAAGATTTGAACGTAAATCTGGGTCTATTTCATTAAAATTTGAGTATTTATAATATCATTTTATTGAAATAACTGCTCAGTCATAATTTCCAATTATAATTGCTTACTGTAGGTCATAATCAATTGTAGCCAATGTCGTATGTCTAGCGACGATTTTTAGATTATTTTCGATAATCGTGTCATCACTTATATATACTGACCAAATATTAATAAATTGAAATATGACAATTTACTAAAACCAATGAAAGTTTTGTAATGAAAATTAACCAACTTGCACAACTGCAGTTGCTGAAATCTATAACTACAAATGTTTTTTGGCACAGCCGTACTAGCATGGTTTTGCTATTTGCATATCAGTGTTGTGTAAATCAATAAAATCTTAGGTTAACGACCAAGGCAATTTTTCTTCAACCAAACAACGTTTGTAACCTTGATGCGGGTTGGTTAACCTTTCGATAAAGGGGACATTACCTTACCGAAATGTACTGAATTTCGGTGAATTTACCAGAATCCACTGAAATTTGGTGATTTTACCGAAATCCATTTTGGATCTGGAGTGACCAGCAATCGTAACATCTCGGCAGTTCTTTATGTTGCTGACCAGATCTTAACCTTCAAATTACGCCAACCATATTTTTTCAAGATATTTCTTGTTAAGACTGGAGGTTCAGGATATATGAACAACACAAATTACTTAGAATGGATGGAAGTTTTGTGTAATGAAAATTAACCAACTGCAGTTGATGATATCTATAGCTACACAGTTTTAAGACTGGAGGTTCAGGATATATGAACAACACAAGTTACTTAGGATGGGACCAACTCGGGGTTGGACAAAGGAAAATCTTAGTGGATAGTGACCTCCACACATGGTTGTGGAAGCACAAAACGATGGAACAGAACCTAAAACCCTATCACTTATGCACCATAGGACATTTATTCATCAATTAAAACCAATAATTATACTACAAATAATTACATACCAACACTGGTGTCCAGTGATTATTATTCTCATTTACCACACCAACCAAAACATCAAAGCTGGTCAGGTTTTCCTTAAATACAGGCGATAAAGTTAGTAAAATACAAAAGAGGAATGGCATTATCAACATAACAAAGTTTCAAACTTCTAAGTATGTATTTTTTGTTTTGACACAATACCAAGTATCATGTACATAACATGTACTGCTGACATCTCTATATGTAACTATAGAATAAAGGTCATATTACTTTTTAGAAAGATAGAGATGAACTATGAAGAGAACCAGTGCTCCAGATAAGCTGCGTATTTCACTCAAATAAAAACATAGAAAATGCAAATATACTTTTAAGCGTACCCGCTACGCAAATAATTTCCCTTTTACTCAAAACATAGTAAATACTTGCATATTCAAAATTATTTCTGCTTAGCGCTTTCCAACATTGGTAAGCTTGAATCAGCCAGATAAACTGGTTCCCAGCGATTAAAGTTCGTGCATTACAAGCTATTAGCAAAATGAAAGAAGAGACGAGTACCAGTTACTCTTTCAGCTCTCTATCACACTGGAGTTTGCATATTATCACGAGCTTATAAACCATAATCAAGATTTGCTCTAATAAAAATCAATGTAAGGCATTAGTTTTACTTCAATTCAACAAGTTTCCATGTTTCTTATTATAAACTTTTAATGAGTGAAATGAATTTATTCTTCGAGTCAATAAGTCAATACCCTGAGTAAATTGTGTACAAAACCAACCGAAATAAATAACCAAAATAAGGATCATACTTCTCTATTCGTTCCTCCATGATTTTTCTTTCGGTTAGGTCCATAATGGTATTCTCTGACCTCAGTCCCAATAAGTTTGAAAGGAATGCCATGGTAATTGATGGGGACTCATTTTGGTAGATTAGACATATAAAGCAATATTTCGTCGTTGGTCATGTACCTGCACATGGAAATAATTTGCTCAATACAACTTGTTGGTAACGATTTGAGCATTCTGCTATTTTTCTGCACCAACAAATTAGCAGAGCTGGATTTATGTTGGTTTTACTTCAGCTTGCCAGTATTTTTTCAATCATTATAGTACAAATACAGGACTGACTCACTGGGATCAGCGTCTTGATTTACATCAATCATGTTGTATTGAATTTTGAATATACATAATAAAACTGCCTGGACTATTATTACCTTCACTGTTGTCACCACCTTACCATCGACAATTTTATTTACACTCTAAATGATGAAGCTGAAAGACAGTAATAATGGTTCCATTCTTCTGAACCAAGTAGGTTAACTTAATGAAGGCCTATTTAATGTGTGCATTTTCATACTTATTCCATACTTCCAATGCATTTTAAGACTCAGCATAATAACAAATTAGTTTCAATACAGATCTAAGATGGCTTCTTTTTCGGTTTCATGTGATATCCATCTCTGCTGGAGTCTGAAACGAATCAAAAAACATATTCAATGCTCAAAGGCCTCATAGGTTCAGTGTAATCACTACAATCATGATGACTTACCCAATGAGCTTTACAGTAAGCCATTCACATCATAATGACCACAAAAAACATACCATTTGAACTTGGGAGAAACAGTTAAATAACTCATGTAACAACAAACTCAACCATCATCAAAAACATAGTGAAATAAGCCCAATAGACTAATTGTAAACTTCCTGAAAATATGGCTCGACTGGTGGTACAGACTAAAAGCCATTTGGACGTTTTCCATTTTTCAAGAACACTTTCGGCACCAATTCGATGATGTTTTAGCCTTAACTACTAAAAGTGATGGACGAAATTTTTTCTCAAAAACGAATGATCTATCTATACAAGTATAGGCCATGTTGTATTGTGATGCATATCGTCTCACCCCTGATTACAATATAATATTGCTTTCTAATAATGATATGATGTGTACCAAACACTGATCTGGCACGTTTCGTTCTTGCAATCAAAACAAATTGGGTGTTCATCTCGACTTCATGATTTAGCAGCGTATCATCTGCATCTTTTAAACATGCGAAAACATCTGCCATTTTCAAACTTCGAACACTCTCTAATTTTCCAGTCAACAAAAAAGCTAAACATGTACAAATGACTGCATTCCTATTTTGGCTTAAGGTGGGGCTAGCATAAGTAATCTTTTGGAGGCGGTGCTAAAGCTCAATGTAGCGAAACTCTTTGGACAGATATTAAACAAAACGCTTTGGAAAAAATACGATCCCCTTACAATATAATTTCGGTGATCATCAGGCTTAGTTATTGCCCACACTCAAAAATATAACATAAAATAAAAGCATAAACAGAGTGTGCCTTACTATATCCTTTCATGTACTGTAGTTGTGTAGTTTCGGAGACCACTGATACAGCTTGGCTGAATAAACTAATAAGTTTCTTTGGTCCTTTTGGTATCGTTTTCCCTAAATTTACAGTACTTCAGGTAGTTATTTCATTATATATTTCTATTATCAGTATATTGATAAATTTTACTATCACTATTAGCTTTCACAACTCAAGTTTACATTTATCAATTATCCCGGTACAACCTGTTTTCGGCAATGCAACGGTTAATCGATGTGCAAACTATAAAAAAATGTTCGGAAAACGATTTTTCGATATCGGATTATATCGAGTAGCTTTCTTACTTACATCAGAAATAAATAAATTGTACTGACATCGTATTTTGTTTTACTTATGCGCATTCAACATGGCCGACCTAATTTACATCCAAGGGAAGTAATCCAACCAGTTTTCAGCAACTACAGTAAAATCATACTGCACTAAAATGTCTACGATGCACTAACACGGGAATTTGCCAAATTTAACAGTAACTAAATTTGAATTGTTTTAACATAAGTAATCGTCAATAACATGTGTAACATTGCTTTTATTGATCAAATTGTTTACCTTGTTGGCTGACTACAGTTAGGGCAGACGGATGTGTCACTCCGTCTGATAACCCTAGCAGTAGTGGAATATGACAAGTGAACCCATCCATGACAAGTTTTATACTGACCCTAAATTTACTATTACAATCTTTAGGATCCCATTTCATGTATATTATGTTGAACATTGTTGGAAACAATGTTTTGATACCATGCATTTATCAATCAATTAAAAATCAATCAGTTCACAACCTTCTAGATATTTAATAAGCTACCAGGCATATACTGTCACTTTATCTTTATGTGAAATAAAGGAGACGGGACTTAGCGATTGACCTACTTTAGCAGACAAACACATTCGGAGTAAACAACTTGTAGTTTTTGCGTAAAAATGATGATCTATCAATGAGGAAAATTTGGAAATAGTAAAACGAATGCAAAATACGGCAACATGCATATAATATTATTTTTCATCGTTCTAATCTCCAATTTGACTCGAAAAAATATTGCGTGACATTTCTATGATGCGTGTAAACAAAAAACAGGTAACTTACCCAGACGTGACGCATATGAAAAAACAAAAAAATTCCAGGGCTGCCGAAAACAGGTTAGTGCTGAATTTAGGTTGTTGCGGGATACATATTGACAAGGTAATCTTTATCAGAACAATATTGATAAAGACAATAGCTTGGTAATGCACCAGTCAATTGTAACCACGCCCCCCCCCCCAGGTCCGGGGAATAGCAGGGACTTTGACTTTCAGTCCAGCCAATCCCAGGTAAAATCCCCGCCCTGCGGAGACAAACTGCAGGTAAAATCCCCACCAAATGCCCCCGCACCCTGGGGACATCCTTTTTTAAATATCTCGCGAGATCTCGTTAAACTCCGGGAAAAGCTTGGCTAAAACGCGGACAAATCCCGTTAAAAGAACGGATATTTCCCAGCACAAAGCCACGGCCCATTCCCTGCTATTTTTGGCGCGAAAACAAAACCACCGCATTCACTCGGCACTGCGGGGCCACCTGGTTACAATTGACTGGTGCATAAGGGCTATTATCAATTAAATATTGACAAAGTCATCTCGTGGATCATTAATCTTAATTAAATGTCACATGTCAAAATGATAAACAAAATTAATAAAAAAAACCCAGAAAAATAAGACCAACAAGTCAGATAATCCAAATAATCAAGTTGTGAGTAGGGGTTACCACGACCAGGATCCTCTTCTAAAAGCAATCTATTCAAAACACTAAACGCATCATAGTTAAGCCTCTAATACCTAAACAGAGAAAATAAAACAAACAATAACCAAACCCGGAAGTAAAAAAATGTATAAGTCCGCCATCTTGGAAATGATAGGATAAAACCCAACCATATCAGTACGGTCAAACCAAACGACTTACAACATAATTTTCATCAAATAGAAAAGTCTAGATACCAAGAAAACGGTTTAAACACGTTAAGGCAATAATAAACAGTTGATAAAAATCACAATACCTGCTAAATCACGTATAATCCATCGTAAAATAAACTAAAGAAACACCTGCCAATCTGACACCTAACAACAGAAAACAAACGTCTAAAATGATCGGAACAATAAAATATGATAAAAACCGGTAATGACCGTACCAAACCGTAATTCCTTTAGGTCCTACATTCAGCTTTTCATCTATGCCCATTGATATTGTCAAAAATGACGTAAATTGCTTTGTAAAGAGACTTACTGGATTATATATGTTTTCTTAATGGTTTTCTTAATGTATGCACAACTACAACTGTATAATTTTTCCACCTTTTAAACTAGATGTTTTAAACTTGCAACATAACTTCACTAAATTTTCCACCGACTCTCGGGTTGTAAAATTTGTTATGAAGGCATTAAAGCCAAAATGTTGATAATCTGCATTTACAAAATTGTAGCAGTTGAAACGTCCATTATTTCATCCGTCTTCTAATAAAGGATTCGAGTAAATAAACAGTTGCGTTATAATTTCTGGCTTGTTTCTACATTTGTAGGAATGTTTTTTTCATGTCTTCGTGAATAATATAATCAAGCATTTATGCTGTAGCCGCGAGTGTTCTGATGTTTGTGCAGAATCACACTGTACTTAGTGATGTTCTTCTTTTGTCATTGAAACATGACATAAGTCACAGTGGTCAAAACCAGCATGGCTATTTTTGTACACATTGACTGGATAATGCTTTCATTATAACTGTATTAGCATTTACTAAATATAAAACACAAACTCAGTATTCAGTAACAACAAAGGTGTATTTTCAAAAAAGGTGGTTATTCACAAAATATATTTTACAATCAGACATGTAACGGAATAGACATGAATCTATCAATATAACAACACATGTGCAATGAATATCATGTTAAAATTATTTTTAAATCATGGCCTCCCCATCTCCACTCATAGCCATCCCTATCTCCCTTTATTGAAATGATTTTTACAATTTTATTTATATACAATAATAATTTCAAAACATGTATACAATGCAACCTCTCTTAAGCAACAACCTCTCTTCAACAACAAAATCAATTTTTCCTATAGTAATAATTTCAGTGAAAATCTACTTTTATATGGCCTCCCCATCTACACTCAAAGCCATCCCTATCTCCCTTCATTGAAATGATTTTTACAATTTGATTTATATACAAGCATATTTTCAAAACATGTATACAATGCAACCTCTCTTCAACAACAAAATCAACTTTTCCTATAGTAATAATTTCAGTGAAAATCTACTTTTATATGGCCTCCCCATCTCCACTCACAGCCATCCCTATCACCCTTCATTGAAATGATTTTTACAATTTGATTTATATACAAGCATATTTTCAAAACATGTATACAATGCAACCTCTCTTCAACAACAACCTCTCTTCTACAACAAAATCAACTTTTCCTATAGTAATAATTTCAGTGAAAATCTACTTTTATATGGCCTCCCCATCTCCACTCACAGCCATTCCTATCTCCCTTCACTGAAATGATTTTGACAATTTGTTTTTATTTATAAAAATAATAATTTCAAAACATGTATACAATGCAACCTCTGTTAAGCAACAACCTCTCTTCAACAACAAAATCAACTTTTCCAATGGTAATAATTTCAGTGAAAATCTACTTTTATATGGCCTCCCCATCTCCACTCACAGCCATCCCTATCTCCCTTCATTGAAATGATTTTGACAATTTGTTTTTATTTTTACACAAGAATAATTTCAAAACATGTATACAATGCAACCTTTCTGAAGCAACAACCTCTCTTTCAAACAATTTACAACTTATTGCAAAGTTTTAATGTATTTTTCCCTATCTAAAAAATTGTATTATTTTCACAGCATAAATGCATTTTTTATATTTTCAATCCTGCAAATGAACATTATCTGTATTTTAAGAAAAAAAGAATTGGTTACAGAAAGGAGTAAAAACAAAAAAAACTCGGCAATCATGGTGACTCAAATTGTAAATATATTAGTACTTTCAACAATTGGCTAGATTATTACTATCATCTTTATCCATTTACAATGGAACACACTTATAATGATTTTCTGGTGACCTTGAGATTTACCTAGTTATATCCAAACTTTGTTTAAGAAAACAAATGCAGAAATAAAAGGTCTCTGACAAAAAGCATCCATGTGCTGAATATTAATAATTGCACATCTACATTATTTTGAGAAAAAGTATTCTCCATGTTCCTTATAAAGCAGACTTTAAAAAATTAAGCAATAAACGACAGAAATTTTAAAAACACAGACTAGCATTTTCCAATGCATTTATCTTGTAGTGAATGCAATCTGTTTCTTATATTGTCTTGATACGGATATTATATTTCTAATTCAATGTAATATTTGCTTCAATTTTTAATAGGGATGTCAACTAATATTCGGATATTTGAATCGTTTGTATGCCCAAATATTCGAATACTGATTAGGATTTCGAATATTTGATAAAATATGTATTTTCAATGTAAAAACTGAATGCATGTGTATTAAATTTCAATGATGGACATTTTTGCATTGAATGGCATTTTACACGTGACAATAACATCTACATGTGTTAATTGACATGTCACTTCTATATTTAGGGGCAAGAGAGATATAACACTCGGGTGATGACACTTAGGTCCTGAAAGTATTACTAATCACAGGGATTTTTACCAATTGAATGATCAGTTTTAAAAACGAAATTGATAAGCAAATGTTCCAATATTCGAATATTCGTTCAGAAGGTTATAATAATTTGTACGTCTATATTGCTTGCTTGTTATAATAGCTTGAATCCCTAACTCTCTGTAGCTACACTGACTTCTGCTGCTAATAAATACTTCTGCTGCTACTGCTAATACTTCTGCTGCTGCTGCTGCTAATACTTCTGCTGCTACTGCTTATACTTCTGCTGCTAATAAATACTTCTGCTGCTACTGCTAATACTTCTGCTGCTACTGCTAATACTTCTGCTGCTACTGCTAATACTTCTGCTGCTAATAAATACTTCTGCTGCTACTGCTAATACTTCTGCTGCTAATAAATATGTCTGCTGCTACTGCTAATACTTCTGCTGCTACTGCTAATAAAGACTTCTGCTACTACTGCTAATACTTCTGCTGCTACTGCTAATACTTCTGCTGCTAATACATACTTCTGCTGCTACTGCTAATACTTCTGCTGCTACTGCTAATAAATACCTCTGCTGCTACTGCTAATACTTCTGCTGCTACTGCTAATAAATACTTCTGCTACTACTGCTAATACTTCTGCTGCTACTGCTAATACTTCTGCTGCTACTGCTAATACTTCTGCTGCTACTGCTAATAAATACCTCTGCTGCTACTGCTAATACTTCTTCTGCTACTGCTAATACTTATGCTCCTGCTAATACTTCTGCTACTAATAAATACTTCTGCTGCTACTGTTAAAACTTCTGCTGCTACTGCTAATACTACTGCTGCTACTGCTAATAAATACTTCTGCTGCTACTGCTAATAAATACTTCTGCTACTAATGCTAATACTTATGCTGCTACTGCTAATAAATACTTCTGCTGCTACTGCTATTAATTCTGCTGCTACTGCTAATAAAAACTCCTGCTACTGCTAATACTTCTGCTGCTACTGCTAATACTTCTGCTGCTACTGCTAATACTTCTGCTTCTTCTGTTAATACTTCTGCTGCTACTGCTAATACTTATGCTGCTACTGCTAATACTTCTGCTGCTACTGCTAATACTTCTGCTGCTACTGCTACTGCTAATACTTCTGCTGCTACTGCTAATACTACTGCTGCTACTGCTAATAAATACTTCTGCTACTACTGCTAATACTTCTGCTGCTACTGCTAATACTTCTGCTGCTACTGCTAATACTTCTGCTGCTACTGCTAATAAATACCTCTGCTGCTACTGCTACTGCTAATACTTCTGCTGCTACTGCTAATAAAGACTTCTGCTACTACTGCTAATACTTCTGCTGCTACTGCTAATACTTCTGCTGCTAATACATACTTCTGCTGCTACTGCTAATACTTCTGCTGCTACTGCTAATAAATACCTCTGCTGCTACTGCTAATACTTCTGCTGCTACTGCTAATAAATACTTCTGCTACTACTGCTAATACTTCTGCTGCTACTGCTAATACTTCTGCTGCTACTGCTAATACTTCTGCTGCTACTGCTAATAAATACCTCTGCTGCTACTGCTAATACTTCTTCTGCTACTGCTAATACTTATGCTCCTGCTAATACTTCTGCTACTAATAAATACTTCTGCTGCTACTGTTAAAACTTCTGCTGCTACTGCTAATACTACTGCTGCTACTGCTAATAAATACTTCTGCTGCTACTGCTAATAAATACTTCTGCTGCTACTGCTATTAATTCTGCTGCTACTGCTAATAAAAACTCCTGCTACTGCTAATACTTCTGCTGCTACTGCTAATACTTCTGCTGCTACTGCTAATACTTCTGCTTCTTCTGCTAATACTTCTGCTGCTACTGCTAATACTTATGCTGCTACTGCTAATACTTCTGCTGCTACTGCTAATACTTCTGCTGCTACTGCTACTGCTAATACTTCTGCTGCTACTACTAATACTTCTGCTGCTACTGCTGAAACTTCTGCTGCTGCTGCTAATACTAATACTTCTGCTGCTACTTCTAATACTTCTGCTGCTACTGCTAATAAATACCTCTGCTACTACTGCTACTGCTAATACTTCGGCTGCTACTGCTAATAAATACCTCTGCTGCTACTGCTACTGCTAATACTTCTGCTGCTACTGCTAATAAATACCTCTGCTGCTACTGCTACTGATAACACTTCTGCTGCTACTGCTAATAAATACTTCTGCTGCTACTACTAATACTTCTGCTGCTACTGTTAAAATTTTTGCTGCTGCTGCTAATACTTTTGCTGCTACTGCTAATACTTCTGCTGCTACTGCTACTGCTAATACTTCTGCTGCTACTACTAATACTTCTGCTGCTTCTGCTGAAACTTCTGCTGCTGCTGCTAATACTTCTGCTGCTACTGCTAATACTTCTGCTGCTACTTCTAATACTTCTGCTGCTACTGCTAATAAATACCTCTGCTACTACTGCTACTGCTAATACTTCTGCTGCTACTGCTAATAAATACCTCTGCTGCTACTGCTACTGATAACACTTCTGCTGCTACTGCTAATAAATACTTCTGCTGCTACTACTAGTACTTCTGCTGCTACTGTTAAAAATTTTGCTGCTGCTGCTAATACTTCTGCTGCTAATAAATACTTCTGCTGCTACTGCTAAAAAATACCTCTGCTGCTACTGCTAATACTTCTGCTGCTACTGCTACTGTTAATACTTCTGCTGCTACTGCTAATACTTCTGCTGCTACTGCTAATAAATACTTCTGCTACTACTGCTAATACTTATGCTGCTACTGCTAATAAATACTTCTGCTGCTACTGCTAATACATACTTCTGCTACTGCTAATACTTCTGCTGCTACTGCTAATACTTCTGCTGCTACTGCTAATAAATACCTCTGCTGCTACTGCTTCTGCTGCTACTGCTAATACTTCTGCTGCTACTGCTAATACTTCTGCTGCTACTACTAATACTTCTGCTGCTACTGCTGAAACTTCTGCTGCTACTGCTAATACTTCTGCTGCTACTACTAATACTTCTGCTGCTACTTCTAATACTTCTGCTGCTACTGCTAATAAATACTTCTGCTGCTACTACTAGTACTTCTGCTGCTACTGTTAAAAATTTTGCTGCTGCTGCTAATACTTCTGCTGCTAATAAATACTTCTGCTGCTACTGCTAAAAAATACCTCTGCTGCTACTGCTAATACTTCTGCTGCTACTGCTACTGTTAATACTTCTGCTGCTACTGCTAATACTTCTGCTGCTACTGCTAATAAATACTTCTGCTACTACTGCTAATACTTATGCTGCTACTGCTAATAAATACTTCTGCTGCTACTGCTAATACATACTTCTGCTACTGCTAATACTTCTGCTGCTACTGCTAATACTTCTGCTGCTACTGCTAATAAATACCTCTGCTGCTACTGCTTCTGCTGCTACTGCTAATACTTCTGCTGCTACTGCTAATACTTCTGCTGCTACTACTAATACTTTTGCTGCTACTGCTGAAACTTCTGCTGCTACTGCTAATACTTCTGCTGCTACTACTAATACTTCTGCTGCTACTTCTAATACTTCTGCTGCTACTGCTAATAAATACCTCTGCTGCTACTGCTAATACTTCTGCTGCTGCTGCTACTACTACTACTACTACTGCTGCTGGTGCTACTGCTACTAGTTCTACTACTACTAATTACTACTACTACTACTAGTAATAATAATACAATTACAACAACAATAACTCCAACTACTAGTTACTAATAATACATGTAATAATAGTGTAAGAATCTATGATATATATTAAACCATATCTTCTTTAGCTGAAGGGTTGATGCAATTGAAATCAATTAGTACATTGTGCTGCAATGAAGTTCGAAAATGACTTTCGTGCAACGCAAGTGTCCACTTTATCTAGGCCAAGCCATTGACCGAATATTCGAATACCAAAACTGGCATTCATTGACATCCCTAATTTTTAATAATATTAACTGTAATTTTGAGCTGGTATGCATCCTTAAGTACATTAAACAGAAATACCAATAAAAGAAGCAACATTTTTTCACAAAACAATAAAGTAATGAAAGAAAACAGTAGGGCTGCATATCAGTCATTAACTATCGATACAATATACTCCTATCATTCAAAGTGATTGATATTCAATACATCATACTTTTTTCAAATACAAAAAATAAAGGATAAAAGGAATTCTCTCTCAATAATTTTCTCTGCATAGTTGCTTCGATCAAAATACTCCAGTAGTTTTTATCATGTTGATGTCATTTTTAGAAATGCTTCAAAGATCTGATCACGTTAATGTCACAATAATGTTTCGAAAGGTTTCTGGAGGTTTGCATTTTTAGAATGCTCCAATAATTCATGTAAAAAATCACATTTTAGGCAGGTTCCAGTAACCTTCAATTGAGTTTGTCTTATCCAATGTTTACTGTACAAGAGCTGCTGATTGAGTCAACAACACATTATTCTAAACACACATATAGATGTATACACATATATATCACTCCCAAATGTTCACCAAGCATTTACAGATTCACTTCACAACTGCTTTGAGAAGTCTATGTTTCTCCAAAAGGTAAGCGCAATCAACCATCACCTCCACAATATCCTATTGTTCCAAGTCCTGAAATTATAATAGTCCTTAATATATTTATAGTAATGACATTTATTTAATAATAACTCATCTCATCTGGCCAAATGCATACACATGTAATCAATCAATACACGGGCTAAATATTTGAGTAAGACGAACATAAGCTTAGGCCCTTATACAATTCATAATGTCATCAGTCAAGTTGTTAGACAAGAGTTTCCATGGCTACAATATTGAGTTTTCAGTTTACTAAAGATTGTAACATGTCAATAAATTAAACATACACAACAGCATGTTTTAATTTCATTGACACTGAAGTTGGATAAATTTCTTACCAGGATATAAAAGCTGATGTCACTATGTCTGACGTATCATGTATCTGTGTGAGAAGTTGTAACTGGAGAGTAAACAATTGGTAATTCACTGTAAATGACTGAAATACAAACGTGTGCTTTAACTTTAAAGAAAACTGATTAGGAAACAAGGGGCAACTGCAGTATTCCAAACATATTCATTCAAAATAATTTAATATAGAAAACAGTAAAACTTCACTTAAAGACCACCTCAATAATAAGGTCATCTCAAAATCAAGAACAGTTTTCAGATTCATTTTCACTGTTTCGCTCATTATTCAACATCAATATTAAGACCACCTCAATATTAAGACAAGGTTTCAAGGGTCCCAAGGATGGTCTCATCATTTTGGTTTTACTGCGTATGCAAAATATACAGATATAATGTAAACTTTAAGTTCCAATATTAATATCTGCTTTTTAATTGAATAGAAAAAATGTGCATTAATAACTAGTTGTACAAATAATAACAAAAGGACAGCTATTCTTGCTTACTTTTACGAAATGGTAAATTTTCATCTAGTTGAATGCATATCTTCATGTTACCATCACATCCATGTTGAGGGCATATTCCTTACATCCTCTTCATCTTCTATAGCTTGTTACAGTTGTACAATTTTCACTCTTGGGCAGTTCGTTTCTTAAATATCAGATTAGACATATCAAACACATGAACAAAGCTTGAAAAACATACAAGAGATAAACACCGAGATGAACTAATACAATTACGCGATCAAAAAATACAATTACGCGATCGCGAGGTCTATACGCATTCAAAGATATGATACATCACCGAGATGAAGGTGACTACAAAAGAAAGAAACAGGATTAGACATATCAAACACATGGAACACACATAACACATGGAACACATGAAAACACAAAATCATTAATGAATATCAAAAAATACAATTACGCGATCGGGCGGTCTAAACGCATTCACCGAAATACGACGTTCTTCATCACCGAGATGAAGGCGACTACAAAAGAAAGAAACAGGATTAGACATATTAAACACATGAAACACACATAACACATGGAACACATGAAAACACAAAATCATTAATGCATATCAAAAAATACAATTACGCGATCGCGAGGTCTAAACGCATTCACCGAAATACGACGTTCTTCATCACCAAGATGAAGGCGACTACAAAAGAAAGAAACAGGATTAGACATATTAAACACATGAAACACAAAAAAGTCTTATCTGCACAGGACGCAAGGGTCGCAACTCCCCATCAGATCTAACCGCCTTTACGCCTAATTTTACATCACTTCTAAAAAATTATTCTTGTCTTGACTTGTCCTGTGATCTTTTCCATCCATTAATTCCCACCTCCCCTTCCCTTACTGTCCACTTTGATTCTACTAGTTATTCCTTGTGGTCTGCTGAGCCATTCCTTGCACCTCAGTTCCTTAATATGTGTACCGTTTGACCTCCTTTAGGCCTTATGTTTTGTGGATTGTTGTTTTTCTGGAGATCTGCGTGGGGAGGCATTGTCTTATGTATGTGGCTTTCCCTGTAGTTACATATTCTCTCTCTTTCACTATCAGAATTAGTTGGAATGGACATTTAAATAAACCCTATCAGCTAATATTATCATTTCTGGAACTTAAATTAATAAACAGAGTTTGAAAAAAAGAAGAAACAAACATTCGATATATCAAACACATAGCACAATAATAACAGAGAAAAACCAAAAAAGAACATGAAACACAAAAAACACATGAACAAAGCTTAAAAAACATACAATAGATAAACACCGTGAACGAATACAATTACGCGATTGCGAAAGGTCTATAAGCATTCACCGATACGACGTTCTCCATCACCGAGATGAAGGCGACTACAAAAGAACAAACAGGATTAGACAAATCAAACACATGGAACACACATAACACATGGAACACATGAAAACACAAAATTATTAATGAATATCAAAGAATACAATTACGCGATCGCGAGGTCTATACGCATTCAACGATACGACGTTCTTCATCACCGAGATGAAGGTGACTACAAAAGAAAGAAACAGGATTAGACAAGTCAAACACATGGAACACACATAACACATGGAATACATGTAAACACAAAATCATTAATGAATATCAAAGAATACAATTACGCGAGCGCGAGGCCTATACGCATTCAACGATACGACATTCTCCATCACCGAGATGAAGGCGACTACATAAGAAAGAAACAGGATTAGACAAATCAAACACATGGAACACACATAATACATGGAATACATGTAAACACAAAATCATTAATGCATATCAAAGAATATAATTACGCGATCGCGAGGTCTATACCCATTCAACGATACGACGTTCTCCATCACCGAGATGAAGGTGACTACAAAAGAAAGAAACAGGATTAGACAAATCAAACACATGGAACACACATAACACATGGAACACATGAAAACACATGAAAACACAAAATTATTAATGAATATCAAAGAATACAATTGCGCGATCGCGAGGTCTATACGCATTCAACGATACGACATTCTCCATCACCGAGATGAAGGCGACTACATAAGAAAGAAATAGGATTAGACAAATCAAACACATGGAACACACATAACACATGGAATACATGTAAACACAAAATCATTAATGCATATCAAAGAATACAATTACACGATCGCGAGGTCTATACGCATTCAACGATACGACGTTCTCCATCACCGAGATGAAGGTGACTACAAAAGAAAGAAACAGGATTAGACATATCAAACACATGGAACACACATAACACATGGAACACATGAAAACACAAAATCATAAATGAATATCAAAAAATACAATTACGCGATCGGGTGGTCTAAACGCATTCACCGAAATACCACATTCTCCATCACCGAGATGAAGGCGACTACATAAGAAAGAAATAGGATTAGACAAATCAAATACATGGAACACACATAACACATGGAATACATGTAAACACAAAATCATTAATGCATATTAAAGAATACAATTACGCGATCGGGCGGTCTAAACGCATTTATCGAAATACGACGTTCTTCATCACCGAGATGAAGGTGACTACAAAAGAAAGAAATAGGATTAGACAAATCAAACACATGGAACACACATAACACATGGAATACATGTAAACACAAAATCATTAATGAATATCAAAGAATACAATTACGCGATCGCGAGGCCTATACGCATTCAACAATACGACGTTCTCCATCACCGAGATGAAGGTGACTACAAAAGAAAGAAATAGGATTAGGCAAATCAAACACATGGAACACACATAACACATAGAATACATGAAAACACACAATCATTAATGCATATCAAAAAATACAATTACGCAATCGCGAGGTCTAAACGCATTCACCGAAATACGACGTTCTTCATCACCGAGATGAAGGCGACTACAAAAGAAAGAAACAGGATTAGACATATTAAACACATGAAACACACATAACACATGGAACACATGAAAACACAAAATCATTAATGCATATCAAAAAATACAATTACGCGATCGCGAGGTCTAAACGCATTCACCGAAATACGACGTTCTTCATCACCGAGATGAAGGCGACTACAAAAGAAAGAAACAGGATTAGACATATTAAACACATGAAACACACATAACACATGGAACACATGAAAACACAAAATCATTAATGCATATCAAAAAATACAATTACGCGATCGCGAGGTCTAAACGCATTCACCGAAATACGACGTTCTTCATCACCGAGATGAAGGCGACTACAAAAGAAAGAAACAGGATTAGACATATTAAACACATGAAACACAAAAAAGTCTTATCTGCACAGGACGCAAGGGTCGCAACTCCCCATCAGATCTAACCGCCTTTACGCCTAATTTTACATCACTTCTAAAAAATTATTCTTGTCTTGACTTGTCCTGTGATCTTTTCCATCCATTAATTCCCACCTCCCCTTCCCTTACTGTCCACTTTGATTCTACTAGTTATTCCTTGTGGTCTGCTGAGCCATTCCTTGCACCTCAGTTCCTTAATATGTGTACCGTTTGACCTCCTTTAGGCCTTATGTTTTGTGGATTGTTGTTTTTCCGGAGATCTGCGTGGGGAGGCATTGTCTTATGTATGTGGCTTTCCCTGTAGTTACATATTCTCTCTCTTTCACTATCAGAATTAGTTGGAACGGACATTTAAATAAACCCTATCAGCTAATATTATCATTTAAATTTTCTGGAACTTAAATTAATCAACAGAGTTTGAAAATAAGAAGAAACAAACATTCGATATATCAAACACATAGCACAATAATAACAGAGAAAAACCAAAAAAAAACATGAAACACAAAAAACACATGAACAAAGCTTAAAAAACATACAATAGATAAACACCGAGATGAATGAATACAATTACGCGATTGCGAAAGGTCTATAAGCATTCACCGATACGACGTTCTCCATCACCGAGATGAAGGCGACTACAAAAGAAAGAAACAGGATTAGACAAATCAAACACATGGAACACACATAATACATGGAATACATGTAAACACAAAATCATTAATGCATATCAAAGAATATAATTACGCGATCGCGAGGTCTATACGCATTCAACGATACGACGTTCTCCATCACCGAGATGAAGGTGACTACAAAAGAAAGAAACAGGATTAGACATATCAAACACATGGAACACACATAACACATGGAACACATGAAAACACAAAATCATAAATGAATATCAAAAAATACAATTACGCGATCGCGAGGTCTAAACGCATTCACCGAAATACGACGTTCTTCATCACCGAGATGAAGCGACTACAAAAGAAAAAAACAGGATTAGACATATTAAACACATGAAACACACATAACACATGGAATGCATGAAAACACAAAATCATTAATGCATATCAAAAAATACAATTACGCAATCGCGAGGTCTAAACGCATTCACCGAAATACGACGTTCTTCATCACCGAGATGAAGGCGACTACAAAAGAAAGAAACAGGATTAGACAAATCAAACACATGGAACACACATAACACATGGAACACATGAAAACACATGAAAACACAAAATTATTAATGAATATCAAAGAATACAATTGCGCGATCGCGAGGTTGTATTCTTTGATATTCATTAATAATTTTGTGTTTTCATGTGTTCCATGTGTTATGTGTGTTCCATGTGTTTGATTTGTCTAATCCTGTTTCTTTCTTTTGTACATTCAGTAAAAGTGAACGAAAAGTCGTAGTTTGCGCATCATCCCACGCTAAAAATATTTCAGGGGCGGTATTTTGGTCACGTGTACTTTCAAGTGGGCGTAGTCGTTCAATACAAAAATGTAGTGCACGATGGTCAGATAAATCATTTGGCAACATAATTTCAAAAGACGTAATGTGGTTAAAATCAATGTGGTTCAGTAATCACTGAAGTAGTCAACTACACTCGTCCCGTTACGGTTCATAAATGTATAATCTCCGACGGATTTATCACAATGTATGCGGCCATTGGCTATTAATAAATTTGTGGTTTTACACAAGTCGATCAAGCATGTCCCATGTGCGTCAAGCACGTTGTCTTTGTTTACCCTGGGCAAATTGTAAACATTACTTTGTGAAGCTAAGTTATTGTCTAAAAATCTATCAAAAACAATGAAATCAAGTTCATTTGAAGTCTACAATTAAAATCACCGGTTACTAGGATTTTACCAAGCGGTTTGTATTTTTCAATACCTACTTCTATTTGATCAAATATATCAATATCATTTCTATCAAATACTTTTGAGCCATGTGGCGGAATATAATTATGTACAACATAAATATACATCTAAGTTTAAATGAAAAACATTTTTACCTATTTTTAACCAAATAATTCCACACTGATGTTTGTCCACAATGCTAATTTTATCAGTTAAACTAGATTTATAGTATATCGAAATTCCACCTGAATAACGTCCTTTCCGAGTGTCTGGCGACTTATTGCCGAAAAGATGTTGTACACAATAATCTTGTATATTTAAATTATAATGTGTTCTTGGTGATAACCAAGTTTCTGTTAATATTATAACATCATGATTTTTAACTATGTTGATAAAGTCCGAATCTGATAGTTTTCTCACTAATCCATTGATGTTCCATGAAACATTTTGTCCAGTTGCTCTTCGCGACGTCTCTATGGAATAGAAGATGGTGATTTATACTCCGTGCCATTTATGTATAGCTTTTCACCGTAAAATCTAACAGTATTCCCTTTGTATTTCTCAGCCTTGTAGACTTCACTCAGATGTTTCCTTGCATCACGCCATTCCTTGGGTAGTTGAACACCGATCCCGTAATTGAGTCTCTTTAATTCGTCCTTCATTGTAAAAGATGCATTCCTGACTTGTTCTCGTTGTGAGTAGTAGTGAAATTTCACTATGATTGGTCTTGGTTTTCTAGATCTGTTGGGATTTCCTAATCTATGTGCACGATCGAGTGTTATATTTTCAATATTGATTTTTAACGTATCTTCGATGAGTTCCTTCACAAGGCGTTCGCATGTTTTTGCGGGTTCGTCTGATTCCATTGGGGCAGTTTCTTGTGTTTTAGTGGTAGGTTCGACTACTTCCGGTATACCATAGAATATTAGGTTTTCTCTCATATTCCTGTATTGAATGTCAGCCATCTTATTTTTCAGCAAATCCTGTTTCTCATTCAAATCTTCAATTGTGGAGTTGAGAGTTGAACATGATTGTTGTAGATATTTGACTTGTTCGTGGGTTGATTTTAGTTCATGTGATTGTTGTTCATATTTCTCACATACGAATGAGCTAGTACCTTCGACTTCTGAAACACGTGTCTCTGTGTTCTTCATTTTTATTTCCAAATCACATAGCTTTAAGTTCATTAAGTTAACTGTTTTTTCGATGTTATCAATCTTTTCAACACATGTTTTAATGGTTTTAATGTCTTCTATGATGCTTACTGCCCATGGTGGTGGTTGGTTGGTAGTTTGACTGCCTGGTGGATAATTAGGTTGTTGCAGTGTTGTATACTGCTGGTTATGTTGATACGGTGGTGACTGCACATATTGATTCGGGTATGGTTGCGTAAAATTCATATTGGTATTCATCATGCTATCAATTGTTGGAGTGTCAAATGCAAAATATTCCGTTTGGTTTTTCTGGCGTTTATTTTGTTTACTTACTTCAGTGTCTCTGTCAGTCAAGGTTGGTAAACTAGCCGAACTGGTTTCGTTGTGTTCTCGACCACTCCCACTGCTCGTGCTCGTCGTGCTATTTATACATGTCTCATCCAATAATGGTGAAATGTTTTTTCGCTTCTTTTTCTTTTTATCCGCATTTATTTGTTGCTTTTGCTTCGGTGGCATGAAGTACTAACTATAACACTATCCGTAATTCAAAAAATAGTCCAATTAATGCTTTATTTTCCACTTTATCCAATAAAAATCACAGAGCACAAAATCCATGCCTTGTTCACCAGGGGAGATAATTCATAATTCTATTCTAGTTACTATAGCTTGAGAGTTGCATGTTTGCACCATTAATTCAATTTATATTATTACCTATAACATCCTGTCTTAGTATTTTGTAACCATAAACAATACATGTGATAATTGATAAATCCGCATAAGACTTATTCCTAAAATAAACTTCCATCACTTCCTTACCCGTTAATTATTGTTATTATTTAGACAGTAGAAAACAAATTAAAAGATCAAAAACACGACCAGAACCTGGGTTGAAATGGCTCCTGTTACAATTTACTTTTTATTTAGAATTAATTATGAAATGGGGTAACACTGCATTTATAACAAGGAGTTATTGATCACGATTGCTCTTAGAACATCTTTCGAAATCTCTAAGACCACCTCAATTATAAGACCATCTCAAAATTTAGACTACAGTTTTCTTGTCCATTTTTACTGTTTTGCTCTTTAACGCAATATTATGACCAATAATAAGACAAGTTTTGAAGTCTCAAATTTATGTGGTCTTATTATTGAGGTTTTACTCTACTTACTAAAACAATACTATCAACAGACAAACTGTAGTTATAGAGATACCAACCTTTTTTCTGTCTGCCTAATACACACTTGTAAATGAATAAATTTCTTTTTTCAGGCGCTTGTATGGACTTCACATCAAACTGACATCATTCATGTCTACCATATCTGTATGATGCTACAATATTTGCTGTCACATAATGAAATGGTAGGCCATTTTTATGACTTTCTGTTAATTTTGTTTTCCTTGTTGTGGTATTGTAAAATTGAAATGAATTTTAAGAGTTTCTGGAGTGGTAACTGTAACTCTATGTCTTTTAATATTGCATGATTATAATTCATGGGATGAAAGGGAAACTACTGTAAACCTAGAACTGTTTGCGATGACCATATTTCGTGTTTTTCTTTTAATATGCTATTTCTTGTTTAAATAACAATTGTAAACCGTCATATGGGGGATTGACATAGCAGAAATGTATTGAAAATGACTTATTTCAGAGTTATATTATGGTTCCGAAATTCGATACATAGTGGCAAATCTACGAACAAGCTGCATTCATGTCAGTCAGAAATAAACTCTCTTCCAAGTTACAAAGTGATAGTAGACATTAATGTCGTACTTTTTAAAATTGCAGACTAGTCACTGAATATTTTATAATTTTCATATACATTTATATCTGGGTTATATTGAATACCTCACCTTCTTGGCAGAATGCGTGTGTCAACTCGCTAGGTAATGGCACATAAAAAAAGTTCTGTATAATAAGACATTATTGAACTGGTCCAGTACAGTAAAATTGAGGTGGTCTTAATATCAAGGTTGAATATAGGGCAAAAAAAATGAAAATGGACTTAAAATTATGTTCTTAATTTTGAGGTGGTCTTATTATATAAGTGGTCTGTAACTGAGGTTTTACTGTGTAATCTTCGCCACCCTCCTCGGCCATTATTTGCCCTTTAGTCGGGTGGTCACATGGTAATCATACCTATAATAAAAGTTGCTTATGATAACTATCAGATTAAAACAAATATTTATGAGTGCCAGCTTAAGACCTGAAAACAATCATGAAAACAAATACATAAATGTCATAAATGTACAATACTGAGAAATATCATTTATACAAACGTAAGAAGTCTTGAACACATAACAACATTGTATCATAATTTATTGTTTTTAAATGATTTAGCAGACTCACTTCACATCTTCAAGGACTCTTCCATAACTGGCGTAGTAATAGTTCAATGCATCAGATTCAAACGAAATTGCAGTATGTCTGAATAAAACATACAGCATTCTTGAAACAAACCACCCCGCAATTTCACCCCAACTAAATTTATAGGCCACTTCATAGCGTAAACAAGTCTTGTAAGTTCATCTGGTTATCTGAATTTTTATTGCACTGGGCTGTCACCCGGGAGGGCCTGTTTCAATTCCCAGGCAGCCTATGTCATGTCCTTCTGTGACAGTTGGTTAAGGTCATTTTTTCTCCACCTTCGATTCAACTGGGAAAGTTTTCGGCTGCTTGCTGACAAAAACTGATTAGGTCTACTGATGGACATGTACAAGGACTATTCAAGAAGTTTCAAGACTGTGGTCATAAGATTTATATCTGTTAATATACATCAAATAATTTACATGCAAATAAATCTGAATCTAGCCGTTACAAATATACAAAGTTTCAACAAAATAGATGCACAAACAAAAATTCTATATGAAATACAAATGACTCATGTCAAGCGACCCTGAGCACGGGAGCAACGTCACAGGGCATCATGAAAACACTACTCTTTCTCAAATACCCGCCACCATGTTCAATACAGTGGTTATGGCGATGGACCCACTGTCGGAAAACGTCTCTATATCATTCATAGTTGTTCTGCTCGGTGATGCAGAGGGTCTCGGCCCGTAACTCTTGTAGTGAAGCGAATCACTGGCCTTTATGTTGCGACTTGATGGAGGTCACTAACGTCGCCGTAATTTTCTTCTTTCTTCCTTCCCGTTGTCTATCATCAGTGCGACTTGCGGAATTTTCCCCTTTGTCAATTTAATATTTTCATAAGTTGCAGTTGGTTGGTCGTCTAACTTTTGACAAAATTTTATAACAGCTCGAATTTCGAGATGGTCAGATGACGGCATGGTAAGCATGTTTAACGTTGTAACCAGTAATATTCAAATCCTGTTTATTTCAATGTCTAAGGCCCAAATGACGTCAAAATTGCAAATGACCTCATTGAATTCCTATGTGACGTTCTGGCGATTTTTATCGACCGCACATACATAGCAAACAAATTATGGGACATAAAATATTGCGCATGTTGGACTTTTGACGTGCTGTGCTGCATGGTATTTCAAGGGGTCATAATATACATGTAATGTGTAATATTGATTTTTTTGGCACATCAGCATGTTGCAATTACATTCCGATTACGAATCATTTAATAAGTTTCGTAAAATGTCAATAAAGTCAAAGCGCCAGTCTTGAAACTTTTGAGCAACCCTCGTATATAACAGGCAAATGTTCAAAAAAACTAATAATTATAAAAACAAGTTCAAATTCTTTAAAAATACAATGTTACTGACCACCAAAGTCACATAATTATTGCAAACCATACAATCATCATGTGTAGTGTTCACCCGCCGGTATGTGTTTTCAGCTTTTTGAAAATATGATTTATTGCCCCGAAGTTTGGAAATATACACTTTTGATTTTGCTATACATATGTGTAATGTGATAAAAAGTTCATTTTTAAATAAACCTAGTAGCAGAATGTTACACTAACCACTGCCTTCACAAGATTTTTATCAAGATTTTGATAAAATTTATTTTTCACATAGAGCTTAACCCGAGGTTAATATTCTCTTATATATTTGTTCAAAATATCTGAATGAAGTCTTGTTTTCTAAGAAAGTTGTTTTAGCTTTAAAGAATAGATGAATAAATGTTTTATAGTTCCTTGCCTAGTATTCACAGTCGTAGTTGGGTTTAGAATATCAACAAACATGGAGGTCGACAGTTTAATATTAGATGTTCGTGACTTTGATGCTTCACTGCATCCTAAACCCAAACAAATGGAATGTTGACGTTATTTAGTGTCAAAACTCTTGGTCGCGGAACCGAACATTTTTTACTACTGGCATTTACTCACGAAATGTTCCCTATTTTTTTTTTTTATTGAGATATCTTCATGAAACTTGGCATTTGTATGTATTTTTTCCTGTACAGTATGGTATTCCTTCTATCATGCAATGTGTCATTATGTCAACAGAAGTAAATGAAAAACATCACTGAAAGAGTTTTATAATTTTATTTCTGCGTCATAGCAGAGACTCAAATTCATAAAATAAAATCATGTGATAAATCACAGACAACAAACCAGTATATATGTACATTGCAATAAATAACAGTTATAATCCTATATTGAGAGTCTGTCAGACAATTTCTGGTCACTGCATAGTTTCAAAAGTTTCTCTTGTTTACAAACAGTCCGTTTTGCATTTCGCAAAGCGTGTAGATTTATTTTTGCATTTTCATCTCTCTTATTGATGTTTTGAATAGAAAAGTGTCCAATTCTGTTTTCCAAAACCTTAATATGATCTGACTTTTCCTCTATGTATTTCTCAAGACTTGCAGATTTCTTTACCAGATTGTTGTAATTATATTTCCTGCACAGATAAATTTTTATAATCATTACTCCTATTAATATCGAAAAATGTTTCCAGGCAGTATATTTCTACAATAACAGCCTTTGTAGTTCAATGTTAGAACGCTGTCCATGTCATGTGGATAGAGATCTAGGTTCAAATCCTGGTGGAGGCTATTGATAGATTATGTTGTTTGGAGGGAATAATAAAGATCAAATTCCCCATAAGGCTTTAATAATCTCATACTCCAGTGGTTTTTGCTGATTTTATAGCTGATGTTCCCGATTGAAAACCGTATCTTTTTGTCCCAATTTTTGGTAAAAAAATTCCCAATTCAAAGTTTTCAAAATTAAAGTTATAGAAATATATTTTGAAACCAAATCTAATAAAAAATCCTGAATAAGAGTTTTCCCAAATTTTAGATAAAATTCTCAATTCTTTGGCTATGGGTCATGTTCCCAAATTTGAGATAAAAAACATGTACTCTGCATTACCATTTTAATGTATGTTGAATAAACTGATCTTTGATTCTGAAAGGGTATTCAACTATACGCCTTTTATCACCTTGGGTGACCAGTGTAGATCCAGATCACTATGCATATCAGTGTAGTCTGATCAGGATCTACTCTGTTTGCTTTTTGATCAGAAATAATCTAATGAATCTAACAGCGAACAGCGTAGATCCAGATCAGACTGCACGGATGAGCAGGCTGATCTGGATCTACACTGTTCACTCATGGGACATGAGCCATATCCCATGGAGTAAAGGGCTATGCTATCAGATCAGGCTTAACACTGTTCCCAGAAAATTCTGTAGTCTGTGGGTTGCAGACTCTCTAACATGATGCGATGTATATGCTTGTACCATAAAAAATAAGTCTCAACAGTGGGATACCAAGAAAAAATATATCATTTCAGGGGAGCAGAATTCAGAACAGCTTACCAGAAGCTCAAGACTTTGCAAGCAATATTTGACCAACAGCCATTCATTGCTCTAAGTGGCACCTTAACTGTCTCCCAGATGAAAAAACTGCCCTCTTTACTAGGTTTAGACAAACCAGTTGTTGTCCAATAGAGCCCCGACAGACAAAACTTTTTCTTAATAAAATATGCAAAATACAAAGTCAGGATGTGTTTGAAATTTATGAGCAGATTTTCAAAGAGGAATGCAATAACCTGAAGAAGAATCCTGATAATGATCCTATTACGCTAATGTTCATGCCACTCTTTTATATAAGCCAGGCTACTGCTTATATAGCAGTTCTTATTTGGTAAGGAAGATATAACAACATCTTGTTATGCAGTTTTATACTCAAACTAGGACAAGAAGATTCTAGAAACCACAGTCACTGACCTGCAGTCTGAGAAACCTAGGATAAGACTGTTAATTTCATCAGTCTCTGGTATGGGTTTTGACCCTCCTTCAGTTGTCAGGTTTATTCTTGGAAAACCACCCAGAAGTCTATCACAGTACCTCCAGGAAATTGACCGTGCAGGCAGACGGGGTCAGAATGCATCTGCACTGTTGTATTACAGTAACAGAGATGTTTCCAAATATTTACCAGGAATAGAACAAGATATCATAGAATATTGTAAAAATAAACATAGGTGTTTGCGTGAAATGCTTCTTGAAACATTTGATTTCTGTAAATCTGAAAATACTGTGAAAGAACAATGTTGTTCTTATTGTGTCGACCAGGTAAATTTGTGAACGCACCTTCTAGAACTCTAACTCTTTGTAGTGGGCTTAAAAGATACTCACATTTTAAGATGAAGTCTAGGCACTCAACAGAATACTAAGATAGTCGCGAGTGTGAGAAGAAGAATGGCACACAGTGCATCAGACTTGGTATTACACGAATCATGTCTCCTTCTTTGGCATTGTCTTCCAGCTGTATCAACTGAAGTACCCAGTGACATAAATTACTGCAGTTATTATACACTTCATCTGCTGAATCTTCATTTCTTTCAAACATTTTATCATACCCATAGTGTGATAAAAATGTCCTTGACATTGCATGTATTTCCTGTGACTTTTCAGTAAGTGACTTGTTTTGAATTCAAGAAGGTGGAATGTTTTTAGTCGGGGGGGTGATGTGGCATCCTCCATACCAAAGTACTCCAGAAACTGTTTTGCAATCATTTGTTTACCAACAAGAACAATCTGATCAAGATGGGGCTTGAATGCACCTTTTACTTTTCCATTCACATCACTTCTTTGTAATTTTGATTTAAAATGGTACAATGTTCCTGGCTGACGTAATGACTTAGCACTGTAGAGTTCTTCGTAAGCTTTCTGAAAATGATTAAGAACTATAATTGGCAATGTTTCATGATTTAGTCCAAAATATTTTCACATGCAACAGACAATGACTGAACACAATTCATATACTCAGCTGAGCTAAAAATAACTGCTCCAACACAAAATGTTTGATAAAATATTTTTCATTTTTGAAGTATTTCTGTTTACAGCATAATTATGCAATTATAGAAAAAACTTTGTGATTCAACAGAAGTTTTATTCTGGAAGATCTACAAATGTTTGGTGGTAACAAATACCGAGCTCACTGTGAAGAGGGTGTAAAATACATAATACTATAATCAGAAATTACTTTGGACATATTTTGATCATGGAAATGAACAGTTAGCCATAGCTGAACCACTGTGTGTGACAAATTTGTCTCGCCTCCAGGAAGTCTTGTTTCATGTGCCATAGCTCTATAATGAATGGCTGAAGGTCTTCATACCTTTCTTTGGTGTTGTGGCTAACATACGCAGGTGCTTTGCCTCTTCCAGTCTAACTCTTGTCAATTGGTCACCACCAACTGGTACCTTGAATTTCTGCAGGATGTTATCAGACCCTTTAGAATTAATGAAACTTTCTGTTACACTAACTGATCATACATGTAAGTCTTCCAAATGAGATAAAAGTTTCTTCTTTAGGTAACACAATGCATTTATTTTGGTAAAACTTTCATCACATAACAACAATGACTGTGCCTAACAACTATTTATTCCTCTATACATATAGTTATGAACAAGGGGAGAATATCGTACAAATAATGACTATATTGTTAATATTGGGGAATAGTGGCCGTGACGTGATCGACTCATAAGGATAATGCCAAAGTGAGTCTGGTTCCCTGAGGGGACAGGGGACAGGCATGCATGTGTATTTAGTTTTTACTAGGAGTGGTCAGATGTGAAGCCTTTAAATGCTGCCCTGCCTGACAGCTGTATCACCTGCTTACTGAGCAGCCATGCTCCATTGACCTCACGAGCAACTGTGTTCTTACATACATACCCATTAGACATATTGAGCAGCCATGCTCTTACTAGTACAATGCGGGTAGCCATACCCATTTAATAGTACAATGCGGGTAGCCATACCCATTAGACATTTTGAGCAGCCATGCTCTACTAGTACAATGCGGGTAGCCATACCCATTAGACATTTTGAGCAGCCATGCTCTTACTAGTACAATGCGGGTAGCCATACCCATTAGACATTTTGAGCAGCCATGCTCTTACTAGTATAATGCGGGTAGCAATACCCATTAGACATATTGAGCAGCCATGCTCTTACTAGTACAATGCGGGTAGCCATACCCATTAGACATTTTGAGCAGCCATGCTCTTACTAGTACAATGCGGGTAGCCCTACCCATTAGACATATTGAGCAGCCATGCTCTTGCAAACCTATTGAGCAGACCTGCTCACTCAAATATGAGTTGAACGCGGGTAGCCATACCCTTTAGACAAAAGGACCAGTTATGCCGAGCAGCCATGCTCTTACTAGTACAATGCTGGTAGCCATACCGATTAATGATACCGAGCAGCCATGCTCTTACTAACACCCTGAGCAGCCATGCTCTTACCTATGTGACACGGGTAGCCATACCCAATCTAGACTTCCTGACCAGACCTATGTGCAACTCGAGATTTGCCAAGCAAATGCTTATTCCGGACAAAACCGAGTAATTCGAAAGAAAATATCTAGAGCAGACTTAATACAGTGGAAATTGAGTGTCTGTGTTGAGTATCATGAGCCATCATTCACAGCGACCCAAAGTCCAACTAATTGAATGAATTTTGTATCATTATAGACCGACATTCAGAGAAAACATGCATGACTGTCCCCATTGAGAATTTTTCCGCCACTCAAAAATGATTCTTTAGCATTTTTCCCCAAAAATTCCTAATCTTTAACTCTACTATGAATCTACAGCAATCTTTCAAAGAGCTTTTTAACAGTAAAACTGTCAAGTTATAATCTGCCCACCGTTTATTGTGGTAAAAAACTTAACCCTGCAACATATGTATTCACGGTGTGTGGGAATAAAGCCGACCCACAGCAAAATGTGGTTAACCATAGAACATATTCCAGCTCAGGCCACCTGGTACCGAGTTAATTTTTTGTTTGAAATTTCGTAAATGCGTTTAAAGCTGTGCAATATGTTGCTTTGGTATTTTTCTAAACTCACTAACAAAATGGATTTGGATCTAAGTTGTCCCCAACATATTCCTCATACCCCTTGTTGGCAGGCCCTATGTTAACTATGCATTCAGTGGCACTGTGTGGTTTGCCACAGTTCGAACAGTTGTGTGCAAATTTGCAGTTTCACCATTTGCAAACACCTTTGTTAAAATCATAGCAAGTTAATTGTATAGGTTTGTTTTCCCTATTCCCATTTTGGGGCCCATTGGACAGAATATCAGAAGATCAGTCTGGTTCATGCATCTGCACCACAAATAATTATTAATTATAGCCCATGATCCGGCCCCGTTGGCTTGCCTGAGCCTAAACTGACGGTCATATGTGATCCAAGCAAAGCCCTGTCGCCCTCCTCTTTCATCCCCGTCCTCTGCCTGGCATGATTTTAATTTGCGAATGCGATGTTATCACCACCAGTTCCAAATTGGAAAGACGGCATGGGCTCGAGGGCGTGGCTTATATACCATGCATGAGTTCCGGTTACGACCTTAGCAACACTTCCGCCTGTGCACCCAAACAAAAGTTCGAAAAATAAATGCAATTGATTTAGAAGGAAATAATTGGTCTTATAGTCATATATCATGGTAAAAAGTATTTCTCTATAAAAATCTAAATCAACTTTTTACTGTTATAACTGACAGAAGTTACAAGTCTTTATTTAAAATAAATGTCTACTATATAAAGACTAAATAACTTTTAATATAATCATTACCGTTAAAGAAGGGGATCACTATAGCTCACCATGAGCTAACAGCCGAGCTTGCTATATTTATAGCATGCAATTAATTGAATTGCCATAATGGTAAAAAGGAAAATATTTACACTTTTCAGAACATATCCCGTCTGAAAAGTGACTTCCATACTGCTCAGGATTGTGTCTAAAAGGAGGAGGGAAATAACAGTAACTGTAACTTTCTGAACACATAAAAATAACTACAACTTAAAAACAAACAAAAGAAAGTATGTTCAATTAACAACATGCAAACAAATGTTGCAAACACAAGGCATACTGTAAAGGCCTGGATCCAAGATCATAAATCTCAAGCATCTGATTGGTTGAAATTGAGACCAGTCTCCATATTGACAAATCAAAAGCTAAAGTTTTGAGACTGGTCTCCAATCCTGTAATTGTAGAGACTTGAAATCTCTGTTCCCTTTTCCTTGTAATGAAATTATCACATTTTCTGTCATGATAATTCTTATACACTGTCATGTGTAACAGCTGGTTTTCTTTGTGGTAATTTCTGCCTTACAAGGAAATATTTTTTTCTTCCGATAAAATACCTTCTACGAAAGAAACAACGCAAGATTTCAATCCAAGAAATAAACAATGCCATTTATTTTATGCTTTCCGGTTAAAAAAATCAAAAAAATCATGGTGATTCACTGTGAAGTATGCAAGTTTCATAATATTTAGACAGAAAATACCTGCTAAAGCATAAAATAAATGTTTGTTGAGTCCAGTAAAGATATCACATTTATTTTGTTGTCTGATCTTTGAAACAGCATTTGCAGTTGTGGCAAAGCCACTCGCATAATATTGTTTTGAAGATTACTTGATGAAATAACTGATATTTCACTGAACTTGATAAATATCCTCATAAAAAGCAGATCTATGAAACAGAACAGAAGTGAACATTAACCAGACAACTATTAACATACCGTGTGCTTTTTCATAGACATCTACAAGGATGTTCTCAAAGCTGTCTAAAATATCCACACCGTCTCCATGCTTTGCCTCGTTTTTCATCATCACTGGGAGTTGGAAGACTTGAGACTTCTGACTCATCTCTTGCTGATAGGGATGATGTATGTGAGCCGGTAAAACTGAAAGCACCCATGAGAAGGCTGTCATGTCCACAAGTATTCTACCTATAAAAAATACATGATAAAAAACAGAATGTTTAAAGCAATCAAGGAAGAAACTGACACAATCATGTACTTTGGAAAATTTGTAAATTATACTAGCTTAACTAAGAATAAGGAAAGTGTTATCAATTAGCTAAGACAATAAGTTATCAAACAGAAATTTGTTTATTTAAGTACTGGTAATAGTAACTGACAACTAGGGGCCTGTAGAGTACCTCAGCTTGAATCAGCTGTTTATAAATATGATACAACTGTCGATCTTATTACACTTACCTAGAAGAATAACAAAACTGTCGATCAATATCTCCTTGTGTTGTCCATGTAAAGTCTTTCCAATTCAATCTGGTTTGCCTCATTACTGTACAAATCAGGTCGAGCAACTCTGCAGAATATGAGGTTTGATGCAAACAGGTGAAGATCTTTATTAGACATCTCAAGCGATTTGTGTCCAGACCAGATGTAAATATCTAGATTATCTCCAGTGACTTTCACAAGGGGGTTATTGGCAAGCTGCTGAACTATGCCTGTGCCCATACAATTCCCTGCTTCATCCAACAGTCGAAGTTTTGTCGCAGGTTATAGCTAAATGGTTCAGTCTTGTCAGGGCCTGTTTATAATTTATAAGCATAAGTGTATGTTTCATATGTGGCTAAAAATGTTGTGGTTCTGGTTACATGCCAAAACATAGAATGTTAGGTAGGTACATATGAGTGCCATGGCATAGTGGTTGTGGAGCACTGTGGCCAAGTGTTTATGATGTTGGCCTTTGTATAAAAACCTGGGTTCAATCCTCAGTTGATCTTCTTGCTTGGTGTGTGTCTTTACACAAGATACTTTAATCTGCATTGTTATTGGCAGTTATTACTTCATGATATGTAATTGTTTTAAACTTCTAACAAAAGTTAACTTTACATATGTATAGAGAATGGTCTGAAAAGACATTGATTAGTACTGGGTTCCTGTTTTCAGAGAATAGCATAATTTTCACTGTCTGACAGGTCTAGGAATGTAATTTACAGACTCATCTAACTGGCCTTTAATAGCAACCATAGTTGTCAGTTGATGCCATGCAAATAACTTCTCACACCTTCCATTCATTAAAACGGCATAGGCTGCTGCAATAGGTGCTACTTTATTCTCTCTAGGTTCCTTTCCATCGGTGACAATGATAGTCAGCACATCCAAAACAAATGGAAGTCTGTATAAGAAAAATTCAAACCATTACTATGTGTTTAAAACTAAGAATGGATACTAAATAAGAGCAATGCAACATTTGCATATTTAAGGTCATGAAAATGAACTGTTTAAGTTTTGAATGATTGCTAGATTGAAAATGACAAACAAAATGGATCTGCTAGGAAATAATAACACACAAAAGCTCTATACATGTATTTAGTTATCTGTTGTTGTGTTAATATTAATGAGTTGTATCTCATTGGTGTTACAAAGCAATTTATGGATCCCTATTATCTTATTTAAATTCACCAATATGTATTTTTCTTCTGCAAATATAATAAAATATAATATTGATACCAGATAGGCAGATATTTTCCAATATTAATTCAAGAAGCAGATATTTTCCAAAATCAGTACAATTCTATGTGATTAATTTACATGATAGATAATTCATGAATGATTTCATTCAACAGTTGCTCCCCATGCTGAAGCAGACTTCCCACACTTCTATATCTGGATAATACGCTAGCAAAGGCAACATTTCTTGATGACAGCGTTGGACACATACCATCAATGATGCCAAGTATCTTCCTCTCAACAGCTTTCAGAATTAAGAACCTGTATATATTTTTTCTGTCCACTTTTATTCAAAAAAAGTTTGTAATTACCCAAAGCAGCTATGCTGGCACTAAGCTTTTGAATCCAGTAGCCAAAATTCAAATATATGTAAACATGCTAAAAAACATGCATCATTTTCAAACAATATTTTTTAAAAATGTGGAAAAACATTACTTTTTCACACAAAAAATATGTACTTTGCTACAGCAGCCATTGGATATTTTGGCTACTGTTGGCTGCTATCAAAGATACAGTATTTATCCAAAATGAATGTTTAGAATTCATGAACACATTTTTAAAAGGAAACAGGGTTAACAATCAGAATTTCCATTTTATTTACATCATATGTTTATTCATAAATGTTCATGCCATTGAACTTATATATTGTTATCGCTAAACTCTGAGATCATTCTAAAGGGCTAGTTGGAAGTTCTAACTTACATGAAGAAGACACAGTATCTTATACCTGTTATACTCAGAATACAATTATGTACAATTGTTTAGGAAATATCAGATACATACTACCCATTTGTGTTATATATTTTCCGGTAAATTGGTCCAGTGTATACATTTATGTCTACACAATGGATGGAATAGCATTTACAATGATCAAGATTTGGATAAGTGCATCAAACTACACAACTCGCCATGAAAAAGGCAAATGTGACTGCTATGGCTAGTTGGTTGCTAGTTTATGATGCAAAATTAATACCTTCCTGCTGTTCCATGTCAGGAATAAACTCATTCTCAATACCACACAAAAGCAGCCTAGCATTGAACAAAGTGTATGTGTTCTTGAACAATTGAGTATGCCACATTATGTGTCAGTATGCACATCAGCAGGGAGGCTTTTGTCATACTTTCTGTTCTGTTTCCTGCTACTATGATGTTTAACGCTGCTGCTTTTGATAAGTTTCTGAATACTTGTACTGGTACGATGAATGATGCTGCAGAAGTGTACTATAATTACGAAATAACTTTTTTTTATAATTCGCTGATGAACTGTGACATCACAGTTGCCTTGCAGTTATGGCTGCTGCTGTTATGAACAAAACAAAGTGTGCATTTAGGTATTCATAAATCTGCAAGTGTATCCTTTCAAAAGGAGTTTACTAAGTTTGGTATTTTTTACCTGGGTCATGAAATATCCTCAATGTATATTTGATTAACCAAATCAATATACTACCAATAAGACAATAACAACAAGAATGAATAGAAAACTTTGGATATTTTATTGCTCATAATATAATATAACAACTTATAAAATATTTAAAAATATTTTATTACAAATAATATTTGCATTAAAAACAAGTATACAGACAAATTAATACAAGTAATGACCGATTACTACACCAGGCATGAATCTATCAATATAACAACACATGTGCAATGCATATCATGTTAAACAACCTCTCTTCAACAACAAAATCAACTTTTCCTAATTTCAATGAAAATCAACTTTCATAATTTTATGGCCTCCCCATCTCCACTCACAGCCATCCCTATCTCCCTTCATAGAAATTATTTTTACAATTTGTTTTTATTTATATACAATAGAAATTTCCAAACATGCATACAATGCAACCTCTCTTAAGCAACAACCTCCCTTCAACAACAAAATCAACTTTACATATAGAAATAATTTCAGTGAAAATCTACTTTTATATGGCCTCCCCATCTCCACTCACAGCCATCCCCATCTCCCTTCATTGAAATGGTTTTTACCATTTGTTTTTATTTATATTTAAGAATAATTTCAAAACATGTATACACTGCTTCCTCTCTTAAGCAACAACCTCCCTTCAACAACAAAATCAACTTTACATATAGAAATAATTTCAGTGAAAATCTACTTTTATATGGCCTCCCCATCTCCACTCACAGCCATCCCCATCTCCCTTCATTGAAATGGTTTTTACCATTTGTTTTTATTTATATTTAAGAATAATTTCAAAACATGTATACACTGCTTCCTCTCTTAAGCAACAACCTCTCTTCAAAAACAAAATCAACTTTCCTATTATTATAAATAAGTAATAATTTCAGTGAAAATCTACTTTTATATGGCCTCCCCATCTCCACTCAAAGCCATCCCTATCTCCCTTCATTGAAATGTTTTTTACAATTTGTTTTTTATTTATATACAAGAATAATTTCAAGACATGTATACAATGCTACCTCTCTTAAGCAATGACCTCTCTTCTACAACAAAATCAACGTTTCCTATAGTAATAATTTCAGTGAAAATCTACTTTATATGGCCTCCCCATCTCCACTCACAGCCATCCCTATCTCCCTTCATTGAAATGATTTTACAATTTACAAGAATAATTTCAAAACATGTATACAATGCTACCTCTCTTAAGCAACAACCTCACTTCAACAACAAAATTAACTTTTCCTATAGTAATAATTTACAATTTATTTAATCTCTTTTAGGTCAACAACCTCTAAACAACAGCCAAAGTGTGCATCTCCCAAAGTGTGATGCTATGGAGAGGTTGTATTGTACAAACAATTATAAACTGGACATAAAACATTGTAATAGTACAGACAACAACAGTATTATATTTCTAATTCAATGTAATATTTGCTTCAATTTTTAATAATATTTAACTGTAATTTTGAGCCATTATGCATCCTTAAGTACATTAAAGGCGTATCCTACAATACGGCCATTTGCTAACGCAGAAATTTTCTTTAAACAAAATTATATTTGATCAGTGTAATGTATCTTAACCAAAATATGAAATAAAAATGATAGGTCACCTTGCTCGATTTTATGATAATGAAGATTTAAAACGTGAATATTTCATAGCCAAATCGATACAAGTTTACTATATTTTTTCTAGTGCAGAGATTTTCTTACAACTTGGTATACTATATGAGAGTCACTGTCTGAATGAAAATATGAAATAAAAATAATAGCTCACCGTAGGGCTGTGAATCAGTCATATCTATCTATACAATATTCCTATCATACAAAATGATTGATATTCAATACATTATACTTTTTTCTAATACGAAAAATAAAGGATAAAATGGAATTCTCTGGTGCAGACATTCACAGTGAAGTCATATCTAAAATTACCACAGTCTTTGCTAGCACATGAATCTTTATTTCTGTTCACACTGTGGCCGAATTTGATCCAAAATAAGGTTCAAAGTGAATTGACAATATAAGTAAGTTATATGTACTTATGGTACTTATTGCTGACAAAGATTTAGGAAGAAAGTTCAGACATTTTTGCATTTTGACATTTGTCTAATATGGTAACGTTTGATATGACACACTGATCGAACCTTAAATAGCGGTATCTGATAAATATCGAGTTCTGGTATGCAGCCCTAGAATACAGTGGTATAATATATAAACATGCTATGTCACAGAACAATAGGCTAAACACATACAATAAGTTACTACACACAAATATAGTAACAAATGAATAACATAAAATTCATGATAAAAATATATTTAAACATATTTTTTTGAGATGTGATCAATTTACTAAAATATCTCAAAATCTTGTCATGAAAATATTTTGCATTGCATTCTGAATAAACACAAAAAAGCACAAACTATGGATTGTAAGGATGATCAAGTAATTACTAATTACAGGGATCGTTCCGGCAATTACGGCGACTATTCAGACTTTTTTGTCTTCCGGTGATCCAATAAATTACAATATAATATAATTGAGCCCAACAAGTATATCACTAGAAATGGGTTTTCACTGTAAGAGAGTTCACTCATAGTTGGATTAATTGTATACAGATTAAGCTGTATAATTCCATTTACAAGTTTGCCTAATTAAGTAGCAAATACGCATTAGGCTGCATTTAAGAAAGTCATTGTTTGCTGTTATAACACCATGTAAAACAAAAACTTGCACAAATGAGTTTATTTCTATCACCACAATGTGTGAATGGTTTCAACAATTTTCTCTGCATAGCTTCTATCAAAATACTCCAGTAGTTTTTATCATGTTGATGTCATTTTTAGAAATGCTTCAAAGATCTGATCACGTTAATGTCACAAGAATGTTTCGAAAGGTTTCTGGAGGTTTGCATTTTTAGAATGCCCAATAATTCATATAAAAAATCACATTTTAGGCAGGTTCCAGTAACCTTCAAGTGAGTTTGTCTTACCCAATGTTTACTGTACAAGAGCTGCTGATTGAGTCAACAACACATTATTCTAAACACACATATAGATGTATACACATATATATCACTCCCAAATGTTCACCAAGCATTTACAGATTCACTCCACAAGTGCTTGGAGAAGTCTATGATTCTCCAAAAGGTAAGCGCAATCAACCATCACCTCCACAATTCCTCTATTGTTCTATGTCCTGAAATTATAATAATCCTTAATATATTTATAGTAATGACATTTATTTAATAACAACTCATCTCATCTGGCCAAATTCATACACATGTAATCAATCAATACACAGGCTAAATATTTGAGTAAGACGAACATAAGCTTAGGCCCTTATACAATTCATAATGTCATCAGTCAAGTTGTTAGACAAGAGTTTCCATGGCTACAATATTGAGTTTTCAGTTTACTAAAGATTGTAACATGTCAATAAATTAAACATACACAACAGCATGTTCTAATTTCATTGACACTGAAGTTGGATAAATTTCTTACCAGGATATAAAAGCTGATGTCACTATGTCTGACGTATCATGTATCTGTGTGAGAAGTTGTAACTGGAGAATGAACAATTGGTAATTCACTGTAAATGACTGAAATACAAACGTGTGCTTTAACTTTAAAGAAAACTGATTAGGAAACAAGGGGCAACTGCAGTATTCCAAACATATTCATTCAAAATAATTTAATATAGAAAACAGTAAAACTTCACTTAAAGACCACCTCAATAATAAGGTCATCTCAAAATCAAGAACAGTTTTCAGATTCATTTTCACTGTTTCGCTCATTATTCAACATCAATATTAAGACCACCTCAATATTAAGACAAGGTTTCAAGGGTCCCAAGGATGGTCTCATCATTTTGGTTTTACTGCGTATGCAAAATATTCAGATATAATGTAAACTTTAAGTTCCAATATTAATATCTGCTTTTTAATTGAATAGAAAAAATGTGCATTAATAACTAGTTGTACAAATAATAACAAAAGGACAGCTATTCTTGCTTACTTTTACGAAATGGTAAATTTTCATCTAGTTGAATGCATATCTTCATGTTACCATCACATCCATGTTGAGGGCATATTCCTTACATCCTCTTCATCTTCTATAGCTTGTTACAGTTGTACAATTTTCACTCTTGGGCAGTTCGTTTCTTAAATATCAGATTAGACATATCAAACACATGAACAAAACTTGAAAAACATACAAGAGATAAACACCGAGATGAACTAATACAATTACGCGATCAAAAAATACAATTACGCGATCGCGAGGTCTATACGCATTCAACGATACGATGTTCTCCATCACCGAGATGAAGGTGACTACAAAAGAAAGAAACAGGATTAGACGTATCAAACACATGGAACACACAACACATGGAACACATGAAAACACAAAATCATTAATGCATATCAAAGAATACAATTACGCAATCGCGAGGCCTATACGCATTCAACGATACGATGTTCTCCATCACCGAGATGAAGGTGACTACAAAAGAAAGAAACAGGATTAGACATATCAAACACATGGAACACACAACACATGGAACACATGAAAACACAAAATCATTAATGAATATCAAAAAATACAATTACGCGATCGGGCGGTCTAAACGCATTCACCGAAATACGACGTTCTTCATCACCGAGATGAAGGCGACTACAAAAGAAAGAAATAGGATTAGACAAATCAAACACATGGAACACACAGAACACATGGAATACATGTAAACACAAAATCATTAATGAATATCAAAGAATACAATTACGCGATCGCGAGGCCTATACGCATTCAACGATACGACGTTCTCCATCACCGAGATGAAGGTGACTACAAAAGAAAGAAACAGGATTAGACATATCAAACACATGGAACACACATAACACATGGAACACATGAAAACACAAAATCATAAATGAATATCAAAAAATACAATTACGCGATCGGGTGGTCTAAACGCATTCACCGAAATACAACATTCTCCATCACCGAGATGAAGGCGACTACATAAGAAAGAAATAGGATTAGACAAATCAAACACATGGAACACACATAACACATGGAATACATGTAAACACAAAATCATTAATGCATATCAAAGAATACAATTACGCGATCGCGAGGTCTATACGCATTCAACGATACGACGTTCTCCATCACCGAGATGAAGGCGACTACAAAAGAAAGAAACAGGATTAGACATATCAAACACATGGAACACACATAACACATGGAACACATGAAAACACAAAATCATTAATGAATATCAAAAACTACAATTACGCGATCGGGCGGTCTAAACGCATTTACCGAAATACGACGTTCTTCATCACCAAGATGAAGGTGACTACAAAAGAAAGAAATAGGATTAGACAAATCAAACACATGGAACACACATAACACATGGAATACATGTAAACACAAAATCATTAATGAATATCAAAGAATACAATTACGCGATCGCGAGGCCTATACGCATTCAACGATACGACTTTCTCCATCACCGAGATGAAGGTGACTACAAAAGAAAGAAATAGGATTAGGCAAATCAAACACATGGATCACACATAACACATGGAATACATGAAAACACACAATCATTAATGCATATCAAAAAATACAATTACGCAATCGCGAGGTCTAAACGCATTCACCGAAATACGACGTTCTTCATCACCGAGATGAAGGCGACTACAAAAGAAAGAAACAGGATTAGACATATCAAACACATGGAACACACACAACACATGGAATACATGAAAACACAAAATCATTAATGCATATCAAAAAATACAATTACGCAATCGCGAGGTCTAAACGCATTCACCGAAATACGACGTTCTTCATCACCGAGATGAAGGCGACTACAAAAGAAAGAAACAGGATTAGACATATTAAACACATGAAACACACATAACACATGGAACACATGAAAACACAAAATCATTAATGCATATCAAAAAATACAATTACGCGATCGCGAGGTCTAAACGCATTCACCGAAATACGACGTTCTTCATCACCGAGATGAAGGCGACTACAAAAGAAAGAAACAGGATTAGACATATTAAACACATGAAACACAAAAAAGTCTTATCTGCACAGGACGCAAGGGTCGCAACTCCCCATCAGATCTAACCGCCTTTACGCCTAATTTTACATCACTTCTAAAAAATTATTCTTGTCTTGACTTGTCCTGTGATCTTTTCCATCCATTAATTCCCACCTTCCCTTCCCTTACTGTCCACTTTGATTCTACTAGTTATTCCTTCTGGTCTGCTGAGCCATTCCTTGCACCTCAGTTCCTTAATATGTGTATCGTTTGACCTCCTTTAGGCCTTATGTTTTGTGGATTGTTGTTTTTCCGGAGATCTGCGTGGGGAGGCATTGTCTTTTGTATGTGGCTTTCCCTGTAGTTACATATTCTCTCTCTTTCACTATCAGAATTAGTTGGAACGGACATTTAAATAAACCCTATCAGCTAATATTATCATGTCTGGAACTTTAATTAATAAACAGAGTTTGAAAAAAAGAAGAAACAAACATTCGATATATCAAACACATAGCACAATAATAACAGAGAAAAACCAAAAAAGAACATGAAACACAAAAAACACATGAACAAAGCTTAAAAAACATACAATAGATAAACACCGAGATGAACGAATACAATTACGCGATTGCAAAAGGTCTATAAGCATTCACCGATACGACGTTCTCCATCACCGAGATGAAGGCGACTACAAAAGAAAGAAACAGGATTAGACAAATCAAACACATGGAACACACATAACACATGGAACACATGAAAACACAAAATTATTAATGAATATCAAAGAATACAATTACGCGATCGCGAGGTCTATACGCATTCAACGATACGACATTCTCCATCACCGAGATGAAGGCAAATACAAAAGAAAGAAACAGGATTAGACATATCAAACACATGGAAAACACATAACACATGGAACACATGAAAACACAAAATCATTAATGAATATCAAAAACTACAATTACGCGATCGGGCGGTCTAAACGCATTTACCGAAATACGACGTTCTTCATCACCAAGATGAAGGTGACTACAAAAGAAAGAAATAGGATTAGACAAATCAAACACATGGAACACACATAACACATGGAATACATGTAAACACAAAATCATTAATGAATATCAAAGAATACAATTACGCGATCGCGAGGCCTATACGCATTCAACGATACGACGTTCTCCATCACCGAGATGAAGGTGACTACAAAAGAAAGAAATAGGATTAGGCAAATCAAACACATGGAACACACATAACACATGGAATACATGAAAACACACAATCATTAATGCATATCAAAAAATACAATTACGCAATCGCGAGGTCTAAACGCATTCACCGAAATACGACGTTCTTCATCACCGAGATGAAGGCGACTACAAAAGAAAGAAACAGGATTAGACATATCAAACACATGGAACACACATAACACATGGAATACATGAAAACACAAAATCATTAATGCATATCAAAAAATACAATTACGCAATCGCGAGGTCTAAACGCATTCACCGAAATACGACGTTCTTCATCACCGAGATGAAGGCGACTACAAAAGAAAGAAACAGGATTAGACATATTAAACACATGAAACACACATAACACATGGAACACATGAAAACACAAAATCATTAATGCATATCAAAAAATACAATTACGCAATCGCGAGGTCTAAACGCATTCACCGAAATACGACGTTCTTCATCACCGAGATGAAGGCGACTACAAAAGAAAGAAACAGGATTAGACATATTAAACACATGAAACACACATAACACATGGAACACATGAAAACACAAAATCATTAATGCATATCAAAAAATACAATTACGCAATCGCGAGGTCTAAACGCATTCACCGAAATACGACGTTCTTCATCACCGAGATGAAGGCGACTACAAAAGAAAGAAACAGGATTAGACATATCAAACACATGGAACACACATAACACATGGAACACATGAAAACACAAAATCATTAATGAATATCAAAAAATACAATTACGCGATCGGGCGGTCTAAACGCATTCACCGAAATACGACGTTCTTCATCACCGAGATGAAGGCGACTACAATAGAAAGAAATAGGATTAGACAAATCAAACACATGGAACACACATAACACATGGAATACATGTAAACACAAAATCATTAATGAATATCAAAAAATACAATTACGCGATCGGGCGGTCTAAACGCATTCACCGAAATATGACGTTCTTCATCACCGAGATGAAGGTGACTACAAAAGAAAGAAATAGGATTAGGCAAATCAAACACATGGAATACATGTAAACACAAAATCATTAATGCATATCAAAGAATATAATTACGCGATCGCGAGGTCTATACCCATTCAACGATACGACGTTCTCCATCACCGAGATGAAGGTGACTACAAAAGAAAGATACAGGATTAGACAAATCAAACACATGGAACACACATAACACATGGAACACATGAAAACACAAAATTATTAATGAATATCAAAGAATACAATTACGAGATCGCGAGGTCTATACGCATTCAACGACACGACATTCTCCATCACCGAGATGAAGGCGACTACATAAGAAAGAAATAGGATTAGACAAATCAAACACATGGAACACACATAACACATGGAATACATGTAAACACAAAATCATTAATGCATATCAAAGAATACAATTACGCGATCGCGAGGTCTATACGCATTCAACGATACGATGTTCTCCATCACCGAGATGAAGGTGACTACAAAAGAAAGAAATAGGATTAGACATATCAAACACATGGAACACACATAACACATGGAACACATGAAAACACAAAATCATAAATGAATATCAAAAAATACAATTACGCGATCGGGTGGTCTAAGAGCATTCACCGAAATACGACATTCTCCATCACCGAGATGAAGGCGACTACATAAGAAAGAAATAGGATTAGACAAATCAAACACATGGAACACACATAACACATGGAATACATGTAAACACAAAATCATTAATGCATATCAAAGAATACAATTACGCGATCGGGCGATCTAAACGCATTTACCGAAATACGACGTTCTTCATCACCGAGATGAAGGTGACTACAAAAGAAAGAAATAGGATTAGACAAATCAAACACATGGAACACACATAACACATGGAATACATGTAAACACAAAATCATTAATGAATATCAAAGAATACAATTACGCGATCGCGAGGCCTATACGCATTCAACGATACGACGTTCTCCATCACCGAGATGAAGGTGACTACAAAAGAAAGAAATAGGATTAGGCAAATCAAACACATGGAACACACATAACACATGGAATACATGAAAACACACAATCATTAATGCATATCAAAAAATACAATTACGCGATCGCGAGGTCTAAACGCATTCACCGAAATACGACGTTCTTCATCACCGAGATGAAGGCGACTACAAAAGAAAGAAACAGGATTAGACATATTAAACACATGAAACACACATAAAACATGGAACACATGAAAACACAAAATCATTAATGCATATCAAAAAATACAATTACGCGATCGCGAGGTCTAAACGCATTCACCGAAATACGATGTTCTTCATCACCGAGATGAAGGCAACTACAAAAGAAAGAAACAGGATTAGACATATTAAACACATGAAACACAAAAAAGTCTTATCTGCACAGGACGCAAGGGTCGCAACTCCCCATCAGATCTAACCGCCTTTACGCCTAATTTTACATCACTTCTAAAAAATTATTCTTGTCTTGACTTGTCCTGTGATCTTTTCCATCCATTAATTCCCACCTCCCCTTCCCTTACTGTCCACTTTGATTCTACTAGTTATTCCTTGTGGTCTGCTGAGCCATTCCTTGCACCTCAGTTCCTTAATATGTGTACCGTTTGACCTCCTTTAGGCCTTATGTTTTGTGGATTGTTGTTTTTCCGGAGATCTGCGTGGGGAGGCATTGTCTTATGTATGTGGCTTTCCCTGTAGTTACATATTCTCTCTCTTTCACTATCAGAATTAGTTGGAACGGACATTTAAATAAACCCTATCAGCTAATATTATCATTTCTGGAACTTAAATTAATAAACAGAGTTTGAAAAAAAGAAGAAACAAACATTCGATATATCAAACACATAGCACAATAATAACAGAGAAAAACCAAAAAATAACATGAAACACAAAAAACACATGAACAAAGCTTAAAAAACATACAATAGATAAACACCGAGATGAACGAATACAATTACGCGATTGCGAAAGGTCTATAAGCATTCACCGATACGACGTTCTCCATCACCGAGATGAAGGCGACTACAAAAGAAAGAAACAGGATTAGACAAATCAAACACATGGAACACACATAACACATGGAACACATGAAAACACAAAATTATTAATGAATATCAAAGAATACAATTACGCGATCGCGAGGTCTATACGCATTCAACGATACGACATTCTCCATCACCGAGATGAAGGCGAATACAAAAGAAAGAAACAGGATTAGACATATCAAACACATGGAACACACATAACACATGGAACACATGAAAACACAAAATCATTAATGAATATCAAAAAATACAATTACGCGATCGGGCGGTCTAAACGCATTCACCGAAATACGACGTTCTTCATCACCGAGATGAAGATGACTACAAAAGAAAGAAACAGGATTAGACAAATCAAACACATGGAACACACATAACACATGGAATACATGTAAACACAAAATCATTAATGAATATCAAAGAATACAATTACGCGAGCACGAGGCCTATACGCATTCAACGATACGACAATCTCCATCACCGAGATGAAGGCGACTACATAAGAAAGAGACAGGATTAGACAAATCAAACACATGGAACACACATAATACATGGAATACATGTAAACACAAAATCATTAATGCATATCAAAGAATATAATTACGCGATCGCGAGGTCTATACCCATTCAACGATACGACGTTCTCCATCACCGAGATGAAGGTGACTACAAAAGAAAGAAACAGGATTAGACATATCAAACACATGGAACACACATAACACATGGAACACATGAAAACACAAAATCATTAATGCATATCAAAAAATACAATTACGCGATCGCGAGGTCTAAACGCATTCACCGAAATACGACATTCTCCATCACCGAGATGAAGGCGACTACATAAGAAAGAAATAGGATTAGACAAATCAAATACATGGAACACACATAACACATGGAATACATGTAAACACAAAATCATTAATGCATATCAAAGAATACAATTACGCGATCAGGCGGTCTAAACGCATTTATCGAAATACGACGTTCTTCATCACCGAGATGAAGGTGACTACAAAAGAAAGAAATAGGATTAGACAAATCAAACACATGGAACACACATAACACATGGAATACATGTAAACACAAAATCATTAATGAATATCAAAGAATACAATTACGCGATCGCGAGGCCTATACGCATTCAACAATACGACGTTCTCCATCACCGAGATGAAGGTGACTACAAAAGAAAGAAATAGGATTAGGCAAATCAAACACATGGAACACACATAACACATAGAATACATGAAAACACACAATCATTAATGCATATCAAAAAATACAATTACGCAATTGCGAGGTCTAAACGCATTCACCGAAATACAACGTTCTTCATCACCGAGATGAAGGCGACTACAAAAGAAAGAAACAGGATTAGACATATTAAACACATGAAACACACATAACACATGGAACACATGAAAACACAAAATCATTAATGCATATCAAAAAATACAATTACGCGATCGCGAGGTCTAAACGCATTCACCGAAATACGACGTTCTTCATCACCGAGATGAAGGCGACTACAAAAGAAAGAAACAGGATTAGACATATTAAACACATGAAACACACATAACACATGGAACACATGAAAACACAAAATCATTAATGCATATCAAAAAATACAATTACGCGATCGCGAGGTCTAAACGCATTCACCGAAATACGACGTTCTTCATCACCGAGATGAAGGCGACTACAAAAGAAAGAAACAGGATTAGACATATTAAACACATGAAACACAAAAAAGTCTTATCTGCACAGGACGCAAGGGTCGCAACTCCCCATCAGATCTAACCGCCTTTACGCCTAATTTTACATCACTTCTAAAAAATTATTCTTGTCTTGACTTGTCCTGTGATCTTTTCCATCCATTAATTCCCACCTCCCCTTCCCTTACTGTCCACTTTGATTCTTCTAGTTATTCCTTGTGGTCTGCTGAGCCATTCCTTGCACCTCAGTTCCTTAATATGTGTACCGTTTGACCTCCTTTAGGCCTTATGTTTTGTGGATTGTTGTTTTTCCAGAGATCTGCGTGGGGAGGCATTGTCTTATATATGTGGCTTTCCCTGTAGTTACATATTCTCTCTCTTTCACTATCAGAATTAGTTGGAACGGACATTTAAATAAACCCTATCAGCTAATATTATCATTAAAATTTTCTGGAACTTAAATTAATAAACAGAGTTTGAAAAAAAGAAGAAACAAACATTCGATATATCAAACACATAGCACAATAATAACAGAGAAAAACCAAAAAATAACATGAAACACAAAAAACACATGAACAAAGCTTAAAAAACATACAATAGATAAACACCGAGATGAACGAATACAATTACGCGATTGCGAAAGGTCTATAAGCATTCACCGATACGACGTTCTCCATCACCGAGATGAAGGCGACTACAAAAGAAAGAAACAGGATTAGACATATCAAACACATGGAACACACATAACACATGGAACACATGAAAACACAAAATCATAAATGAATATCAAAAAATACAATTACGCGATCGGGTGGTCTAAACGCATTCACCGAAATACGACATTCTCCATCACCGAGATGAAGGCGACTACATAAGAAAGAAATAGGATTAGACAAATCAAACACATGGAACACACATAACACATGGAATACATGTAAACACAAAATCATTAATGCATATCAAAGAATACAATTACGCGATCGGGCGATCTAAACGCATTACCGAAATACGACGTTCTTCATCACCGAGATGAAGGTGACTACAAAAGAAAGAAATAGGATTAGACAAATCAAACACATGGAACACACATAACACATGGAACACATGAAAACACAAAATTATTAATGAATATCAAAGAATACAATTACGCGATCGCGAGGTCTATACGCATTCAACGATACGACATTCTCCATCACCGAGATGAAGGCGAATACAAAAGAAAGAAACAGGATTAGACATATCAAACACATGGAACACACACAACACATGGAATACATGTAAACACAAAATCATTAATGAATATCAAAGAATACAATTACGCGAGCGCGAGGCCTATACGCATTCAACGATACGACATTCTCCATCACCGAGATGAAGGCGACTACATAAGAAAGAAACAGGATTAGACAAATCAAACACATGGAACACACATAATACATGGAATACATGTAAACACAAAATCATTAATGCATATCAAAGAATATAATTACGCGATCGCGAGGTCTATACCCATTCAACGATACGACGTTCTCCATCACCGAGATGAAGGTGACTACAAAAGAAAGATACAGGATTAGACAAATCAAACACATGGAACACACATAACACATGGAACACATGAAAACACAAAATTATTAATGAATATCAAAGAATACAATTACGAGATCGCGAGGTCTATACGCATTCAACGACACGACATTCTCCATCACCGAGATGAAGGCGACTACATAAGAAAGAAATAGGATTAGACAAATCAAACACATGGAACACACATAACACATGGAATACATGTAAACACAAAATCATTAATGCATATCAAAGAATACAATTACGCGATCGCGAGGTCTATACGCATTCAACGATACGATGTTCTCCATCACCGAGATGAAGGTGACTACAAAAGAAAGAAACAGGATTAGACATATCAAACACATGGAACACACATAACACATGGAACACATGAAAACACAAAATCATAAATGAATATCAAAAAATACAATTACGCGATCGGGTGGTCTAAGAGCATTCACCGAAATACGACATTCTCCATCACCGAGATGAAGGCGACTACATAAGAAAGAAATAGGATTAGACAAATCAAACACATGGAACACACATAACACATGGAATACATGTAAACACAAAATCATTAATGCATATCAAAGAATACAATTACGCGATCGGGCGATCTAAACGCATTTACCGAAATACGACGTTCTTCATCACCGAGATGAAGGTGACTACAAAAGAAAGAAATAGGATTAGACAAATCAAACACATGGAACACACATAACACATGGAATACATGTAAACACAAAATCATTAATGAATATCAAAGAATACAATTACGCGATCGCGAGGCCTATACGCATTCAACGATACGACGTTCTCCATCACCGAGATGAAGGTGACTACAAAAGAAAGAAATAGGATTAGGCAAATCAAACACATGGAACACACATAACACATGGAATACATGAAAACACACAATCATTAATGCATATCAAAAAATACAATTACGCGATCGCGAGGTCTAAACGCATTCACCGAAATACGACGTTCTTCATCACCGAGATGAAGGCGACTACAAAAGAAAGAAACAGGATTAGACATATTAAACACATGAAACACACATAAAACATGGAACACATGAAAACACAAAATCATTAATGCATATCAAAAAATACAATTACGCGATCGCGAGGTCTAAACGCATTCACCGAAATACGATGTTCTTCATCACCGAGATGAAGGCAACTACAAAAGAAAGAAACAGGATTAGACATATTAAACACATGAAACACAAAAAAGTCTTATCTGCACAGGACGCAAGGGTCGCAACTCCCCATCAGATCTAACCGCCTTTACGCCTAATTTTACATCACTTCTAAAAAATTATTCTTGTCTTGACTTGTCCTGTGATCTTTTCCATCCATTAATTCCCACCTCCCCTTCCCTTACTGTCCACTTTGATTCTACTAGTTATTCCTTGTGGTCTGCTGAGCCATTCCTTGCACCTCAGTTCCTTAATATGTGTACCGTTTGACCTCCTTTAGGCCTTATGTTTTGTGGATTGTTGTTTTTCCGGAGATCTGCGTGGGGAGGCATTGTCTTATGTATGTGGCTTTCCCTGTAGTTACATATTCTCTCTCTTTCACTATCAGAATTAGTTGGAACGGACATTTAAATAAACCCTATCAGCTAATATTATCATTTCTGGAACTTAAATTAATAAACAGAGTTTGAAAAAAAGAAGAAACAAACATTCGATATATCAAACACATAGCACAATAATAACAGAGAAAAACCAAAAAAGAACATGAAACACAAAAAACACATGAACAAATCTTAAAAAACATACAATAGATAAACACCGAGATGAACGAATACAATTACGCGATTGCGAAAGGTCTATAAGCATTCACCGATACGACGTTCTCCATCACCGAGATGAAGGCGACTACAAAAGAAAGAAACAGGATTAGACAAATCAAACACATGGAACACACATAACACATGGAACACATGAAAACACAAAATTATTAATGAATATCAAAGAATACAATTACGAGATCGCGAGGTCTATACGCATTCAACGACACGACATTCTCCATCACCGAGATGAAGGCGACTACATAAGAAAGAAATAGGATTAGACAAATCAAACACATGGAACACACATAACACATGGAATACATGTAAACACAAAATCATTAATGCATATCAAAGAATACAATTACGCGATCGCGAGGTCTATACGCATTCAACGATACGATGTTCTCCATCACCGAGATGAAGGTGACTACAAAAGAAAGAAACAGGATTAGACATATCAAACACATGGAACACACATAACACATGGAACACATGAAAACACAAAATCATAAATGAATATCAAAAAATACAATTACGCGATCGGGTGGTCTAAGAGCATTCACCGAAATACGACATTCTCCATCACCGAGATGAAGGCGACTACATAAGAAAGAAATAGGATTAGACAAATCAAACACATGGAACACACATAACACATGGAATACATGTAAACACAAAATCATTAATGCATATCAAAGAATACAATTACGCGATCGGGCGATCTAAACGCATTTACCGAAATACGACGTTCTTCATCACCGAGATGAAGGTGACTACAAAAGAAAGAAATAGGATTAGACAAATCAAACACATGGAACACACATAACACATGGAATACATGTAAACACAAAATCATTAATGAATATCAAAGAATACAATTACGCGATCGCGAGGCCTATACGCATTCAACGATACGACGTTCTCCATCACCGAGATGAAGGTGACTACAAAAGAAAGAAATAGGATTAGGCAAATCAAACACATGGAACACACATAACACATGGAATACATGAAAACACACAATCATTAATGCATATCAAAAAATACAATTACGCGATCGCGAGGTCTAAACGCATTCACCGAAATACGACGTTCTTCATCACCGAGATGAAGGCGACTACAAAAGAAAGAAACAGGATTAGACATATTAAACACATGAAACACACATAAAACATGGAACACATGAAAACACAAAATCATTAATGCATATCAAAAAATACAATTACGCGATCGCGAGGTCTAAACGCATTCACCGAAATACGATGTTCTTCATCACCGAGATGAAGGCAACTACAAAAGAAAGAAACAGGATTAGACATATTAAACACATGAAACACAAAAAAGTCTTATCTGCACAGGACGCAAGGGTCGCAACTCCCCATCAGATCTAACCGCCTTTACGCCTAATTTTACATCACTTCTAAAAAATTATTCTTGTCTTGACTTGTCCTGTGATCTTTTCCATCCATTAATTCCCACCTCCCCTTCCCTTACTGTCCACTTTGATTCTACTAGTTATTCCTTGTGGTCTGCTGAGCCATTCCTTGCACCTCAGTTCCTTAATATGTGTACCGTTTGACCTCCTTTAGGCCTTATGTTTTGTGGATTGTTGTTTTTCCGGAGATCTGCGTGGGGAGGCATTGTCTTATGTATGTGGCTTTCCCTGTAGTTACATATTCTCTCTCTTTCACTATCAGAATTAGTTGGAACGGACATTTAAATAAACCCTATCAGCTAATATTATCATTTCTGGAACTTAAATTAATAAACAGAGTTTGAAAAAAAGAAGAAACAAACATTCGATATATCAAACACATAGCACAATAATAACAGAGAAAAACCAAAAAAGAACATGAAACACAAAAAACACATGAACAAAGCTTAAAAAACATACAATAGATAAACACCGAGATGAACGAATACAATTACGCGATTGCGAAAGGTCTATAAGCATTCACCGATACGACTTTCTCCATCACCGAGATGAAGGCGACTACAAAAGAAAGAAACAGGATTAGACAAATCAAACACATGGAACACACATAACACATGGAACACATGAAAACACAAAATTATTAATGAATATCAAAGAATACAATTACGCGATCGCGAGGTCTATACGCATTCAACGATACGACATTCTCCATCACCGAGATGAAGGCGAATACAAAAGAAAGAAACAGGATTAGACATATCAAACACATGGAACACACATAACACATGGAACACATGAAAACACAAAATCATTAATGAATATCAAAAAATACAATGACGCGATCGGGCGGTCTAAACGCATTCACCGAAATACGACGTTCTTCATCACTGAGATGAAGGTGACTACAAAAGAAAGAAACAGGATTAGACAAATCAAACACATGGAACACACATAACACATGGAATACATGTAAACACAAAATCATTAATGAATATCAAAGAATACAATTACGCGAGCGCGAGGCCTATACGCATTCAACGATACGACATTCTCCATCACCGAGATGAAGGCGACTACATAAGAAAGAGACAGGATTAGACAAATCAAACACATGGAACACACATAATACATGGAATACATGTAAACACAAAATCATTAATGCATATCAAAGAATATAATTACGCGATCGCGAGGTCTATACCATTCAACGATACGACGTTCTCCATCACCGAGATGAAGGTGACTACAAAAGAAAGAAACAGGATTAGACAAATCAAACACATGGAACACACATAATACATGGAATACATGTAAACACAAAATCATTAATGCATATCAAAGAATACAATTACGCGATCGCGAGGTCTATACGCATTCAACGATATGACGTTCTCCATCACCGAGATGAAGGTGACTACAAAAGAAAGAAACAGGATTAGACATATCAAACACATGGAACACACATAACACATGGAACACATGAAAACACAAAATTATTAATGAATATCAAAGAATACAATTACGCGAGCGCGAGGTCTATACGCATTCAACGATACGACATTCTCCATCACCGAGATGAAGGCGCATACAAAAGAAAGAAACAGGATTAGACATATCAAACACATGGAACACACATAACACATGGAATACATGTAAACACAAAATCATTAATGCATATCAAAGAATACAATTACGCGATCGGGCGATCTAAACGCATTACCGAAATACGACGTTCTTCATCACCGAGATGAAGGTGACTACAAAAGAAAGAAATAGGATTAGACAAATCAAACACATGGAACACACATAACACATGGAACACATGAAAACACAAAATTATTAATGAATATCAAAGAATACAATTACGCGATCGCGAGGTCTATACGCATTCAACGATACGACATTCTCCATCACCGAGATGAAGGCGAATACAAAAGAAAGAAACAGGATTAGACATATCAAACACATGGAACACACATAACACATGGAACACATGAAAACACAAAATCATTAATGAATATCAAAAAATACAATTACGCGATCGGGCGGTCTAAACGCATTCACCGAAATACGACGTTCTTCATCACCGAGATGAAGGTGACTACAAAAGAAAGAAACAGGATTAGACAAATCAAACACATGGAACACACACAACACATGGAATACATGTAAACACAAAATCATTAATGAATATCAAAGAATACAATTACGCAAGCGCGAGGCCTATACGCATTCAACGATACAACATTCTCCATCACCGAGATGAAGGCGACTACATAAGAAGAAACAGGATTAGACAAATCAAACACATGGAACACACATAATACATGGAATACATGTAAACACAAAATCATTAATGCATATCAAAGAATATAATTACGCGATCGCGAGGTCTATACCCATTCAACGATACGACGTTCTCCATCACCGAGATGAAGGTGACTACAAAAGAAAGATACAGGATTAGACAAATCAAACACATGGAACACATGAAAACACAAAATTATTAATGAATATCAAAGAATACAATTACGAGATCGCGAGGTCTATACGCATTCAACGATACGACATTCTCCATCACCGAGATGAAGGCGACTACATAAGAAAGAAATAGGATTAGACAAATCAAACACATGGAACACACATAACACATGGAATACATGTAAACACAAAATCATTAATGCATATCAAAGAATACAATTACGCGATCGCGAGGTCTATACGCATTCAACGATACGATGTTCTCCATCACCGAGATGAAGGTGACTACAAAAGAAAGAAACAGGATTAGACATATCAAACACATGAAACACACATAACACATGGAACACATGAAAACACAAAATCATAAATGAATATCAAAAAATACAATTACGCGATTGGGTGGTCTAAGCGCATTCACCGAAATACGACATTCTCCATCACCGAGATGAAGGCGACTACATAAGAAAGAAATAGGATTAGACAAATCAAACACATGGAACACACATAACACATGGAATACATGTAAACACAAAATCATTAATGCATATCAAAGAATACAATTACGCGATCGGGCGATCTAAACGCATTTACCGAAATACGACGTTCTTCATCACCGAGATGAAGGTGACTACAAAAGAAAGAAATAGGATTAGACAAATCAAACACATGGAACACACATAACACATGGAATACATGTAAACACAAAATCATTAATGAATATCAAAGAATACAATTACGCGATCGCGAGGCCTATACGCATTCAACGATACGACGTTCTCCATCACCGAGATGAAGGTGACTACAAAAGAAAGAAATAGGATTAGGCAAATCAAACACATGGAACACACATAACACATGGAATACATGAAAACACACAATCATTAATGCATATCAAAAAATACAATTACGCAATCGCGAGGTCTAAACGCATTCACCGAAATACGACGTTCTTCATCACCGAGATGAAGGCGACTACAAAAGAAAGAAACAGGATTAGACATATTAAACACATGAAACACACATAAAACATGGAACACATGAAAACACAAAATCATTAATGCATATCAAAAAATACAATTACGCGATCGCGAGGTCTAAACGCATTCACCGAAATACGACGTTCTCCATCACCGAGATGAAGGCAACTACAAAAGAAAGAAACAGGATTAGACATATTAAACACATGAAACACAAAAAAGTCTTATCTGCACAGGACGCAAGGGTCGCAACTCCCCATCAGATCTAACCGCCTTTACGCCTAATTTTACATCACTTCTAAAAAATTATTCTTGTCTTGACTTGTCCTGTGATCTTTTCCATCCATTAATTCCCACCTCCCCTTCCCTTACTGTCCACTTTGATTCTACTAGTTATTCCTTGTGGTCTGCTGAGCCATTCCTTGCACCTCAGTTCCTTAATATGTGTACCGTTTGACCTCCTTTAGGCCTTATGTTTTGTGGATTGTTGTTTTTCCGGAGATCTGCGTGGGGAGGCATTGTCTTATGTATGTGGCTTTCCCTGTAGTTACATATTCTCTCTCTTTCACTATCAGAATTAGTTGGAACGGACATTTAAATAAACCCTATCAGCTAATATTATCATTTCTGGAACTTAAATTAATAAACAGAGTTTGAAAAAAAGAAGAAACAAACATTCGATATATCAAACACATAGCACAATAATAACAGAGAAAAACCAAAAAAGAACATGAAACACAAAAAACACATGAACAAAGCTTAAAAAACATACAATAGATAAACACCGAGATGAACGAATACAATTACGCGATTGCGAAAGGTCTATAAGCATTCACCGATACGACGTTCTCCATCACCGAGATGAAGGCGACTACAAAAGAAAGAAACAGGATTAGACAAATCAAACACATGGAACACACATAACACATGGAACACATGAAAACACAAAATTATTAATGAATATCAAAGAATACAATTACGCGATCGCGAGGTCTATACGCATTCAACGATACGACGTTCTTCATCACCGAGATGAAGGCGACTACAAAAGAAAGAAACAGGATTAGACATATTAAACACATGAAACACACATAAAACATGGAACACATGAAAACACAAAATCATTAATGCATATCAAAAAATACAATTACGCGATCGCGAGGTCTAAACGCATTCACCGAAATACGACGTTCTCCATCACCGAGATGAAGGCAACTACAAAAGAAAGAAACAGGATTAGACATATTAAACACATGAAACACAAAAAAGTCTTATCTGCACAGGACGCAAGGGTCGCAACTCCCCATCAGATCTAACCGCCTTTACGCCTAATTTTACATCACTTCTAAAAAATTATTCTTGTCTTGACTTGTCCTGTGATCTTTTCCATCCATTAATTCCCACCTCCCCTTCCCTTACTGTCCACTTTGATTCTACTAGTTATTCCTTGTGGTCTGCTGAGCCATTCCTTGCACCTCAGTTCCTTAATATGTGTACCGTTTGACCTCCTTTAGGCCTTATGTTTTGTGGATTGTTGTTTTTCCGGAGATCTGCGTGGGGAGGCATTGTCTTATGTATGTGGCTTTCCCTGTAGTTACATATTCTCTCTCTTTCACTATCAGAATTAGTTGGAACGGACATTTAAATAAACCCTATCAGCTAATATTATCATTTCTGGAACTTAAATTAATAAACAGAGTTTGAAAAAAAGAAGAAACAAACATTCGATATATCAAACACATAGCACAATAATAACAGAGAAAAACCAAAAAAGAACATGAAACACAAAAAACACATGAACAAAGCTTAAAAAACATACAATAGATAAACACCGAGATGAACGAATACAATTACGCGATTGCGAAAGGTCTATAAGCATTCACCGATACGACGTTCTCCATCACCGAGATGAAGGCGACTACAAAAGAAAGAAACAGGATTAGACAAATCAAACACATGGAACACACATAACACATGGAACACATGAAAACACAAAATTATTAATGAATATCAAAGAATACAATTACGCGATCGCGAGGTCTATACGCATTCAACGATACGACATTCTCCATCACCGAGATGAAGGCGAATACAAAAGAAAGAAACAGGATTAGACAAATCAAACACATGGAACACACATAACACATGGAATACATGTAAACACAAAATCATTAATGAATATCAAAGAATACAATTACGCGAGCGCGAGGCCTATACGCATTCAACGATACGACATTCTCCATCACCGAGATGAAGGCGACTACATAAGAAAGAGACAGGATTAGACAAATCAAACACATGGAACACACATAATACATGGAATACATGTAAACACAAAATCATTAATGCATATCAAAGAATATAATTACGCGATCGCGAGGTCTATACCATTCAACGATACGACGTTCTCCATCACCGAGATGAAGGTGACTACAAAAGAAAGAAACAGGATTAGACAAATCAAACACATGGAACACAATAATACATGGAATACATGTAAACACAAAATCATTAATGCATATCAAAGAATACAATTACGCGATCGCGAGGTCTATACGCATTCAACGATATGACGTTCTCCATCACCGAGATGAAGGTGACTACAAAAGAAAGAAACAGGATTAGACATATCAAACACATGGAACACACATAACACATGGAACACATGAAAACACAAAATTATTAATGAATATCAAAGAATACAATTACGCGATCGCGAGGTCTATACGCATTCAACGATACGACATTCTCCATCACCGAGATGAAGGCGAATACAAAAGAAAGAAACAGGATTAGACATATCAAACACATGGAACACACATTACACATGGAACACATGAAAACACAAAATCATTAATGAATATCAAAAAATACAATTACGCGATCGGGCGGTCTAAACGCATTCACCGAAATACGACGTTCTTCATCACCGAGATGAAAGTGACTACAAAAGAAAGAAACAGGATTAGACAAATCAAACACATGGAACACACACAACACATGGAATACATGTAAACACAAAATCATTAATGAATATCAAAGAATACAATTACGCGAGCGCGAGGCCTATACACATTCAACGATACGACATTCTCCATCACCGAGATGAAGGCGACTACATAAGAAAGAAACAGGATTAGACAAATCAAAAACATGGAACACACATAATACATGGAATACATGTAAACACAAAATCATTAATGCATATCAAAGAATATAATTACGCGATCGCGAGGTCTATACCCATTCAACGATACGACGTTCTCCATCACCGAGATGAAGGTGACTACAAAAGAAAGAAACAGGATTAGACATATCAAACACATGGAACACACATAACACATGGAACACATGAAAACACAAAATCATAAATGAATATCAAAAAATACAATTACGCGATCGGGTGGTCTAAACGCATTCACCGAAATACGACATTCTCCATCACCGAGATGAAGGCGACTACATAAGAAAGAAATAGGATTAGACAAATCAAACACATGGAACACACATAACACATGGAATACATTTAAACACAAAATCATTAATGCATATCAAAGAATACAATTACGCGATCGGGCGATCTAAACGCATTACCGAAATACGACGTTCTTCATCACCGAGATGAAGGTGACTACAAAAGAAAGAAATAGGATTAGACAAATCAAACACATGGAACACACATAACACATGGAACACATGAAAACACAAAATTATTAATGAATATCAAAGAATACAATTATGCGATCGCGAGGTCTATACGCATTCAACGATACGACATTCTCCATCACCGAGATGAAGGCGAATACAAAAGAAAGAAACAGGATTAGACATATCAAACACATGGAACACACATAACACATGGAATACATGAAAACACAAAATCATTAATGAATATCAAAAAATACAATTACGCGATCGGGCGGTCTAAACGCATTCACCGAAATACGACGTTCTTCATCACCGAGATGAAGGTGACTACAAAAGAAAGAAACAGGATTAGACAAATCAAACACATGGAACACACACAACACATGGAATACATGTAAACACAAAATCATTAATGCATATCAAAGAATATAATTACGCGATCGCGAGGTCTATACCCATTCAACGATACGACGTTCTCCATCACCGAGATGAAGGTGACTACAAAAGAAAGATACAGGATTAGACAAATCAAACACATGGAACACACATAACACATGGAACACATGAAAACACAAAATTATTAATGAATATCAAAGAATACAATTACGAGATCGCGAGGTCTATATGCATTCAACGATACAACATTCTCCATCACCGAGATGAAGGCGACTACATAAGAAAGAAATAGGATTAGACAAATCAAACACATGGAACACACATAACACATGGAATACATGTAAACACAAAATCATTAATGCATATCAAAGAATACAATTACGCGATCGCGAGGTCTATACGCATTCAACGATACGATGTTCTCCATCACCGAGATGAAGGTGACTACAAAAGAAAGAAACAGGATTAGACATATCAAACACATGGAACACACATAACACATGGAACACATGAAAACACAAAATCATAAATGAATATCAAAAAATACAATTACGCGATCGGGTGGTCTAAGCGCATTCACCGAAATACGACATTCTCCATCACCGAGATGAAGGCAACTACATAAGAAAGAAATAGGATTAGACAAATCAAACACATGGAACACACATAACACATGGAATACATGTAAACACAAAATCATTAATGCATATCAAAGAATACAATTACGCGATCGGGCGATCTAAACGCATTTACCGAAATACGACGTTCTTCATCACCGAGATGAAGGTGACTACAAAAGAAAGAAATAGGATTAGACAAATCAAACACATGGAACACACATAACACATGGAATACATGTAAACACAAAATCATTAATGAATATCAAAGAATATAATTACGCGATCGCGAGGCCTATACGCATTCAATGATACGACGTTCTCCATCACCGAGATGAAGGTGACTACAAAAGAAAGAAATAGGATTAGGCAAATCAAACACATGGAACACACATAACACATGGAATACATAAAACACACAATCATTAATGCATATCAAAAAATACAATTATGCAATCGCGAGTTCTAAACGCATTCAGCGAAATACGACGTTCTTCATCACCGAGATGAAGGCGACTACAAAAGAAAGAAACAGGATTAGACATATTAAACACATGAAACACACATAACACATGGAACACATGAAAACACAAAATCATTAATGCATATCAAAAAATACAATTACGCGATCGCGAGGTCTAAACGCATTCACCGAAATACGACGTTCTTCATCACCGAGATGAAGGCGACTACAAAAGAAAGAAACCGGATTAGACATATTAAACACATGAAACACAAAAAAGTCTTATCTGCACAGGACGCAAGGGTCGCAACTCCCCATCAGATCTAACCGCCTTTACGCCTAATTTCACATCACTTCTAAAAAATTATTCTTGTCTTGACTTGTCCTGTGATCTTTTCCATCCATTAATTCCCACCTCCCCTTCCCTTACTGTCCACTTTGATTCTACTAGTTATTCCTTGTGGTCTGCTGAGCCATTCCTTGCACCTCAGTTCCTTAATATGTGTACCGTTTGACCTCCTTTAGGCCTTATGTTTTGTGGATTGTTGTTTTTCCGGAGATCTGCGTGGGGAGGCATTGTCTTATGTATGTGGCTTTCCCTGTAGTTACATATTCTCTCTCTTTCACTATCAGAATTAGTTGGAATGGACATTTAAATAAACCCTATCAGCTAATATTATCATTTCTGGAACTTAAATTAATAAACAGTTTGAAAAAAAGAAGAAACAAACATTCGATATATCAAACACATAGCACAATAATAACAGAGAAAAACCAAAAAAGAACATGAAACACAAAAAACACATGAACAAAGCTTAAAAAACATACAATAGATAAACACCGAGATGAACGAATACAATTACGCGATTGCGAAAGGTCTATAAGCATTCACCGATACGACGTTCTCCATCACCGAGATGAAGGCGACTACAAAAGAAAGAAACAGGATTAGACAAATCAAACACATGGAACACACATAACACATGGAACACATGAAAACACAAAATTATTAATGAATATCAAAGAATACAATTACGTGATCGCGAGGTCTATACGCATTCAACGATACGACATTCTCCATCACCGAGATGAAGGCGAATACAAAAGAAAGAAACAGGATTAGACATATCAAACACATGGAACACACATAACACATGGAACACATGAAAACACAAAATCATTAATGAATATCAAAAAATACAATTACGCGATCGGGCGGTCTAAACGCATTCACCGAAATATGACGTTCTTCATCACCGAGATGAAGGTGACTACAAAAGAAAGAAACAGGATTAGACAAATCAAACACATGGAACACACATAACACATGGAATACATGTAAACACAAAATCATTAATGAATATCAAAGAATACAATTACGCGAGCGCGAGGCCTATACGCATTCAACGAAATACGACATTCTCCATCACCGATATGAAGGCGACTACATAAGAAAGAAATAGGATTAGACAAATCAAACACATGGAACACACATAACACATGGAACACATGTAAACACAAAATCATTAATGCATATCAAAGAATACAATTACGCGATCGCGAGGTCTATACGCATTCAACGATACGACGTTCTCCATCACCGAGATGAAGGTGACTACAAAAGAAAGAAACAGGATTAGACATATCAAACACATGGAACACACATAACACATGGAACACATGAAAACACAAAATCATAAATGAATATCAAAAAATACAATTATGCGATCGGGCGGTCTAAACGCATTCACCGAAATACGACATTCTTCATCACCGAGATGAAGGCGACTACAAAAGAAAGAAACAGGATTAGACAAATCAAACACATGGAACACACATAACATATGGAATACATGTAAACACAAAATCATTAATGAATATCAAAGAATACAATTACGCAATCGCGAGGTCTATACGCATTCAACAATACGACATTCTCCATCACCGAGATGAAGGCGACTACAAAAGAAAGAAACAGGATTAGACAAATCAAACATATGGAACACACATAACACATGTAAACACAAAATCATTAATGCATATCAAAGAATACAATTACGCGATCGCGAGGTCTATACGCATTCAACGATACGACATTCTCCATCACCGAGATGAAGATGACTACAAAAGAAAGAAACAGGATTAGACATATCAAACACATGGAACACACATAACACATGGAACACATGAAAACACAAAATCATTAATGAATATCAAAAAATACAATTACGGGATTGGGTGGTCTAAACGCATTCACCGAAATACGACGTTCTTCATCACCGAGATGAAGGCGACTACAAAAGAAAGAAACAGGATTAGACAAATCAAACACATGGAACACACATAACACATGGAATACATGTAAACACAAAATCATTAATGAATATCAAAGCATACAATTACGCAAGCGCAAGGCCTATATGCATTCAACGATACGACATTCTCCATCACCGAGATGAAGGCGACTACATAAGAAAGAAATAGGATTAGACAAATCAAACACATGGAACACACACAACACATGGAATACATGTAAACACAAAATCATTAATGCATATCAAAGAATACAATTACGCGATCGCGAGGCCTATACGCATTCAACGATACGACATTCTCCATCACCGAGATGAAGGCGACTACATAAGAAAGAAATAGGATTAGACAAATCAAACACATGGAACACACATAACACATGGAATACATGTAAACACAAAATCATTAATGCATATCAAAGAATACAATTACGCAATCGCGAGGTCTAAATGCATTCACCGAAATACGACGTTCTTCATCACCGAGATGAAGGAGACTTCAAAAGAAAGAAACAGGATTAGACAAATTAAACACATGAAACACACATAACACATGGAACACATAAAAACACAAAATCATTAATGCATATCAAAAAATACAATTACGCAATCGCGAGGTCTAAATGCATTCACTGAAATACGACGTTCTTCATCACCGAGATGAAGGCGACTACAAAAGAAAGAAACAGGATTAGACAAATTAAACACATGAAACACACATAACACATGGAACACATGAAAACACAAAATCATTAATGCATATCAAAAAATACAATTAAGCGATCGCGAAGTCTAAGCGCATTCACCGAAATACGACGTTCTTCATCACCGAGATGAAGGCGACTACAAAAGAAAGAAACAGGATTAGACATATTAAACACATGAAACACAAAAAAAAGTCTTATCTGCACAGGACGCAAGGGTCGCAACTCCCCATCAGATCTAACCGCCTTGACGCCTATTTTACATAAATTCTAAAAAATTATTCTTGTCTTGACTTGTCCTGTGATATTTTCCATCCATTAATTCCCACCTCCCCTTCCCTTACTGTCCACTTTGATTCTACTAGTTATTCCTTGTGGTCTGCTGAGCCATTCCTTGCACCTCAGTTCCTTAATATGTGTACCGTTTGACCTCCTTTAGGCCTTATGTATTGTGGACTGTTGTTTTTCCGGAGATCTGCGTGGGGAGGCATTGTCTTATGTATGTGGCTTTCCCTGTAGTTACATATTCTCTCTCTTTCACTATCAGAATTAGTTGGAACGGACATTTAAATAAACCCTATCAGCTAATATTATCATTTCTGGAACTTAAATTAATAAACAGAGTTTGAAAAAAAGAAGAAACAAACATTTGATATATCAAACACATAGCACAATAATAACAGAGAAAACCAAAAAAGAACATTAAAACCAAAAAACTTATTCTCGATAAGCAGAATCAGATGAAATGGAAATTTAAAACAAACACTATCACCTGATAATATCAAAACTGAAACTTAAATTAATTAACAGAAGTTTGAATAAAATGAAAACATTTTGAAGCCTAACTGGAAAAGTAAGTAAAGCCTTATCCTCTGGTGTACTTCAACTAGAAACAAAGTAAAAGCTTTCACCACATTTGAGTCAACCAGTCACAGTCACTGTTTCATCTATGTTTTATGTATGTGGTTCCCATGGTAACACAAGTGAACCATTTTTGGTAGAAAATACAGGTAACCATCAGGAAGGGGTAGAACATCATACAACATTACCATGGGTCCTGAAATAGATTCATATAAAGCATGTATGAAATCATAAATCATATAATTGTTATGCCCTAAAAACTAAATAAAATACAAGCGAAAACCAGGCATGTCAATAAAATAAGTTGCAAACTGTATTGTTGCAAACACTATGTGGATGTAATAAGAGAGGAATACCCAGGCATCCTCAGGACAACCTACATTTGTTTAGCATGTTGATCACAACATTCCCAATATTAAAGAAACTCATCAAATAATAGGGAGTATGACTGCAATTGTATATCAACACATTTCAGGCTGTAACATGGGTTAATTGAGGTAATATCACAATTTCTGCATCAAATGCAACTATTACATGGTGCAATTAATATCTATCAATTATGAGCTGTAAAATAATGGAAGGCACTATATTCCTGATATTTAACTGCTTTTCTCTTCATATAACTTGTATTGAAAATGATAAAACAACTCCACACTGCTTTATAATGTCCACCATCACCAGATAAACTATGATAAAACAACTCCACAAGAAATTGCCTATGTCCACCATCATCAGACATTCTTTGATAAAACAACTCCACAAGAAATTGCCTATGTCCACCATCATCAGACATTCTATGATAAAACAACTCCACAAGAAATTGCCTATGTCCACCATCATCAGACAAGCTATGATACAAACAAATACAAAATCAGCCAATTGACAATGAGAAGTATAAAAATGTACTAACTGTTAAACAACACACAATCCATATTAATTAAATAATAAGCATATCCAAAAGTCCAATCACCAATAGTCCAAGTGTGCAAGTCCTGCTGGTCACAAACAACTAATGGTTTCCCACCAAAATTTTGATAAATCTGATTGGACAAAACCAAATCTTAGGACCAATGAATGAGCCAGTAACAAAGGTGAGAGAACAAAAACATGTTGAAATTGATCACACAATACACACTGGTACCTGTGTTATTATAAAACCTGATCTGATTCTTGATTACACTATCCTCTCTTCTACAAACCACCTAATATATACAAATATTGACAATCAAAACAACCAGTGCATATGATTTAAGTCAATGCAAATAAGATATATTTGATGAAAAAGGTAGTCTGGGATAATGAATCCCTCATCTAGTTGGAACTATTTAATTCTACAAAGTAGTAAATAAACTACTCCTATATTACTGTTGTGAAAGTATAAACACATTGGTATCAATATACACTGATGTAGGGTATGGTCAATGCACTGTCTTGGGAAAAATAACTTAAAATGACTATTCAGGTGTTAGTTAAAGGTAGACTACTTTTATGTAATTTACCGTGCCTAAATAAACATTGTTCTAAATTATCATCTGCGGAATACTGAATTGTTAGTTCAAGATTAGTAAAAATATTGTTACGTACAGTAAAATCTCATGTTAAGACCACCTCAATGGTAAGACCACCTCAACATTAAGCCCACACTTTTCAAGTCCATTTACACTGGTTTGTTCTTTTGCAACCTCAATATTAATAATTGAGGTTTTACTATACACACTATGTCTGATGGTAGATTTCTACAGCACATGTTTTGATTAGCCAATCACTTATAAATGGATGGAACACGTCCAGATAAACATGTCAGTAAACTTGTATGTCATCTTAAACAAGAAATTTCTTTACAAAAAAGTGGTCAGTGCAACCTGAAGCTAGCAATGTTGTTGCAATCTGAAGGTTAAGATATTCTGAAACATAAAAATATTGCCGAATTGTTTATATTGCCAGTTACTTGATTGCACTAAATTCTAGTAACTCTGATACCTGTCAGGGTAGATCACTGCATAATGGATTCAAATAACTATGTAGTGTGATTTAGTCATAGACAGTATAGTCTGTTTCGGTATAGTTCACCAGTCTGTATTGTATCATTTAGTCATAGACAGTATAGTCTGTTTCGGTATAGTTCACCAGTCTGTAGTGTGATTTAGTCATAGACAGTATAGTCTGTTTCGGTATAGTTCACCAGTCTGTATTGTATCATTTAGTCATAGACAGTATAGTCTGTTTCGGTATAGTTCACCAGTCTGTATTGTATCATTTAGTCATAGACAGTATAGTCTGTTTCGGTATAGTTCACCAGTCTGTATTGTATTCAAATAACTCTGTAGTGTGATTTAGTCATAGACAGTATAGTCTGTTTCGGTATAGTTCACCAGTCTGTACTGTATCATTTAGTCATAGACAGTATAGTCTGTTTCGGTATAGTTCACCAGTCTGTATTGTATCATTTAGTCATAGACAGTATAGTCTGTTTCGGTATAGTTCACCAGTCTGTATTGTATCATTTAGTCATAGACAGTATAGTCTGTTTCGGTATAGTTCACCAGTCTGTATTGTATCATTTAGTCATAGACAGTATAGTCTGTTTCGGTATAGTTCACCAGTCTGTATTGTATCATTTAGTCATAGACAGTATAGTCTGTTTCGGTATAGTTCACCAGTCTGTATTGTATCATTTAGTCATAGACAGTATAGTCTGTTTCGGTATAGTTCACCAGTCTGTATTGTATTCAAATAACTCTGTAGTGTGATTTAGTCATAGACAGTATAGTCTGTTTCGGTATAGTTCACCAGTCTGTATTGTATCATTTAGTCATAGACAGTATAGTCTGTTTCGGTATAGTTCACCAGTCTGTATTGTATCATTTAGTCATAGACAGTATAGTCTGTTTCGGTATAGTTCACCAGTCTGTATTGTATCATTTAGTCATAGACAGTATAGTCTGTTTCGGTATAGTTCACCAGTCTGTATTGTATCATTTAGTCATAGACAGTATAGTCTGTTTCGGTATAGTTCACCAGTCTGTATTGTATCATTTAGTCATAGACAGTATAGTCTGTTTCGGTATAGTTCACCAGTCTGTATTGTATCATTTAGTCATAGACAGTATAGTCTGTTTCGGTATAGTTCACCAGTCTGTATTGTATTCAAATAACTCTGTAGTGTGATTTAGTCATAGACAGTATAGTCTGTTTCGGTATAGTTCACCAGTCTGTATTGTATCATTTAGTCATAGACAGTATAGTCTGTTTCGGTATAGTTCACCAGTCTGTATTGTATCATTTAGTCATAGACAGTATAGTCTGTTTCGGTATAGTTCACCAGTCTGTATTGTATCATTTAGTCATAGACAGTATAGTCTGTTTCGGTATAGTTCACCAGTCTGTATTGTATCATTTAGTCATAGACAGTATAGTCTGTTTCGGTATAGTTCACCAGTCTGTATTGTATCATTTAGTCATAGACAGTATAGTCTGTTTCGGTATAGTTCACCAGTCTGTATTGTATCATTTAGTCATAGACAGTATAGTCTGTTTCGGTATAGTTCACCAGTCTGTATTGTATCACACACTGGTTACATATCAATTTATCTGGTTAACACAATATAATTGTTTGTGACTGGTACTAAATATCAAGAAAGACTTTTTAATTCCAACACTGGGCAATTTCATCCAGAGTTGACTATCAAAACCTCTACATCTACTTCAGACACAGTTGTTAAGGCAAACAATATTATGATCATCTGGTTTTCAAACAACCTTGTCATGTTTAGAGTAATTAGAATAACGCCATGATCAAATGTTATACATTTGTATTTGCAAACATCTAACACCATTGAAATAATTGTGTTCATTACTTTGCAGGAAATATACATGTATTTAAAACAAACTAACACAAGTGATTACTAAGACAAATTAGCATAAATTCACAGTAGGGTGATTATATAAATTTATCTTTGTCTCTGAATCCAATAATTTCGACTCTTGGCGAATTGATGTACAAGTTTGGTCATATAATAGAAATCCACATATGCAATGATTTCCTTAAGTGCAACAAAAAATACCAACAGTGCACGATTCTATCACGGAAAATTATACAGTCAGCATAATCGATGTATGATATATAATGTATTCATTCATAAAGGTCAGGATCAGGTTAATATTGGAGTATAACTGACATGGAGATAATTGCGAAGTTCCACAACAATTAGCACTCAAATTGATCTTATATGTTTATCTACTTCATAAAAATGACAACTTTTAGTAACAACAATCAAAGAATTATTTTACACCAGTTATAATAATTTATATTACATGATTTACAGAACTAATGACAACCAATAAGTTGTACAACACTAGTAATAGAATCAAAGTTAATTCAATTGAATAAACTCTACATTGTGAAATGGTGCTCTACTTAGCAGTATTTAGATAGTATATTCAATTATCAAAGCAAAAGTCAAGAAAAAGAGATAAGAAGCTAGTCAAATGATAAGAAAGTAAACTAAGCTTAGCTTATCTAGAGACAAAAGAAAGTTTGTTTTACATTCAAGGTCTTTTTTAATACAACTTTCCATCCAAACACTCAATTTCATTCATGTTTCATGAAATATACTAAATACTGTGATTTTAAGGTAGAGACAGTATGAAATACTTGAACCTAGATTGTGAATCAATTCTTATTGGCAGATACAGGATTTTGGCTTGGGGGGGGGGGGGGGGGGGGCGTAACTTTTGTTCATATTTTGGTTTTGTTCAACCCTCATAAAATGGCAATGAACATGTTTTATTTTTGAGACGATAGGGATGTAGAGGAGGGGTGAGACGATAGGGACGTAGAGGAGGGGTGAGACGATAGGGACGTAGAGGAGGGGTGAGTCGATAGGGACGTAGAGAAGGGGTGAGACGATAGGGACGTAGAGAAGGGATGAGACAATAGGGACATAGAGGAGGGGTGAGACGCTAGGGACGTAGAGGAGGGGTGAGACGCTAGGGACGTAGAGGAGGGGTGAGACGCTAGGGACGTAGAGGAGGGGTGAGACAATAGGGACCTAGAGAAGGGATGAGACAATAGGGACGTAGAGGAGGGGTGAGACGCTAGGGACGTAGAGGAGGGGTGAGACAATAGGGACGTAGAGGAGGGGTGAGACAAAAGGGACGTAGAGGAGGGGTGAGACGATAGGGACGTAGAGTAGGGTGAGACGATAGAGACGTAGAGTAGGGGTGAGATGATAGAGACATAGAGGAGGGGTGAGACGATAGGGAAGTAGAGGAGGGGTGAGACGATAGGGACGTAGAGTAGGGGTGAGACGATAGGGACGTAGTGGAGGGGTGAGACGCTAGGGACATAGAGTAGGGGTGAGACGCTAGGGACATAGAGTAGGGGTGAGACAATAGGGACATAGAGAAGGGATTAGACAATAGGGACGTAGAGGAGGGGTGAGACGCTAGGGACATAGAGTAGGGGTGAGACGCTAGGGACATAGAGTAGGGGTGAGACAATAGGGACATAGAGAAGGGATTAGACAATAGGGACGTAGAGGAGGGGTGAGACGCTAGGGACGTAGAGGAGGGGTGAGACAATAGGGACATAGAGAAGGGATGAGACAATAGGGACGTAGAGGAGGGGTGAGACGCTAGGGATGTAGAGGAGGGGTGAGACAATAGGGATGTAGAGGAGGGGTGAGACGATACGGACGTAGAGAAGGGGTGAGACGTGAGACGATAGGGACGTAGAGAAGGGGTGAGACAATAGGGACATAGAGGAGGGGTGAGATGCTAGGGACGTAGAGGAGGGGTGAGACAATAGGGACGTAGAAGAGGGTGAGACGCTAGGGACGTAGAGAAGGGGTGAGACAATAGGGACGTAGAGAAGGGATGAGACAATAGGGACGTAGAGGAGGGGTGAGACGCTAGGGACGTAGAGGAGGGGTGAGACAATAGGGACGTAGAGGAGGGGTGAGAAGCTAGGGACGTAGAGAAGGGGTGAGACAATAGGGACGTAGAGGAGGGGTGAGACGATACGGACGTAGAGAAGGGGTGAGACGTGAGACGATAGGGACATAGAGAAGTGGTGAGACAATAGGGACGTAGATGAGGGGTGAGACAATAGGGACATAGAGAAGGGATGAGACAATAGGGACATAGAGGAGGGGTGAGACGCTAGGGACGTAGAGGAGGGGTGAGACGCTAGGGACGTAGAGGAGGGGTGAGACAATAGGGACGTAGAGGAGGGGTGAGACGCTAGGGACGTAGAGAAGGGGTGAGACAATAGTGACGTAGAGAAGGGATGAGACAATAGGGACATAGAGGAGGGGTGAGACGCTAGGGATGTAGAGGAGGGGTGAGACAATAGGGACGTAGAGGAGGGGTGAGACGATAGGGATGTAGAGGAGGGGTGAGACGATACGGACGTAGAGAAGGGGTGAGACGTGAGACGATAGGGACGTAGAGAAGGGGTGAGACAATAGGGACGTAGAGAAGGGGTGAGACGATAGAGACATAGAGGAGGGGTGAGACGATAGGGACGTAGAGAAGGGGTGAGACGTGAGACAATAGGGACGTAGAGAAGGGGTGAGACGTGAGACAATAGGGACGTAGAGGAGGGGTGAGACGATAGGGAAGTAGAGGAGGGGTGAGACGATAGGGATGTAGAGTAGGGGTGAGACGATAGGGACGTAGTGGAGGGGTGAGACGCTAGGGACATAGAGTAGGGGTGAGACGCTAGGGACATAGAGTAGGGGTGAGACAATAGGGACATAGAGAAGGGATTAGACAATAGGGACGTAGAGGAGGGGTGAGACGCTAGGGACGTAGAGGAGGGGTGAGACAATAGGGACATAGAGAAGGGATGAGACAATAGGGACGTAGAGGAGGGGTGAGACGCTAGGGATGTAGAGGAGGGGTGAGACAATAGGGATGTAGAGGAGGGGTGAGACGATACGGACGTAGAGAAGGGGTGAGACGTGAGACGATAGGGACGTAGAGAAGGGGTGAGACAATAGGGACGTAGAGGAGGGGTGAGATGCTAGGGACGTAGAGGAGGGGTGAGACAATAGGGACGTAGAAGAGGGTGAGACGCTAGGGACGTAGAGAAGGGGTGAGACAATAGGGACGTAGAGAAGGGATGAGACAATAGGGACGTAGAGGAGGGGTGAGACGCTAGGGACGTAGAGGAGGGGTGAGACAATAGGGACGTAGAGGAGGGGTGAGAAGCTAGGGACGTAGAGAAGGGGTGAGACAATAGGGACGTAGAGGAGGGGTGAGACGATACGGACGTAGAGAAGGGGTGAGACGTGAGACGATAGGGACATAGAGAAGGGGTGAGACAATAGGGACGTAGATGAGGGGTGAGACAATAGGGACATAGAGAAGGGATGAGACAATAGGGACATAGAGGAGGGGTGAGACGCTAGGGACGTAGAGGAGGGGTGAGACACTAGGGACGTAGAGGAGGGGTGAGACAATAGGGACGTAGAGGAGGGGTGAGACGCTAGGGACGTAGAGAAGGGGTGAGACAATAGTGACGTAGAGAAGGGATGAGACAATAGGGACATAGAGGAGGGGTGAGACGCTAGGGATGTAGAGGAGGGGTGAGACAATAGGGACGTAGAGGAGGGGTGAGACGATAGGGATGTAGAGGAGGGGTGAGACGATACGGACGTAGAGAAGGGGTGAGACGTGAGACGATAGGGACGTAGAGAAGGGGTGAGACAATAGGGACGTAGAGAAGGGGTGAGACGATAGAGACATAGAGGAGGGGTGAGACGATAGGGACGTAGAGAAGGGGTAAGACGTGAGACAATAGGGACGTAGAGAAGGGGTGAGACGTGAGACAATAGGGACGTAGAGGAGGGGTGAGACGCTAGGGACGTAGAGTAGGGGTGAGACGATAGGGACGTAGAGGAGGGGTGAGACGATAGGGACGTAGAGGAGGGGTTAGATGATAGGGACATAGAGTAGGGGTGAGACGATAGGGACGTAGAGGAGGGGTGAGACGATAGGGACGTAGAGGAGGGGTTAGATGATAGGGACATAGAGTACGGTTGAGACGCTGAAGACGTAGAGTAGGGGTGAGACGATAGTGACGTAGAGTAGGGGTGAGACGATAGGGAAATGCTATAAATGCCACACTTGTTAGCATTAATGGTAGGGATATGATAGCTAATGGCATTAGTTAAGAATATTTACTTCACAATACTTGTTTCATGTTAAGAACAAAACACAAATGACTAAACATGACCACAGTATTTAGAATTGCAATGGTTTCAATGCACTGCCCTGTGTTCTCAGGCAAAATTACACAAGAACTATGATATATATTTGTCAACTTTTAAAACACAACAAATGATTGCCAAACAATGTTCGTGCCTATTAGCTCTAGAATCTATCAAAATTCAGTGCTTTTTTATTGCCGGGATGAGCTATACACAAAACGCCACTTTAACTGCATAGTTTAAGTAGCGATTGAAGGCAGTTTAAAATTGGACTTATACCTTTCCCATCAGCTATAAGGAAAGCTCTGTTAAAAGTCTTTAAAATGAAGTTGCATTTTGCAGATAAATCTTCGTAAGCCGTATAGACTTTATCGAAAGTGGCCCGATGATGGCCATCTATCATATTGGTCTTATCATATACAGATGCCAACAACAAAAGTGGCCTAAATTTTTCTTTCAGAATGAAGCTTGAACTCATACAGTATAAATATTGCTTAGTTTAATTTTTTATTTACTTTACATAAATAGTGGCACAAATTCTACAAGTTAACAGTACACTAATCACTCTGGATGACTGGTTCCTGGGATTCTATTAACCAGTACTTGTGCCAACTTCTAGAATTGTGAAATATATGTAATCAAAATTGCTACATTACAAAATACTGCCTGATTTTACACATGTATGCCATTAGAGTAATGAAAAGAGAATGTTGAACTCATTATGTTGGGAAAGCCTCAAATAATCTGTAACTATGGTAATTTAATACATATCATTTTATTGATTTAAAGAAATATTATGCTCATTTTTTGTTCAATTTTTTTTCCCAAACCAAACATGAAAAATATATTTTCTATAGTTAAAACATCAATAAACATGCATTTACAAAGAATGGAATCGTAATGTATTTGGTGAAAAATATGTTTGTACATCATAAAATTTAAAAGACTTCCAGTTTTTTTAACAATCAAGCTATTTTACAAGTTTTGTCTGTTACTAATAAGGTAAAAAAATATATTTTCAATCGGTTATACATTGCAATGGTTCTTATTAGAGATGTTTTAGCCAATGCAACGACAATACTGGATGAAGCCAATTCAAACATTTTATGTTCAGATGAGCCAGATACATCTTTAATTAAGTATACTCCATCTGTTAAATTAAAAAATAACATTGTTTCAGGTTCAGACAATACAAGTTCATGCAAAAGGCCGAGATCATCTCGGATGATTATGAGACCAATGGAGGTGGTGCCAGGAATGAAAAAATGAAAACACTTCTGTAAATGATCTCCTGTGGAAGCACTGAACATACTGATGTGGGAATTCAATGTATATCTGTTTTTATTTTGAATAAAAATGTATTAAAGTTACCATACATGTTGCTTTTCTTATTCTGCATTATATAAACAAAATGTATAATGTGTGCTACATGTATTAATGTTCAATGTCACAATCAGTCTGCTTGGTTTCACTATTAAGACCAACTCAATAATAACTTTACTGTACTGGGATTGGTCCGAGTCAAATATCATGAACACTACAAAAATCCACACATTGAATATTTTGTACTTATAAACATGCAGGCTAAATGCACATGACAGAAACTCACACATAACACCAAAACAAGTACTATTGTTACACAGATTGGACTTAAATGGACATTAATTATGTATAAATCAATTATTGTGTGCTTGCGCGCCGTGCAAAGTGGCTCCTACTTTTTTTAAGCCAGTGTGAGCCCTGACTAAGGTACCCTTGGTCTTCCCTGTTCAGGAACTGGGTATATATTTTTATTTCACATGTTATTACATAATGGGCAATTTTTTAAGAATGTGATATTCATACTCAAATATCCTGCAAGGGGTCCATTAAAACAATTCCAGTCTATCAATATATTATGTATACCAGTTTATGTCATACTCTACAGCACTCTTTCCAGCATTTACTAAGATACAATGAAATCATACACCATTTGAAAGCTTATGATATTAAGACAAAAATCTTTGTTTTTTAAAAAACCTGCCCTACAAAGTTATTGCTCAGGCCATAATTAAAAAAATGTTTGTTTGGCATAACCCTACTTACTCAAGAAAATGGCCCTTGCTCAATGAATATTTTAGGGGTCTGAGTCAGAAAATGTTTTTAGCAGTGTATTAATAGTTAACACTTGTATGACTATACAATAATGAAAAAATACCCACCTACCCACCTAAATTATGCTGGGTAGGGTTATGCCAAACAAACATTCTTTAAGGATGGCCTCATTGAAATCTAATCAAATCTGATTTATTTTGCTATTTTGGCAAACTATTCATTTAACAATCCATATTTTAACTAAATGCAAGTTCTATACATAATGTTAAAACTATCTTTGAACAGATCAATACAACTCACTACCATTGATTGATTGATGAAGACAACTCCCTACCATTGATTGATTGATTGATGAATACAACTCCCTACCACTGATTGATTGATTGATGAATACAACTCCCTACGTCTCTGACGTCATTTAGTATACACATGTTCAGTGAGTCCGTTCCATCTGTCTATCAAGTGTGCAGAATCTATTTTATTCTGATTGATATAGGACTAAGCTCCTCAAACAAAGATAAATATAATTGTTACAAGTACCTGTGTGTTATGACGTCTGAAGGTGTCGGCCCGTGCTTTTTCGCCCTCTTTATTCTATAGTAAAAGTTGAAATTTCCCACTGGAATTTAGAAATCCACAACATAGGCCCAGCTATGTGCAATCTCCAGTTTTCAAATACAACACTTTCCCAGTAAATCCACACAGAGAATACACCAACATAAACTAGGAACTTTTCTGCTATCATTCAATGCATACAGTCACTGTCCAAATTTTCAATACACAACTGACAACCGAACCGGTGCACTTTTTAAATCCTTCCATGCAAAAATGTAGTCCTGCAAAGCAAAGAGAAATCACTGTTTTAGTGATCAGAAATGACACAAAAGTTACACAGTAACAATAAAGACAGCTAACATTGGATCAGTACAAGCAGAGACGGTGCTAAATCTGGGACTTCCTAGGCTACAACAACCCGGAAGTACTTGCTCACCAGGCCGAAACCTGAAACACATATTGTTTAAGATGGAATAAACTTCAGCCTCAGTCACATTGAGAAGAAGTAGGACTCCTCGGTTTAGATTTTTTTAAGTAGCTGTAGGACTTGCCATGACAAAAGTAGTGTTGGGAGAGTCCTGCGTTGGTCCTGCAATGACGCAGGACCTGAGAAAAGATCGCCATACGAAATTCTGAGAAGCAACTGTTGTGCATTGAGGTACATCGTCGTGTGTTGACTTGCGTCATCGTGTGTTGACATGTGTCATTGTACGTCATGTAGATACGACGACTCATGTCAACGCATGATGACGTATGTAGTCTCGTCTATCAGCACAGACTATATAAAATTAAGTTGGCTGCAGGCTTTCCATTTCATAGGTACAACTTCGGTGAGTGAACATCATGGCTTGAAGCAGGTTGAAGGCATAGCCATGCTAGCCCTGATTAGACAACGTTTAATAAGGAGGCACTGGTTGGTCAGGCCATGTATACAGCAAGTTCTTGTTGTTGCAAATTTGGGAAAACTTTAATTGCTTCAACTCCAGTTGTGGGAATTTTCATATCTAAATTTTATATAAACAAGCATTCTAATCAACATTTCTAAATAAACTGTCAGAACCACAAACATTTATGACACAAGGGACAATAATGGCCGGAGTTATTCAAAGAGTTTCAAGACATACAAGGTCGCTCCGGTAGACAATTTTTCGTAGGTGCTTCTAATTGGAAAAAAAACATATATTTGGCTTTGGGAATGGGTCAGAGAGTCTGACCCTTGGGAAGTGTAGAAAAATGCCTGTGATGAGACCTCTCCCGAAACTGCCAAAAAAAACAGAATCTACAAACATTTGATATGCCTACATGTGTCAGAATGACAATACACTAACCTTTAGTACACATCTTGTTTTCCTTGCAGTCAACTGTTTGGTACTATTAAAGTCTCAAGTACAACAACCCCTGGTTTGTACTTCTCTCCTTGTTTTCATGTTTATATGAACT